>CM029530.1:35093707-35693707 GCA_017141395.1 Laodelphax striatellus | reverse complement strand
ACATAATGAAGTTGATGCGCCCAATTAACTCATGTAATTGAATCGATATTTATCGGGACTGATCTGTTGCAAAACAACGCTCTGTTACAGGCTCCTGTACTCGGCTGGTAGATGTTTTGTTTTGATTGCATTCAGCCTGATCCTTTATCATTATCCCGGCTCCATTACATATGTTACAGAATTTGCCATACGACTGTTCCTGTTTTCTGTGAATTGTTAATACTCAGTGGCAATAACTCTCCACTAATTATCTTGGGAAATTTTGATTTTGTAGATGGTTTTGTAGAATAGTTGGTAACTTCCTTTTCCTCTTGCCTAACCTTTTATTCTGTTTGGATCGATTACATAATTTAAAAGAATAAACTGAATCGCCTAATTCTGAATGGGTTACAGGCAGGTCATATTTTATCCACTTATTTCACCCATGATGACTACTTATCCATTCGAAATTCTGATTCAGTTCACATATTTTTCAGACTTCTAGTAAAGTTTATACTATCTGGAAATTTGAATTCATTTAACAAATACTTTCCTTTTGTTCCAGGTCTGTAAAATATCATGCATTGGTCGATCCTAATGGTTGGAGCTCTGTGAGTTACTATTATTAATCTAATCATTTCTGGGAACTTCTGAGAAAGTGTGTATCCGCCCTCTCCTCTTTCACGGGACTAAAGTTTCATGAAACAGTCCCCTGGTTGTAGAAAAAAGAGAGGAGATTCAGAAATGTTCCTGTTCTATCTCATTGAAAGGCTTTTCTAACAGGTTCTATTCAACTATTTGTATTCAAAAGGTCTGACTAAATGTTGAAGCTCTGAATTCAATTTAAATATATTCAAAATATTTCAATTTTACAATTTTGGAAACGTGAAATAGGAATAGTCAATGGAACAGAATGCTAATTAACCAAGTTTGTAGGTAGCTTGTGGAAGTTTATTGAATCAACCGATGAATTTGGGCCCTAATGACACGTTCAAGTTGAATTATAGAGCGAGGGTTAATGAGAGGGAAGGCCGTAGGGGTGGGCTGAGATTTAAATAGCAGTGCAGAAAGCATTTCACGGCAATTGAACGTGAGAACGCGACGCGGGTCGTGGACTGTTGATTCGAGACCGGAGGAGGATTGCGACTTCCGCTTTTTGTCAAGCAGACGACACGCCTTGGGGTGCTGGAATCATCCAAGCACGTCGCCGCCCGCTCGGCAGGGGGCGCCACCAACCCTTCCTGCAATAGTCGAGGGTGAGACTACATTCATTTTCAGACCCCGACTAAGACCGGAAAAATTGCTTGTTGCTCAGTACATCCCTGCAATACATCACCGAGCTGCACTCTAATCTGAAAATATTAAAAAACTTTGTATTGTTCGTATAACTTGGAATTAAATGAGTCATTCCAAGTCTTTTAATCAGGTTCATGATGACAGGGGGATGGAAGGAGATAAAATAGCATTTTTTTTAAACCAGGCAAAGTTGAGAGTGCAGCCTCAATACTGAGATAAATTTAAATTTTAATGAAATAGAATTTTCCAAATATTTCCTGTTTCTGCTTCGTCTAGTTTATCTTATTGCAACAGGAATATTCATACATCCTATTACATTCATATTATGATCAGAATGAATCTCTTTCATCCCATTGAGTTATTCAATTATATTAAGCTTCATTCCGTTATTCAATTCTCAATTACAGTTGAATGAATGAAATTTAGTGAAACTTAATTGAATTCCTAATTCAATGTTTCTTTCATATTTATTATTTGTACCGTACTTCCATCATTCCATTTCCGCTCCAGCATTTTTCGAGTATTGGTTTCATTCTGCTATGAATTTAGTGAATATAATGGGTATCGATTTGCTGTCAAAGTATCAGCTTGTAAAGCCTGCATAGCAATAAAGAGGGCCGGCCCTCGTCGCTGTCTGATGTCTGTGGTTTTCTGTGATACAACAAAGAGTTTGTGGTGTGGTTCGGTTATAGATATGTCACCACGATGGAAATACCCGGCTGCGTGCTCGCATAATAATCGGCTGAAACTGGAGGCGACATAATCGCGCGACGCTGCGAAAACAAAACAGCTATCACAGCCGCCCGGGGCAATAACGCTCACAAACCACATAATTTATTGTCCCGTAACGCGCCGCCACAACGTGCGTTCGGCCCGATTTAATGGCGGCCGGCAAATTCTCGCGGGAAGAAGCCCAACCTCAGCCTGCCTCCGCCTCAGCCACCAAGTCTTCGGCCTGTTTTGTTTCATGTTGCACAACACGTCTATTGTCGCCCTCTTCCAAGCTCACCCCCCCCCCCCCCCCGCCAAAATTACAGCACATACCACATCCTATAATTGGCATGATCGTTACTAAAACGCGGTGTATTGCTGCGTCGCAACCCACCCGAACATATTAGCAGCAAGGAGTATGTGCTTCATAATAATTTATTAAGAATGTGTGAGGTGAAATAAAATCGGAGCTAACTATTGTTCAAATTCAAATCCTTCATTTGCACTGTCATTCATGTACATCATATAATGTAACAAAAATATCTGCAACGTCAAAATACAAAATGAAAACAAACATATTCAATTACAATGATTATAAATTATAAAATCAAAACAAAGAGGATAAAACATTATAGGGTCACTAAGTTTAGTTAAGGCAGTAAAATAATAAGGCAGTAAATGTTCATAGTACTGATGTACTGGAAAACTATTGTGAACCTAGTACCTCAAACAAAAGATAAATTATATCTAGTCTGTGAAATAAACTAATATGACTCAAATTTACTAAACGACTAACATGACTAAATTTCAACTACTATAGTAGGTATATTCATATCATCATTTGGACATAATAAAACTGTTCACTTCGTTATATTCAGTCTAAATTCTTAGGTGGTTGAATTCTTTGTGTCTGTGTTTTCATCCTATGAGTTAATTGTACTTTCTTGAATAAATAAATAGGCTATGTATAATGGAAAATTAAACAAACTCTTTCACTCAAACAAGTCAGTTCTTGTGACGGCAGTACTATTGTTATTCGAATGAAATCTGGTTTTTCAATATTACATATCGCAAGACAGTTTCTTGAGTGAAATCAAACTATTGGAGAAGCTATTACCATCAATCACTGGGGAGCGCGTGTGAAAACAGACGGGTTTTTCCATTTCCGATATCTAATGTTGGCTGAATCATCCAGCATTGCACAAAATTGTGAGCCACTTCCAACCAGAAACTGGATATGACGTCAAGTGACATGGCGTGTCTTGTCAGCCATTTCTTCCTCGGTAGACGTCTGTCCGACTGTCTACTTTCCTGCATTATGAGTGCGCGTGTGCCTGTGGTAGTGTGTATTGAACGATCTGATTTTGTTAGGAAGTCAAGCTTTGTGAAGAAGGAATTTCTGATAGTGTGTGGGTGGGGGGAGTTGGGTGGGGGAAGTACAGCGAATCAGTTCGTTTCGTAGCTCGTGACTGGAGGCACTCTTCTTGTTTTTTACGCTACACTTTTCCCCGATTCCCCCACCACAAGGCTTTCCTTCACTCTTCTTCTTATCCCTTTTTCCTCCACCCTTTTCTTTTCCTCTTTCCCATTTCTTGTCTCTTTTTTGTAGTTTCCGCTCCACGGCATTCCACCCTCAACAGCAGCAAGCAGCCAGCCTGTGAGCGGCAATCGGTCGTTCTCACTGCAGAAATAACATTTGCCTTCATTGGAATTTCAACCCCTTGCAACATTAATGAGCAAATTACGACTGGTCCCGATGTCTAATCATGTTTTTTTTAAGATAGCTCAGTTTTTTGGACTAAAATTAAGTTTCCAATTAGTGATAAGATAAACTCTAAATGAATGAATGTAATTTGGAGTGACACTCAACAGATGTATTTGGAGAAGCGTTTTTTAATTATAAATGATGCAATTTAGGTTAGAATTCAGGGTTCCAAAATACTATTTTATCATTTTATTCCGGTGCTACCATAATTTATTGAAATGAAAGAGATGAAAACAGCGTTTATTTAATGTACAGAGTCATTCAACTGGAGTGAATCAGCGAGGATATAAGTAAACGCTCTTGATAGAATGAATAATTAAGTCAAGTCAAATGAACCATGAAATCTGTGGTTGTGAACTGAATGGATAGTGTAATTCATGTTACTAGAAAAACTGCTCGTATCATGGAATTATTCGATAGGATTGGCGTACATTTTCTAAGGAATGTATAGGAAAGAGTGAATTCAATTTTTTGGCTCTTATTCACCAGAGGGAATTCTTAAAGTATTGAATTTGTCAAAGGAAAGTGAATTTACTTCGCAGTCTTCCTTCACCATGAAAACTGTGCTCACACTTTCAATACATGCTCGTGAAGAAAATGAGGAAATATGAGTTTTGCTTTTGATTTGAACCCTTTGATGCTTCATATTTCGTTGGCACGGCTGACATTATCCTCTGCTCTGTAATTAGTGAGAGGTGTGTCCTTCAAACTGAATCCAGGGCATTCATTTGCTTTCGAATGCTTTTTCACAAGTTGGGAGCTTCGAGTGTCCAATTTCGCCATTATTAGACTGTTCAGCTGTTTGCTGAATGCTTCATCAAGCTCTGTTGATTTCGTTACTCGAATTATATAATAGGCTGTGTCTGAGTCCCATTCCCAACTTCGAAGGGTTCAAAATAATATAATGTAGTATTCTCGCTCTCTCTCTTACTCATTTTAAAATCACAAAATAAATTTTCGTCCAATTAAGAGGTTTCCAAATTTTATTTGAAACATGTCTGTATGATTCTTCTACTCTTTATAATGTTTACTCTTTAAAATCTGAATAATGTTTCAACTCTCTTAATTTCAATTTTAATATTTTAAAGCCGCTGTTGGTCCCAATTTAAGCATGAATTCAAGTTTGAGAATCAGAATCAGCCATGATCATGAAAAGCAGTATCTTCTATAACTCCATGTATCAATATTCTAAACCCACAGTTTAAAACATTTAGATCAGTTAAATAGGTACAGAGATATGGGGGACCACAACAATGCGTGATAATGCGTGAAATTTATTCTTACCTTACACAATTGAAAATTTCTAACGGTCATATTGTTTAATTTTAACATCACTTATTTTACCAGAAACATTTTCAATGGTGAAATTATTTTTCATTGAAAACAAAAATTCTTAAAAGTTGAATGGATAATTAATTCGATCGTTGATGTTCACTAATAATGATCAACAGCAGAAATTCATTTCCCAGATCAGCTATTCGTATAAAGAATCAAGTATGTAATCTGCTACTTTCTCTTTGCGCCGTAAATAATCTGAAACTAATTAAGTTGGCTAGTAATAGGGGTATGACGTAATATGTTACGCATGTCGTTTAAAGAGGTTATAAGGGCGAGTATGCGGGGTAAACGCATGTGCCCCCCGCCCGCCCCTATCCAGTATAGAGCCTCTTTACACAAAAGAAGGGACCTCGGCAAGATGTCGGCCTAATCCTTGGATGTGCTGCTCTGGCCTCCTTCCCTCCTCCTCCTCCTCTCCTCCTCCTCCTCCTCCTCCTCCTTCTCCTTCTCCTCCTCCTCAACCTCCTACTTCTCCTCCACGTCCTCCTCCTCCTCCTCCTGTCCCCCTCACTAGGGGCCATTCGCCCCCTTGCATGTCCTTTCACGAGTAATCCCGAAATTGCGTTCTTCATATTGCAACCGTGATTCCTTGTAAGACCCTCGGCGAAGTAAGATCCTCGGACCAAAATCTTCCCCAGCAAAGTCCTTCGACAACTCCTTTCACTTCCTTCTCAGCGCTGTCTTTTGACGGGCTCGCTTCAATGGCCCAGGTAATGACTTTCTCAGTCGGCTCATCGCTTCCATGCGCAAAATGACTGCCACTCTGGGCGGCTCTAAACGCAGTCAGCCACTCATTAGATGGATACTCGAGGAACGATAAATGGTGTGTGAATGGGTATCAAGAAAGATTACCATCTAGGCCTATTGAAATGTCTCATACCCCCAAATGTTGGTGACTTTCGGATCCTCAGTCATGTACTCTACAGATCTAGAAACAGTGAAACAAATATCTCCTCATTTATAATCTCTTACTAGAAAATCTCAAATACATAATGTACGAGATTGTCTTGACATTGTTGAAATACCATAGTGTAAGGTGATATTTGACTATATATATTCGTATGGCTAGAGGGGAAAAAACATAACACTATACTCTAGAGAAAGAGTGGTCCTTTGTGTGAAACATTAAAAAAATCGATGCTTGCCAGTTGGATAGCTTTGTCAAAAATATAAAAATATATATATATAGAAATAATAAGGCCACATGTAGAACAAATAAATATATAAAAATTGCGCTTTTAGATCGGTACTTCTAGATCACTCAGCCACTCGAGAGCATCTGGACTAAGAGTGAGGAGGCCAGCAGCCCCAGTTGGAAAACTATATATTGGGCACTCATCAGTGATATGGTGGAGGGTTTGCATTTCACCGCAGTCACAATCCGCTGACTCCGCAAGGCCCCATTTATGCATTGTCGCTTTTACCCTACTGCAGCCAGTCCTTATCCTATTGAGACGCACCCATATCTTTCTAGGCAGAGAGAACCCCGTCGGAAGGGCAGATACATTGATCCCATCTCTATTCTCACCTCCCAACAGATGGCATCGTTCTTGCCATGCAGTCAAGGCTTGCTGATTATTCAATCTGCAGCTCAGCCATGGTGGTCTACGGGATTTCAGTCTCAAAGCTGGTTGATCACCAAGAAGTTGATGTATGGGGAGAGACTGGTTTCTCTCTATCTGATCCCATAATCTACTGTTGGATTTTGTGCGACGGAGATCTGGTGGTTCTATGTGTGAGAGTATAGGCAGCCAATGCAGAGGTGTGGCCTGCAATGAGCCAGAAATTTTACGCATAGTCTTATTTAACTCAACATCAATTAGTTTAGTATGGCTGCTCTCATGCCAGACAGGTGCACAGTATTCTGCAACACTGTAGACTAATGCTAGAGCAGATTGCCGCAGGACACCCGCTCCTGATCCCCAGGTAGTACTTGCAAGTTTACTGATCAAATTATTGCGAGTTTGTATCTTACCTCTCACCATCTCAAGGTGCTTTCGGTATGTGAGGCTGCGGTCCAGTTTTACGCCCAGATATTTTGGAGCCTCTTCATTTTTCAATTTTGTCGCTCCAAGGAATACATTCATTGACCTGTTAGCTTGTGCATTTGTCAAGTGAAAAGTACTACACACCGTCTTGTTGGGGTTAGCTTTCAGGCACCACTTATCCAAGTAGGCATTTATTTTGGACAGGTCTGGGTTCAATATTTCTTCAAGTTGACCAAAGTTGGAAGCTTGTGCAGTGATTGCTAAGTCATCAGCATACATGAATTTTTTACTTTGTGTGCTAGGCATATCAGCTGTATACAAGTTGAAAAGAACTGGAGCCAGCACTGAGCCCTGAGGGAGGCCATTCTGAAGAGTTTTGTACCGGCTCTTCCTGCCATTCAAAACAACATAGAGTTCCCTATTCAAGAGCATGTCACGCAGTAGATTCACAATTTGCCTACTCTTTACAGTTCTGGCTATCTTCAGTAGAAGTCCTTGAATCCAGACTGTATCATATGCTGATGTTAAATCTAAGAATATAGCACCTGTCTTCTTCTTTGTTTGAAAGCCAGACTCAATATATGTGGTCAGACTCAAAACTTGTTCCACACAGCTTCTTCCTTTTCTGAAACCAGCCTGCTCATTTGGGATCACTGGTTCAATCAAGGGCTCTAGTCTAGCCAGCAAGGTACGCTCAAATAGTTTATAGGTGCAACTCAACAGGGAAATAGGGCGGTAACTTTTCACATCTGATGCATCTTTACCAGGTTTCAATACTGCAATGACCTTTGCTTTCCTCCATTCACCTGGAATTTTTCCCTCCTTGAGGACATCTGAAAACAATCTGGAAAGCCACTGCCGAGCTTTTGGGCCCAAGTGTGTTAGGAATTCTGGGAGAACTTCGTCATGCCCAGCAGCTTTACCATTCTTGACCATCCTCATCGCATTGTCTATTTCTTCAGCTGAAACTGCGGTAGATGACTGGCAGGTTTGAGGGCATTCCTGGATTGTTCGGTGCAGTTCACGTTTAACCTGGCGTTTATGCTTTGAGTTAACCTTCACCTGTGATGTTTTGAGCAATGTTGCCGCCACTGCCTCTGGGCTTACTGAGCCTGGATGGGAGGGGAGATTTTCAGCTGCTCCTAGTCTTCTCAGTAGCGACCAACTCTTCCTACTGGAGTGTGTAAAATCAAGCTCTTCCATGGCTTTTACCCATCTAGCTCTCCTTTCATCATTGAGTCCTTTTAAAAGTTCCTCTGAGAGCTCTCGAGCTCGTGTGTCATTGTCTGTATTACAGTATTCATTCCACAAATTTTCACAGTCTGAGCTCCAACCTGGAATGTATTGAGATCGGAATCCTCTGGGGATAGCTCTTTTTGCTGCACTCCGAACTAGCCCTACAAATCGTTTGTAGCTCAATACATTGGGAGGAATCTGATTGATATATGTTTCCACATGATTTTGGTACTTCTCCCAATCAGCTTTTTTCAAGTTCCATCGTGGAATGGGGAGGCTCTTTACAACTGGTATTGATAGACCAATTCTTGTTATTATAGGCCTATGTTGGCTCATATAATATATATTGACTATATATAATTAACTCATATTTTAATATTTAATTTAAAATATAAATACCTATATTTGACTCATATAATTAATTCGTTGATTAGCTCCTTTTCTAACAAATATAATTATCTGATAAATTAGATGTTGAGACATTTAGGGCCGGTTCATGAGCTCGGGATTTAGCCAAGTCCTAGACTAAAACGGATGGCTACCGTAGCATCGACAAACGTTTGTCTTGACAGGTTAGTGGGTAAGCAGCATAGAGAGCCCTTAGTACATAGTATCGAGGCTAACGTTGGTCGATGCTACGGTGGCCACCCGTTTTAGTCTAGGACTTGGCTAAATCCCGAGCTCATGAACCGGCCCTTAGAGTTCATATTCATGAATTCAGATTGTGATTTTCCCAAACATTTGTTGTAGCTGAGTCATTTTCCGGCAACACATTGAGCAATCAAAATTACTTCTCTTTATCGAAGAACAGAGAGATGGTGAAGGAGGGATGGTATGAATGAGAAGAGGTTAAACATACAACAACATGAACACTACATACTTAACGAATGTGGTCTTGAAATAACTGAATATTCTACAAAACATCACTCTTTGATCATCTATATTAATAAAAGAGAGTTGGTGTCTGTACGCTCGCTTATAACTCGAGAACGGCTGAACCGATTTAGATGATTTTGGATTAGTTTGAATTGTTACAACACTGGTTAAGATGATACGTATTAAAATATAAGAAAATCCCTTTATAATTGATAAATAATTAGTAAATTAATAACCTTACCTATCAAACATGTCATCCATTCTGATCCAGTCCAAACAATAATGCTCCTATAAAACAGCTAGTTTTAAATAAACTGTAAATGATCAAGTTATTTTGTATGGAATAACAGTAGATAAATATTGACATCAGACAGAGGAAGTTCATTGAAAACATGGAGAAAACGTCATTAGCTTGAATTCCATTTTATAAGCCAATATTTCTCTTACCTGCTCTGAATGAAACATTCATTTCATAACACAGGTAGGTTGAAACAGTAACTCACCACATAACAAACCTGAGTAAACTGTCATCCAGATGCAATGGCGGTGGTTAGTAGCACTACCACAGTGGTGCATTGTGCCGTTTATCATATAAATTATGGCACTGGCAACAGCCAACGGATAACAGCTGTCTTGGAGTTGGCCTTGTTGCCATGACAACGCCACGAATCGGCCCGACGTTTATTGCTCCCGTCGCGTCTGGGGCTCAGCCTCAGCCAATGCTCTCTCCCGCCTTGCTATTATTACTATATACATTGACACTGACTGATGTCACAATGATGACGTCACAGATGAAGTCTGCCTGGCAATCAAATTCATCCGTTCTGCAACAATGAGGTGGCCGAGACTTTATTGCTGATTTTATTGGATAAACTGGGTTTGATGACACCCACCTGGACAGTGTGAATGGATAGTCCACGGGAGAGAGTTTGATGAGGAGATTTCTCTTTAATAATTCCCATGTAGGACTCACATAACGGAGAATCAGTAAATTTTCATTGGTTTTTATGAAGAACCAGTAAATGGGGTTTTAATTAGTAAATTAGAAATATTATCAAAGAAACCACAGCATATTATTAAAGCAGTAAAAACATAGATCACATAAACCTACATTGATAATGAAATCTCACTGAATCGGAAATAATCCTATATATTCCATCTCATCCTCTATCTGAATATTATAATTGTAAGAGAGAAACTATCAAAACAATATTATGAACTAATTGTACATATGGAATCCTAGTTCGTGTTAAACTAATGCACTTCACTCAACTTCGACAACAGACTTTTCAATGTTAATGAAGTTCTACGTTAGTTTGATGTTAGTTCGCGATTCATTCAAAGTATCATAGTTATTTGAGAACAGGTTCAATATTTTGTAATGCATTTTTGAAGCAGTGAGCAAGTCTTTCAGTGAGCTAATCTGTCTTTCTTCTCCATTCTCTTCATTTTGATTACTGTATTTTCTCTCACTATTGTCTCTAATGATACACTTTTAATGCCATTGTCATATTATATTTTCCATTTTGAAACACATCTGAATATGAAGGAACAATTTCTCATTCTCCATAATGATCAATTTGATTGACCATATCAGATTGACACATCACATATCAGGATCATTCGGGCTGGTTGACTAATTTAGCCTCGTTTGGACTAATTTATAGTCATTAAGACTCATCAACATAACTCCTCACAAATAATAATCATCCACATTGTCTATTCTTATTCTTTCATACTCACTTTTCCCGTGTATTAATTGGTTGCTGGGTTGTTGCATTGCATTTCTTTGTTGATTTTTCCAAATATTCAATGTTTCACTTAGTTGATGCCTTTTGTTTTATTCAGCTGTTTTCTTCATCTTGATAATAAATCTCAGTGCAATGTTTGTATTCATCTCTTTCTTATTTCGTCCTTTCTGTGGGGATTGATATTTTCAATCTCATATGAAGTGTAAGTATCGGTTACATTAACTGACAGCGGAACGTAATGAGAATTCAGATGGGTTAGGTCACAGATGAAATCCACAAACTGGAATTCCAAGCTGGAGCTGTCGGGATTGCGGCAATAGTCTGGCGTCGGCCAACCAAATTCTTGACATTTCACTCAAATGACCAAGTCCATAGCGGTGCTCGAATACGCGACTTCAAGCACTACCAATTATTTCCGCTTCCCTATGTCTCCACCACAAATCCTGGAACGATTCTATGGAATACATGCATGTGGAGCGTGATTTCAACCAGGATAATACAGTTGCGACCCTGGGTTGCGACCTCTCTATGAGTGAGTGCAGTGGAATAAAATGATTCCAAACAAATAACCATTTACCCAATCATTCTGTGAATGTTATTACTTTTAAATGATGGAAAAATTTAACAAAACAACTTCTTTAAAAATTTCATTTGATAATTACATTGCTCAAAAATACACTTGAATCTAAGTTTTAATGTATGTTTTATCATTTCAAAGTATGATAACAGAGGATGAATAGAATAGAATAAAAGTTTATTTTTGTATCACTACAGTACAAAGTGAAATTACAACTTATCACTTTATATTGTACCACTATCATTCTATAGCATCCTAATTTCTAAACTTGAATAACTCTTAGGAACAAAAACAATAATTTGCACATTATTAATTGTATTAGTAATCAAAATTGGCATGAAGAATACAATAATTTATTATAGATGTTAAGAATTGTATCAGTATGAACTAGTTACTACAATCTCGTACATTGTTCGAAGCCATAAAAGTGCTGAGATAGCTTATCAAAGTTGCATGTTTTAAAAAACTAATTTAGAGCAGCTAAACTTGTTACAGCTCATAATACTGTATTGAGCAATATTACTGAATTGAGCAATTACTGTATTTGGTACAATAACCTTAATTATACTCTGAAAATGTACTAAACAATTTTTTTGCGTGGTCTACCAACTCAATTTTTTTCATCTTGAAATTTGAAAAAAATCAGTTCCAAGAAATGAGATTTCATTTTTATTTATAATTTTCATAAAGTGCTTTCATTTCCTTCTTGTGTGATCAAAACTTTTAACGAGGAAAATGTGTTGAACTTTACTTATCGCTAGAGTCGAGTGCTCGGTGGGGAATTGGCAGACGATCGGATCAAAATGATAATATTTATCCGAGTGTTCCGCTCACAAAGCCGAATTCCTTGCATTCGAAAAAGGAATAAGCCTACTCGCGGCAGCGACTTATTGCATGAGGCAAAGACGAAAATGAACTCGGAACCGGAGAAAGTCGCTATGAAAAGAAATACGGTATTATGGAAATATTATGGAGATTCCATTTTGAGCAGCCCTCCTCTCCCCACGTCCTGTCCAATTCTGCATTACCTTTTCGCCAGTAATGATCGAGAAGAGTATTCCAAGGGAAAACTTTTCGGGGCACCCATTTTCGCGGTTACAACCGCATTGGGAAATTACATTTTGTGGTTTACTACAATAATAACTCCCTATTATAGCGACCCACTTGATTCGTTTCGACCAATGACATTTCTTCCAGCTCAGATATTTATAGTATTGTACTAGAAATATTAGCCATTCTCAGCGTCTATCCCCTTCCACAATATTGTTGCAATACAATAGCTTTTAATACTGCGAAATCAATATCACCAGTTTTATCACCCCCTTCTCATTTCTAATAAAGTTGATCCACTCTATGTACAGGTTCTAATGCAGGTTGAATGCAATTGGGTCGAATAGGAATCGATTGTTCGTCGGTGAGATAGGAAGGATATGACGATCTCTTTTATTTATTTTTATTAATTTTTCCTGCTTTGGATCTTCTCAACATACAGATTTTTCATCATTCCAATTACTGTATTGTAAGGGATGCAATTGTGTCGATATGTGGAATATGTGTCGGTGAAATAAGTGAAGATGAGGCAAGCATTTTTATACATCCATTTCCATTAATTTTTCCTGTTTTGATCTTTTTTTTTGCTGTAGTTTTCTTCTGAACAATACAAATTATACATCATTTCAATTACTAAAGCTGAAGTATCCACTTACGCTTCAAATACAGAATTTGTTGATACAGTACTCATCGCTATGCTTGATTCGACATTTTGAATATTAGTTACTGCATGAATAAGATATGTTTTCTTCGACAGTCCTATTGCTAGTTTATTCTTAGATTTCTACACATTTCTTGATGGATTATCAAGTTCATCAGTTTGAAACTGATGAATTCATATTAAAGAGCAATTATCTGCATTAATTTAATCCCTTACTTTTCCTCCATTCTTCAAGACATTTTACGTAGGAATTTTTTAACATTCATAAAGCACTTGTATCATTGTGAAGTGTAGGAAAAAACTTTCATTATTGTTTCTAATAAATCTTTACACGCTAAAATTACCTTTGTAAAAGAACTCGTTCATGGCTTCCAGCAATACTCAATTACATAGGCACTCATTTTATTTGATGAATGGAATTTTATGAGCCTTATTCTAAATTACAAGTAATAAAAGTCTCCAAGCGTGTTTCGTAGTCGAGATCACCATGGGGAATACATCAATCCAAGAGAGAAGCTGAGGGGCGCGCATTGCTTTGGACTTTTCATAGCTTTTCTTCCATAATATCTCCTCCAAGGTATTCAAAGTCCATTCGTTCAATTTCACGAGCCATTTGATTCTTTGTTGAAGTATCGGAGGATCAACGCCGTCGATGTAGACGGAAGGCTGTTTTCGCCTGACTTTTAACTCTCATGAATTATGCAGCCAACGGCTGTGGAACATTTCCTGTCGACCCCTTCACCCCCTCTCTACCAATACCCCTCCCATCATCTCACATGATTACACAGCGCTCATCGCAATTGCAATGTAACGTCTTCAAAGTTACCAGAAACCGTTTGAGAATCAACGAAGCACTAATGAGCAGTTCAAGGCTAGACGCCTACGATCATTTATTTCATTTGGAGTTTGGGTGACAATCATGTTTGTTATTTTCACTCAAGAACAAACCAATCGTACATTCAGTGAGAATGGAAGTGAGAAGAGAATACTAAAGCATTAAGAAGAAAAAGGAGGCCTGGGGCAAAGGGGAATGAATAAAGGATGTGGAGGAAGACTGGGTAAGATAAGATGAAATTTGAGGTAAGATAATACTTGAGAGCGAAGAGAGAGAAGGGATGGTAGCAGAAGGCATAAGATAAAGGAGGATGTTTCGAATAATGATAGCAACAGAGTTTGATAGGATGAAGTTGAATGTGATGAAAAATCAATGTAATGGATCGCTCTTTTATAATATTCGAAAGTGGAGAATGCTATGAAGAATCACACTTGAGAAAATATTTTGGTGATGAAATATTCAGAAGCTTGCTATGGAACGTTTATGACAAAAATCTACGAGTGAATTCCATGAAAGTGGTTTCTCTCATGAAGATTCTCGGAAAGTGGTATAGCATGCTTGCAAGGTGACTGATGTAAATGATTCGATTCGACTCCATGAAATGCTGTCTATGAATGATGTGACAAGAGAATTTACCAGCTCTGGAGATTGAGGCAGAACAAATTTCCTGATGAGACTCCCATCTCTCTCAGTTTACACACAGGTACTGTTTAAAATAGGACTTATAATTCGCGAAGTTTGTGAATTATATTCTAATTAGAATTAGAATATACTTTCACAATTACAATTTAAAACAAATACAATTAAAATAATGTCACAATGATGAAGATTTCTTCGTTGAGGACAGATTCAAATCAAAGTTTAAAAGTAATCCTGCCCAAGTGAATTAGCTACTCCATAGCTCACAAAGTCAACATTTCTTTTGAAAATCAAATCAAAAGGGTAGAGAAAGTAATCGTGTTTTTATAGCACGAAGTACGTCATGCTTTTCTTTTGAAAACATTGTTATCTAACAAAAAGTTGTCGAGCTCTTTCATAAGTTGTCGCTACCGATGTAATCACGGGCAGTAAGCTCGTCTACTTTGCAAATTGGCTCGAAAACAATATTCGTTTGAAAAAAAGTGCATTAAAAAGCGTCTTACAGCGTTATCGCATTTCTTAGGAGACCTTTGGCGTGGGATTGTGCTGCTCAAAAGAGTTGAAACCGGCAGGAGAAGCGAGACGAAGATGCAGAGCCCAGTAATTACTTGTCAGTCCTGAAGACGGTCGCTAGGCAACGTTGTGGCCCAAGATTGATTATTTTTATTGTAGCTTCCACCTTCACCTACTTTACGTTATCCTCCTTCAACAACAGTGGAAAAAGTAAACG
This sequence comes from Laodelphax striatellus, assembly GCA_017141395.1. NCBI lineage: Eukaryota > Metazoa > Arthropoda > Insecta > Hemiptera > Delphacidae > Laodelphax > Laodelphax striatellus. Next base: position 35,678,275 of record CM029530.1, on the reverse strand, counting down.
GCGAGCTTCTTTATGCAGCCTAAGCGACGACCATCAATCACCAACTGCCCCGCATTGTTTACGCCGGTCTCTTCAAGCCGTCATAGATAAGGTTCGACTCGGTGAAAAATCATCCTCCCTGCAGCTCATTATTATCCCGCACAATCGCATCTATTCTGATTCAAGATTACATGTTTAATACACAATCGCCTGCGGGGAATCAACGCCATAAATGAAAAATCAAAGCTTTTCTCACAGATATGATTTAATTATGGTAAAAGAATTGAAAAGCATGAACAATTTTATATTATCTATTCAATGTTCTGATATGATGAAGAATTTAGCGGCCAGTCACTATGTCGATTTTGGGTGCATTATGCTTAAGCATTGGCCGCATGCTGTGCAGCACACAAAATCGACCAAGTGTGGACATGGGGAATTTCTTGATTTTGGTTAGAAATGCATGCAAACTCATTGATTTGCTTGTTCGAATCCCATTAATGAATTTTCCAATGAAGAATTAAGAAAGCCTACACTTGAAGCATCTTGGAGTACCGAGGCACAAGTGTGTGCCAAATTACTGTGACGAAACTCTAAAAATCCTTTTCTTGAGGATCGTCTATCTCATCACTGAACATTATATGGTTGTTATTAACCAACATCATCTAGACCAGTCAATCATATCTAGTATGTTAACCCTGTAACTTTCCAGTTTAGTCTTTTTGCTTGATATCTTTTTACATCTGTAACAATAATAATCTATTATTGCCAGTATTATTGAAATATCGCCTGTGAGACCCGCTCGTCTCTCCCCAACCCTTATTCAAACGAAATACAATTGGAAAATTGTAAACAAGAGACAAATGCATTGTACAAGACACTTTCCTGTACATAATTATTCTGAATGAGTAACCTACATTGGATATATTTCCGTTCTTATCATGAATTGGTACGTTTCTGTATGTTATGAATCAGGTAAATTTCGGTTCATGAATTGAGTACATTACTTACCGTACATTTCTGAACTTATCATGAATTTAGATTTTCTTTAAAAACATATTAGGAAGAGGGTTGGGTGTTACTCGTAATTATAATTAATAACTAAAATTATTAATATAATTAAACTCGTAATTATAACATTAATATCTCTTTAAAGATAATCAAATCTTTATCATATTTCAACTCTGAAAACATTCATCTCGGTCTCTTGAATACATTCTTCATCAAAAATCACGAAAGGGGGTTGTAAAACGTGTCATTGACCAGCTGGCAGTAAAAAGGAGTCGAAGCTGCGATTGGTCAGCAACCTAAACTGGACTGCAACCACGGATGCAGACGCCGACGCTGCCACTCAAAAGGCGATAAATCTTGGCTGGCCAAAAAGCTGTCGACCGCTGAACGGGTACCGCGCCGCACCGCACCACGCCGCGTTCATCTTTTATCGTCGGCTGAGTGCTTTTAACGGTCGCCTCCTCCACCCACCCCTCACCCACACACCTCTCATTACACCTGTTGATATCAGTGCCTTGAACTCCACACACTTGCCACTCTTCCCCCCCTCCCGCTGGCACTTATCGTGCGTCTTTCATCGTTGCCAAACAACGTCTCCAATCGACGGAGCTCGATGTATAGATTAGTATAGCAGGATCCAATTCAACTTGTCAGAAATCAGCTGTTTCAAAGAGCAATATCACAATACTTAACCTACAAATGCTGAATCTCGCAGATTATTGAAAAGGTCTTTTAAAAAGTTATTCTTTGAAAGGTCTTCTTTAAAAAGGTATTTTAAAGACTTTAAAGGTTCTCTAGACTTTCAAACCTTTTGATTATTGTGTCGAAATCACTGTTTAATTATTACTGGATCAGCTGATTTATGACAACTTAATTGGCTCCTGCTATAGTAGATGTAGATTATAGATAGTAGCAGATGTTTTGATTCTAAGTAATTTCTCACAATTTCATTTTCAAATACACATCGATGAGGAGTACAATCATGTTTGGGTGGGCTGTATCGCGAGGATTCGTCTCCTGTCTCTCTTAAACAGAACTCTTCAGAACGGTTGTGTCCAGGGTTCAAACTGTCATGCCATGATTATCGCCAATCTTCGTGGAATGAAGATACACTTATTGCAGTGGAACAGTGTAGTTATAAAATCTATGAAAACCACTGCAAATTATGGAAACTCAGAGACCAGTTCCTTCAAATTCAAATTGCAAATAAATTTTTAATTCTCAGACATACATAATATTATATACAACATACAAACAGTAGGAGATAAGAGATATTAAATGTAGAAATAGCTGTTCTTGAATGGAACTTTTCCAGGAAGAAGCTGACAAGCATGAAAAAGTGGGAATGGGTTGACGAGCCTACCGCGGGCGGGCGAAGGTGTGTTATCGACATGCCATTTGCTGGCTGCTGCCAGTCCTTAATTTTCATAAACTTGTCATCCATCAATGTCTCAGCCATACCAGCACATCTCTCCGATGAACATCACCACCTGCACCACTGCCGCCGACTGAATCTCTCAAACTCCAGTCAACGACCTTTCAGCTGAAATGCTCAACGTGATATTTGGAGAAAAATATTCAAAAACATTTCAATCGGTGATAGGAGAATGCAATTCAGTTGAAATTGGTCAATTGAATTCCTTGGTGTGTTATTACTTCAATAGGAATAGAATTCATGAGCTCAACTGTATTCAGTAGCATTTTGGGAAAAAATAAACACAGATAGTATGTAGGTTTGAATAAACATCCACAATATAATTAGTGTACTATGAGAATTTATAGTGTATAGGAAAATAAGAATTTTTATTCACAAATTAAGGGCCGGTTCATGAGCATGGGACTTAGCCAAGTCCTAGACTAAAACGGGTGGCTACCGTCGACAAACGTTTGTCTTGACAGGTTAGTGGGTTAGCAGCATAGAGAGCCCTTAGTACATAGTGTCGAGGCTAACGTTTGTCGATGCTACGGTGGCCACCCGTTAGTCTAGGACCTGGCTAAATCCCGAGCTCTTGAACCGGCCCTTAATGTCAACAAGGCTTTAGCACCTTGTAAATTGCTCACGGAAAAACACGAGATCAATCGCTTATCTTGTATGGTGGGAAAATTGATTTATTATTCAAATTTATTATTTAATAGACCACTATTAGCACTTGAGAAGTAGATGACTTTCGAATATTGAGAGACAATGTAGAAGACAGCCGATTTTGTATTGCTCTCGTACAAAAACTTAAGTAGATTTAAGGAAGAGAAATTAATCCTTGAGAATCATTTTCGCAATGTGATAAAGTTTTAGAAACTATGAAGTTTCATTACTGAACTGAGAAGTGTACATCAATTCATTCAATAAGAGTAAACCCTTACTATATCCCTTATGAACGATAATTAATTATTGCATATAGATGCTTTGATGCAGAATTTAAAATTTCCATCGTTCGACAAACAATTTTAAATCCGATCGCTGGTTGAGAACCATCAATGATTATTTCAGTGTTTAATATCCATCATTAATTTTATAAACTCCATTACTCCCTTTCCCCTTATATAATCCCTATATAATATTCTGAGCTAGATCTGACTCTAGTATGCCCGAATTAATCGCTACAGACTACACAATTTCATTATAAATGTTATAGTATTTCGAGTAGCAAATTGATGTCAAAACTGAATAATTGAGGTGATATGTGCTTTAATGGGATGTGAATAATCCGCATTACTGAAATACTTGGATTACTAATCACTAATAGTTGGGTTCCATCGCGATGAAATTGTTTCATTGATTAGAGCGCCAATTCCAATCGAGTGCACATTTAGATGTTCAGCAAGATAGGAGTGAACACGAATACGGAAGGAAATAATAAACACGAGGATAATGAAAATCGCATGTGTGATCAAATATTGATTTTCCATTAGCGTTTCTCTTCATATGGACAGAGCCAGTGCCAGTGCAATGCCAGATATTGAACTGTTATTTGCAGAGGGTTCGGCTCGTCCTTCCACATTCATTCCAATCGGTGTCCCACCACCACCACCGTACTATGTTACTGTACATTTTATGATTGACAGAACGGTTCCAATACACATCCTTTGATAAACTTTATTTGAGGTTTACTGAACTAAATAATCGCTGATCCATTTCATTCCGTAATGTAAATGTACAGTTTATAGGCTGGATGATCGGACGGTTTATTTTGCGGGGTTCTGGAATTAGCTATCTTTATTCACCAGAACTAACTCGTAAATACTCTTGAAAAATTCAATGGAATCCCTATCATTCGAAGAGCGTCGTATTCGAGTCCATCTGAAGGCTATGTGCTTGTGATTCGCTGTGTGGAATCTGTTCTCTTACATTTTTTCATCAAATTAACTCAATAAAATCTCCCTTTCTCGCCTTTAAGGCATTTCTACACACTTGATGATTTAAATTTATAGAATCCAGAGGATTTTTGTGTAACTACACAAACCATGACCACAATCTTCTCTTTTTTTATTCAATAAGGAATTTTGTATCAACTTTAATGCTATGAACTCTTTTGAAACATTAATAATCTGTTGAGAAAGTGGATGAAGTATCACATTCTTTAACATTTCCATTCTACAACACAATAATGCAAATTTCCTATTGAATTTTCAGTTGGTCTCTATGTAAGAGTGACCGTTCAGCCCAGGTGCCTTATAGCCGCTGTGACAATACAAAGGTTCCTGGTTCGATCCCTGTTGACTAAAACAGATTTTGACGGAGACGTCGTCGTTCGTCGATCCCCGCTGCCTAAAAATTAGTTGTCATCTCCCATCACCACCCATTACTCACGCACAAGCCTAGAGCTCATGTGGGCATCACCCTCACAAAAAATACCTACGATTTTAGGCATTTTACGACACTCCCATAATAAAAGAGTCAATGGAATTATACAACTATAGAATTATAATATTATCCTATACAAGAATATTATTCCGTAATAAAACAGCTCAGAGGTAATAGAAAGATTAACATTTCAGTGGTAACATCATATACAACAGATATATCATATCTGTATTTATGCATTTTCGTGATGCGAAATATCTTGTCTACCTACGTGTCCTTATCTCTATTCTCCTAATATATGAGGAGACAAATACTAAGGAATTCAACCTATACTACGTAAATCAATAAAATACAAAATATATTATATTCTTTTCTTGAAAAGTATGGTACCGTATTATTGTGAAGAAAATTATGTCCTCGATGATGAAGAAACGTTGTTTAGAGAGAAGCTTTCATTTTGAAAGTCAGTCGAAACATTTTCCAATGCATCATTATTTGTTTCGTAGTACACAGGGGGTTTGTGAATACTGTATATAGATGGTATCTCAACATATCAACTTTCGACGTAGTAGTAGTACTCAATTTTTGATGGAGAGCCACAGTAGAGCAGCTTGCGATTTTGTGTTTTGTATAAGTTCCTTTCAGAAGAGAATAAACGGGATTGTGGAGAGAAAGAGAAAGAGGGTCTAGAGCAGAGCAGAGACCGCTGATGAAGCTTATTATAATGCGGCTTTCAATCTCTCGCATCATTGAGCTCGTAAATAATCTCAACATTCGGGATGCAGTCAAGGAACATCCTCCCATCCATCCTCAACTACTTTCTTCTCTTTCTCAGTAAGCTTTTCGGTTTTGTGATTCATGTCAATGATGCCCATACTGTAACATGATGCTATTATTGTTGAACCTGGTGCTACTACGTAGGATCAGTATATATATGCTTTAATGAAAGGATTTCAACATGATTGAATAGAATGAATGATTAACAATGAAAAGCTTCGTGTTTTACTGTACCTTATCAAAGATTTGCTTCATGCAGGCCAATGATAGCAATCTTGCACGAACAAAAAACTACTATAATATTAAATGAATATTATATTATACTATAATATTGCAATTATTTATTTATTTATCGTATGGCTCACCAAGAGCATGAAATGAAGTCAAAAACACCCAGATAAATACAAAACATAATATACTTAGCAATTAAGCGTGTTATATTGCAATTAAGCGTGCATAAGCAACAAAAATATTTGGATCAATTTCTTTTTAACACAATTCCTAAGTTGCAAAAGATGAATTTTGTGAAAAACAAAATGAATCATTGAATCGTTTTGTATCAATTGAATCGACGTGAGAAGTATCCTCAATTTTCATCATGACGATCTAGAATGATCAATAATTCTTGACAATCATTCAAGATCGTCATGACTTTAAATGTGATTGATTCTTATCAAACCATGTTCTTGTTTTCCATTCTATTTTGATAAATCATTCGGAATATTCTTATAGTAGTGACAACTTATCGATTCCTTATCACCTTATCAGATGGTCATATTTTGACATTCACAATCGGAGGTAGTTCCCCATAGAGAAGTAAGATGTGCGATGTTCATGTTTGATATTTCTTTATCATTCTTCATTATTTCAATGGAATCAGTAGATTATTGACAGCAAGTGAGTCACACTATAATATTATAAGTAATTGGATCTCTGTAAGACCTCAATCTCTTCAATCATTCCGCGGTCTTCCTGCTACAGCAGTACAAATTGTGCTTGCCTCAAGTTTCGAGAATGCCGTGACACATCACGTCATTTCCAGTCATGCTTGCTTTTTCTCAGCTAGTACTCGAGTTTCAGCAGGCGAAATCGTAATCGTTAGACGTGTGCTACCGGAGGCCGAAACAAGCAAAGAATGAAGGAAGGTGATTTCCACTCTCTCTCCCCTTTTCCCTCTCATTCCATCACCCACGGCATCATTGATTTTCCCATCCTCTCCCTCGCACTTCATGATACTCACTTCACCTTCCAAATCGAAAGCCCCTTCAATCATCCTGTTGTTCTCTACAGTGCCAAGAATTTATTCTCCTCTCAGAGCGCGGAATTATGTATTGGATATCTTCTTTCTATCTGCTGGTCAGAAATCCACTCGGATGGTATTCTTTGAATTGAAAATCATGAATCGATACTCAGCATAAAACTTGAGTTGAATTCAAGTATCCCATTTTCATAATGAATAATTCATATTTTTAATCAAAAGCTATGATTATGAGAATGAAGGTATTGGGAGATCACCATTACTATTCTATTGTATCTCCCCATCTTTCTACTTGGTTTTTTAAATCGAAAGCAATGTCTTAAAGCTCAGCTAGGACCCTTGACTCCGATTGAATTTGTTGTATGAATAATTTTATATTTTTTAATCAAAAGCCATTATTATAAGTTTCAAGGTTGACTGGGGTCACAATGACTGTTCTGTTTCCCCTCTCTAGAAGATATTCATCTACATTTCATCATAATACTTATGTACATTCGGGAAATCCTCAATTAGTCAAAATTGAAAAGGATTTTGAGAAATTATTTTGAAAACGAGTCCTTGTACAAATTAATAATGTCTTTGAGTATTATTTCCAATCGATTTAATTCCATTAAATATATATGTGATTTAATATAATAAACGCAATATTCTACTTATTACTCATCTTGACATAACGAAATCTTAAAATATTCCATTCACCCTTAACCGATCCCATGTCCTCACTTAAAAACCGTAAGCTTCTTCGTCATTCAGGCTCTTCCACTTCTATCCCCCTGATCACTTACTAAGAAACTATTGAATATGGCGAAGAATTCTATTCAACTTTAAAATTCAATCATAGAAAATTATTTTGTACATTCTAATGTTCCAAAAAACTATTCAATGTAAAACATTTTATGGACAATTCCATTCAACTTTAAAATTCAATCATAGAAAATTATTTTGATTTTCAAACATTATAATCATCATGATGTTTAAACAAATGAAGTTTTCTGTGTGAACTTAACTTCAAAATTATATTTTATATGAATTAATTAAATTTTGATCTGTCTCGCCTGAATCGGAAACCAATTCATCTGCTCATGAGAAGGAATAACTGGTTTATTATCACTCATTTCGAAAAATTTTTGAACAAAGAACATTTTAGAGTTGGACTCATTCAATTCCCACCCAAATAACTATGGAACCCAATAGTGAAAGGAATAAAGATGTAGTATTCACGTTCCCCCATTCCTACTTTTTCTTGAAGGAAGTTGTAGCCAAGTCCTTTTTGAAGAAGCTTTGATTGAATCCAGCTGTTTCAGCTTTCTGGTGATGTAGCTGTACATTCGGAATATGAATTTTCGTTGCCGTGACTTCTGCGAAATCCATATTCCTTGTGAAACGAGTTGTAACAAATGACGAGCCAGTGAAGAAGAAGCAGCAGCCGTAGACGAAACGGCCAGAGAAAGTGTCACGAACGCGTCATTTGTAAGTCACAAAAGACTCGCTCGCTGCTGCCAGTTCTTGCTTTTCTAAGCCGCTGTTTCTTTTTTCTCAGCACTGGCAATGTAGCACATCATTCTATCACTATCAGGCTCAAATATTTTTCCACATTCTGAGGAAAATGAAAAGAAAACTTCTTACCGTATGCTTTTCTAGTCGTAGCACTCATTGACGCTTGTCTGAATAAGAGAAGAGGAGACTTGAGAATTTGAGTGAAGCAAACGAGGATTTGACAAAACTAACATAAACTATCATCAAATTACAAAAAACCAGTAAGTTAGCTGCACCGAGAAATACACTTGATAACTCTTTAAAAACCCAGAGTAGATCCTTTTACCAACTTTACAGTTTATATTCTCTATGAAGATCCATGTTGATTTTTTCAGTTCATTGACTGAATTCGTCCACATTCCATATACTTTACCATCTAATAAGGATGGTATTTGAGGTGAACTTCGAATTTGTACTTCAGTCAGATACGAGCTTGCTCGTAGTTTCAATATCCTTGCCATTGTAAAAGATGTCATGGAGCATTATGAATGTTATTTATATTTTTCTTTTTCTTCATCGCCATGATAATCGCCAATCTTCGTTAGAAAGATCAACATTGACTTTCATAGAGAATATACTGTGAATGCGACTACAAGAGGACATAAATAGTAGTTTGCATAAATTATTTTAGCAGTTCATTGTTATTTATAATCAGTACGGTTTTTGATTTTTGTGAAGGGTCAAAATTCTCTTCCGGATTTCCCCCTTACAATAACTATCTGTTTTTTTTTCTATCTGCATAGCAACGGAATTTATCCAAACAACAAGCAATTAAAGTCAGTTTCAAGGTTTGTTATTCGAAGAATAACCGTTGTGCTTAAACTTGATTTAGAGCGCAGTATTAGTTTTTCAGCCAGAGAAAATGAAAAACACACAGGCCCGAAATGAATAGCTCTCAAACCACAAGAAGTTATTTGAACGATACTGTATTCAAAAAAGTTAACGATCAAGCTGTTCGTTTTGGCGAGCAAAAATGAACACAAGGAAACGGAAATGAGAAAAATGATGATAGAGGTGTGAATAATAGAGAAACGGGGAGAATGGCTTTTCATAAAGACGAACCCAAAGTTAACTGAAGATAAGAGGAAAGGATGAGTTTTGATAAGGATACTCTGTTATGTATTGTGATTGCGTAGCGTTATCTGCTGAGTCCCTGCTGGCGGGTTTGGAAATAAAATGCGCCGAGACAGCAGCTGTCTTGTTAGAGAACAGAAATTACAGCCCAGCCCGGCTGTCAGTGGAGTTGTGAGTCTGTGTTTATTCCACAACGCAGGCTCTGAACGATGTCGGCGAAAAACACATGTGCCTCCTGCTAGTTTCTCTTCTTATAGTCTATATCTCCGTTAAAGGGTTGACAGCTTGCTGCTGCAATAGTTGAAAGCTCCCGCTAACAGATTCCCAAACAGCTCCCATCCATAGCTTTGTCCGGGAAATGTTCATTAGACTTGCACAGACAATCTATTCGAAGACATTAGGCTGCTTCCGTTAATGAGTCTCCAGATAAAGAAAATGCGATGAAAAAAATATGTACAAAATGAAAAATCGAAAGATAAGGGAAAGCTTTTCATAGAATACTAAGATGAGTCAACTGAGCAAAATCGTAATTAATTCATAATACTAATGTGTTCGTTATGTAGACACTAGGAAAGATATAAGAGATGATAAAGATTATATTAGATACCTCAGTGAATATAAAAAAATACCCATTATAATCTGTCACTTGACAACTTACTACTCAATTTAAAGGGTTTTAATGTATCCAACGTTATCTGTTGAGATTTTATAGATTTTGTTCAGCTTGAAAAAGATGGTTGATGAACTCCTAAGCAGAAAATATTCTCTTCATCAGTGAGCAGTTTAGTGTTTCAGTGTGGGGTTTTTCATGTTTAGTTTTTATGTTGGGTTTTTTATTCTCAAAAGTAATAGAAGTTTTGTCTTATACAGATAAAATACAATAATATTGTTCATCACTAATGGAATACCGTTATTGGAATAGAGGCCAGTTCAATTACTCAGTATCACAGTACCGGTGAATGTGACGCTGTTTGGTAGAAACAGCGTTGCCTACTCTGCTCCTTCACCTTGAGTCTACTAAGCAAAGGAAACAACATATTGTACTGCCTATAGAAAACAAAAGAAAAGTCGTCTGTGTTGATTCATTTCCTAACATCTTCACCCCTCTCTGAATAAAATACCGTTTGTTTCAATAGAATTATTTTACTTTGTAGTAACAGTTTCATAATCTGTGAATGATTATGAAGCTGTGAATGATTGGATTCTTCATACCCGATTAATGATTACATATTAGAATACATAAAAATAATTACTTTCTATAATTCAACATTCAAGTTGAACGAAGTCTTTTCATAAAAGTAAAATTCTATTCATTAGTTTGTTTACAATCTACTTCCAATGTTTTTCCTATTTTTTTCAAGTTTGTTTTGTCATCTCTATTTGCACCTTAAAAATAAGGTCCAAAAATTAATTTGAAAAATAAAACTCATCATAATAATTATATCAGCTACATATTGGATGTAAATTATGTCATTAAATATTGAAAACACGTTTTCCTTTAGTTATCTAAAACACGTGTATATAAAACACGTGCAGGAAAGGTCACATTGCAAATATTACAGTTAAGTTCTCTTATATTACAGTTCTCTTCTATCGGCAATAATGCTTTATGCCCCTTTCAGTACATATAACAAAGCGTACAAAGCTTCATAAAGTTCTGTGTCCAACAGTACCAGGGCTATTATTAGTTTTAATTACAGAGTTCGTTGCACACATCACAACATTTTTGAATAGCTATCATAAAACGGTATTCTGAACATGTATTCTGTGATGATAAAGTGAACATAGATATCGTTATTATATCTGTATTCATTCTGAAAGTGCAGTGTTCTGTTAGGAATAAATATGTAGTTCTATATATTTATTTATTCATTCAATCATTTACAAAGTGGATTACAACAGGCTTGTGCCCAGAGCTGTTGCTGTGTCAATTCACACAAACTGTCCAAAACCAGTTAATATTGTATCATAATACTAAATTACTAACCTCCTTCAAATAGATCCACGTTTTCATTCATATAGACTCTGAAAGGTAATCATTATCAAACTCGCCAATTGGAGCCATGTTTTTGAAACTGTCAATAGAGGTAATGACAATGACTGAACACGACATTCAAAAGTTTATATTTGATATTATTTAAAAATTTAGAACGGTTGAATGAATAGCAAGCGTTCACAATATTCCACAATGATCACAATATAATCAGAATATTTCCCAAATATTATAGCTTTATAGGCTACCAGCATCGTAGGACAGTCTATGAAATAATAATTGATTGTCTGTCAATATTGGCAGTGCAGCACCGGTACTGCAGAATGATGAGCTTACCTGACCATGTCGAGTGGGTATTTGCGTTAGCATGTTCAGCTGTGTTAACAGCTAGTTAGAAGGCCACGTGCAAGTGTGGTTAGCACTGCGGCCGGCGCCTGTCTCACTCCAATGACAAAGCGTTGCCGAAACTGCTCTCTATGAATGTTCATGTGCGTGCGTCTAGCCACAACTGAGAGACCGGAAATGTCGCTTACCATTCATCTCTGCTTGGGGTTACTAGGTAGGCCTACATGGGCTTCCTAGATTAATATCGAACGCATAATGCAGAATCTTGGTTGGTTGCTCTGTGGTTGAGTTTGAGTTTTCTCATCTTCTTAATGTTTCCTTCTTAATGTTTGAGGTCAATTCACACATTGACGACAACGACATTTTCGTTCTGCGCATGCGTCACCAGCCCATGCTCTGATTGGTCCATGTTTATCTGTCGGCTATCAAGCTCTCAAGTCTCACCAGCAAAATAGCAGTACCGGTATGACTTGAAAAGGTTTGTATTATAATTGTCAGTATAAAATAGATTGACAGTATTAAAGAAAAGAATAACTAATAATGTAAAGTGAACGATTTCAATACACATAAATAATTGACGATTGATTCTGAACAGCGAACATTCAAATTTCGTACCTAGTCACTTGACCTAGAAATTCGGCTGGTCAGAAGTCTAGCATTCTTTAACAAGAATGGACCAATCAGAGCGTGGGCTGGTGACGCATGAGCAGAACGAAAATGTCGTTGTCGTCAATGTGTGAATTGACCTTAAGAAGATAGATAGATAGATAGATAGAAAACTTAAATCCCAATTCTTTTTTTCATTCACTGACTTTGATACTTTGCAAAAAAAATTAGTCAAGACAAGCTAAAAGTTTGAAGCATTCCAGAACAGGTCTCTTGGAGACTATATAAAACACATTTTTACGTTTTTTGCGTTCCATTATCGATAAGTATATTATGAGATATAGTCTAAATGAAAAATCATAAAATAAGATTGATGAATCCACCTAATTTAATTGAAAGGTGAAAATTTGAGGATCTGATAAGTAGAAGTATATGAAAGAAGAATGAGTTGAGATAATGAGAACTGAATATGAGAAAGAGGAGGGATATTACTTGTATGATATTTTGGATATTTGTTAATTTACGTGTAGAATTCGATCCACACGTATAATAAATATTGGTTATCGTATAATAAATATTGGCTTGATATTGGTTATCAAGAGTCTATGTGTGAATTGGTACCTCCAAATTGAGTTGCTGGTAGCTTTCTGTCATACAAGATTATGTCTTAAACCAGTCAGGCGGAACCTTCAGGATTGAATATGTAGAATACTTAGGGTTTTTTGAAGTTGAAACTCATCAAAGAAGGAAGATGAACTCAATTAATGATCTTGGAGATGTATGAATCCGATAATCGACCCTCGTTTTCTCCCACAATATTCCTTCATGAATATTGAAGAAAGCTATAAAACATGTTCGGTTAGTGAACATATATGAAATAGAAAGGAAAAAGTGCCATTACTTTATTCTTACGACAAGCCTTTGGGGATATCAAGTGAATTGAACGCTACGCTATGAATAGGACGCGAGAGAGTGCACACTTAAAATGGCGTATTTCATTTTCTAGCTCATGTGCTGAACGCTTGAATGGAGATATAACAGTTTTGTGTTTGTGAGTGTGCACCCGGCTTGAGTATATAATGGCACCTCTGGGCTGAGGCCAACTAAGTCAGTTTTCCTCCTATTCAGGGCCAGGTAGCGATCACTAGCAGAGAGACAATAAATTGTTACGACCAACTCAAGTGGTATCGACAGGTCTGTCAGCAATTGAAATGCATTGCCCGTGGCCTAGCGTTGCTTTGCACTTGCAGAGCTCACTGAGCTTATATCGTAACAGTAGCCCACCGCACGCCGCCATATGCCATTGTCATCTGGCTCTCTGTTGTTGATACCAAGATGGCAATCAAACTGATAAGCTTCCATTGAACTCCCATCGTCTCCATCTGCGGAATTCCATTGTGATCTACCTCTTGATTCCAGTCCATTCAAATCAATCATTCACACAATACTCGTCTTCCCTTCATCCCCTCTGACATTCGTCATCGCCTTTAAAGGGAAAGTTCTCCTCCTTAACTAGCAGAAAATATGAATTTGACGTCTTATTATGTAACAGGTACGAATTCGTATTTTATTGACTTTCATTATAAAATATAAATTTGAAGTCTTATTACATGGAAAGATATCAGGCAACAGATAACAGGTATTAGCAAAGAATGTGAAATTAATCGTGAAATTATATGTCTCAATTATATAGATAGATCAAACGAAAGTGATAGGAAAAAGTATAAATACATATTGAGACTGAACTGACAACCTTTGTTGCTCTCATTTCTTCTTATATTAATGTTCTCTAGGTTCATCTTTTAGCCAAAGAAAAGTTCAGTTTTTTAGTGTCCTAAATCTATGCAACTAATATGAGAAATAGAAATGTTTCAGTTCTGTTGTGATTGATGGCTATGGTACATCGCGGCATGTGTACACAATAAAAGGTCAATGACAAAAAAATACACTCTTATGGACAGAGTCTATTGTACAAGTGTATACTTGAGTTGGTCGTAACAATTTATTGTCTTTCTGCTAGCTTCACCATTAGGAGGGTGTGAATTATATATAACAGTACTTACACTACAATTATGGTATTAACCTGCAGAACTGTAACTACGAATACAAGATGTACTAGAGTTAATTCGTAACTTGCATACTAGAGTAAATTCAAAATATGTGAGGTTCACCATCAGCATTGACAGTGAATGTTTGTGATCTCAATCTACCCGTATGTGGTACGTGCTTCTGGCGCGTTCCTGTCTTGTTATGAAAAAATTATTGCGGATCACAGTACACCGACAACACACATTACTTTCTTGTTTGATCTAACAGAAAGGTGCTTTTTGCGGAACACCGTTCCCCCCCCCACCGACCAACTACACGCAATCTTTGTTCTTTTGCCAACAAATCTCGGGGTTGCAACGGCACTCGCGAGACAACGGGTACTGTGATGGGGGGGGGGAGGGGGTGTCTAGGGCACGTGGGCTTGTGCAAAATAAATAAGACGGGCCGCGTTCGCACAATGCGTGCCTGCTACTCGTTTTACTGGCGCAACGCTTTGTTTGCGTTCGCTTTCGGGCCAGAAATCGTTAGCGTAAGGTCTTTCCCTCTTTCCCTCTCTCACTCGCTCTTTGTCTCTCTTCTATCCATCTTGTTCCGTCACTATTTCGTCGTTGGTTGGTTTTGGACGAAGCAGAAAACGAAAATTCATACAGCAGTTGTTGGTCTTGCCTTGCCGGAGAGGTACGCCGGAGAGATTCTGTAAGAGGGCACTCTGCAAATTGAAAATTAATGAAGCAAATACTCGTAGTACTACTCAACAGAAGGCAATGGCACATCAAACAAATTATGTAAATTTCAACGGGACTGTAGAGCTTTTGCTGTGCTGGGAAAAATATTCAAACTGGAAAAGTATTCATCAGTTTTTGCAAAGCGGTACCCGATTTACAGTTATTAAGGTTATTAGTCAACGAGTTATCGTAATGATTATAATGTTAATAGTCCATCCATTACGTTTTTTTTTTTCATTTATACTATTCAAAAATCATAACCGTTCAAGTACTTTGAAAACACTTTGTTAAAATAAAATTTGAATTTAATTTAAAATCAGCATTATCATATCATTGTGATTCTGCATCGGAGTAATTTATTGACCAATATCTAATTGACTACAAGCTCAACTCAATTAATGCAAATTAATGAAAAAGCTATCATTATTGTTATCTAATTGGATTATCATAACAAGGCAAGTGGTTTCATGTTCCAAGTTCTCAATCATATTGAAGCGATATCTTCAGTCTGACATTGAACTTCATTCATTTCAAAAGCTGGCGTTTGTGCTGAGCAAATTTATAGAAAGATATTCAACCTGCACAGCTCCGGTATTCAATCTGTCATTTCAGCTTCCATTACTTAACGTTTCTCAGTGTTTTCTCGTTCTTTGAATGTTGGGACGAGTAATGAAACGTTCGTCACAGTGGTCCGTCTCTGACTCTGACACGTTGTCTATTCTCTGCTTTGACTGGGGCGCTCTCCTTTCAACGGTGTCCCAGTTTCAAGTAATAGGAATGAATAGTATTTCAGGATGAGCGTGATAGTAAGTGGACATTTGTGTTCTCAATCTCTTTCCTAGAAACATCTAATATGTAGTACACACTGGTGTATATAGATATGTTACGGGAGCACCTAATATAAAATACACACAAGTATATACAGATATATTACTGAAGAATTTTATATACAGTACCCACAAGCAGATACAGATATATTTGAAGATTCATTTTGTTAGCTGGTAGTGAACGTTTTGTGACTTGCGGAATGTTTAATAACGTCACAGTGTTACAGACCTATCCTAATGCTTGTGATTTGTTTTAGTGAGTCCTAAATCACTCTCAGCCGTCAACCGACTCCTCTCTCTAGTTCCAATTGATTCTCAACGCACACAATCCATTTCAAGTCCTGCGTTTGTTTTTGGGTTAAGCCTTCACGTGGTCTCCTCTCATCTCTACACTTTTAGTAGTAAAACTTTTAACATTCATTGAAGCAGATGTGTACAAACCTGGATCTTCAACTGCTTCGAATATTTGTAACTGATTTATGAACTTGTATTTGTTATTGATAGCTTTTAACAATTTTTAACAATTATAAAAGCGGATTTGTACAAACATGGATCTTCAACGTTTTTGAATATTTCTATCTGATTTATGAACTTATCTTTGTTATTGATAGCTCATGTAATAGAAATTAGAAAATAGAAAGGTATTAAGGTTTGTGCCAGTGTTGTGCAAAGAAGCGAATGTTCAGGTTCTAGAATGAAGTCATAATATAGTGCAGAATTTTTCAAAATAAGGTTTTCTATCAAATTTTGATAGACGTCATACCTCAATTCAAACTTCAATTTATTTGTTATGCTAGTTCACGACGCATAATTCATCTCAATACACGGACTTCCAAACATCGCTAGTTTTCCTTTCCTAGTTCTCCTTTTGATCCTTGAAACTGCAAGCTGGCCATAGTGGTTTGAATAAGCATTAATCACAAACTCAATCTGTTTCATGAGAGTGGCAATGTTTTATGGCTTTCTGTTTATGGATTGGAGGCGGTCACTGGAATGTGCAAAGGTGGTTGTGGCCATATGGCAACGCCCTATGGTTGAATATTCAGAAGCCCTAAAGAGGTGGTGGAGGCGGCGGAGGTGGCGGAAGCGGTGGAGGCGGACTCTTGCCTTCTGACCGGCTGCTGTCGCAGCCCGACTTTTAACTAGTTCAAGTTGGCTTGTTTTCAAACTAATTCCGTCAAGAGGCGTCTCTAGTATCCCAATCTATTTGAATTACAAAGCGTTCTCAACTAGTTTCTGGGTGCTCGCATTCTGAATTATCCCACCCAATATGTATATTATGCCGGATTATGTATTATAATCCGGATTATGCCCTCTTCCATTCACCTCCACAAACTGATGATGAGGCAGTATAAATTACATTACAGTGTATAATTTACAGTGTCAATTACAGTACATTAGATTCAATAACTAACAGACACAAAAATTACAAGAATAAAATGATGTTTTTAAACCTTTACATCCATTCCATTACGAAAAACAGACTTTTTTTAAATACAAAATCCAAAAGTTTCCACAACTGTCAAATGTCATAGTAATGTTCAGTACAGCATAATAGTATCTATTGCTTAATAATATTCATAGATTAATAATATCAATGGTGTAATGACATCCGTGGATATTATTATTGTAGCCATCCAATATGATTATTATATCACTAACTGCCAATCTACCATACGTTAATCAGTGTCCAATCATTGATGAGAGTTATTACCATTGATCAACGTCTGTTCAACAGGTTTGACTGTTAATTCAGTGAAATTGACGCATATTTCATTCATGCTGTACATCTATTCATCAATTCATGATAATTACATATATTCAGTATTCACCTAACATGAATTAATCTAGCAGCTATTATATTACTTCTTGAAGCCAAATATGATAATTTTGAACCCATAGTATTCCCTCATTGGACATCAATACGTGTCTGTGACCTATATCGATTTCAATTATGTGAACCATCACAGCAATTTAGTATATATTGGACATCCTTGAACCCAATATCAGTGCTTTTGAACCAGACCTGTGTGTACACTATCTGTCGGTGACTTCTCTAGCGTGTAAAATTGAAGATATGAAACTTGACTAGATGCAAGCAACTTTGCACACGCGATAATATCGATTTTGGTGGGGGGGGGGGGGGTATGATGAGGGCTGCGGGTGCCTAGCACTGTACAAACCGACTGAATCCCTTTTGCTTTTCCGCCGTCGGCAGAACGTTGCTTGCTGCTAAACGCTCGTTGCAACCGCTTTCAATTCTGCGGCTAGCCGTCTCTTTGTCGGCAACAGATGGGGCGGTTCACGTCGGCGGTTGCCTTTACTCCCCTTCCCCCACTTCACCAACACCATCCCCTCCAAAATATCTGTCTGGCACACAAGTGAAATCTGGTCCAATAACATCCCACTATAATAAATCTGTAATATCGATTCGGTGGAGTTCAAGGCGTTCTGGCTCCAGAAATCTGTCTCATGGTGAAATCTTTCTGGAAAAATTTTTGCACCACTGTTTACTATAGAATAAGAAAAAATTATAGCCACTGTACTGTTTACTGGCGATCAAGTTCTACTTCTGTACATTCAAACTAAATCCTGCCCTTATAAATATTGTAGGAGTAGTTAACTTATCAAGTAGAACGAGTTATGTTGAATGGTATAACATACTATTAGCAACATTAATCTTGAAATTATAGTTCAATCAGATGAAATTCAATACAGAGATGCAGTTTTTTATAATACTATTAAAACTTTTCACAAGATTGACACTCAGAAATGCAGTCATTAAAATTATATCTGTTTTAATTCAATTGGGATAACCGGGGAAAGTGGACAATTAAATCATCTACAGAGAATTTTATTTCAGTTGTTCATTGAGGAGTTACTTAATGTATTTTTTGTGCCTTTTAACTCGCCCTCGATTGAATTTACTATCATCATTTTATGAATTCATCCTATCTCTATAGTGACTGAGTATAGCGATCAAATTCGACTGTGATTCAATAGTGAATCCAATGTACATTCATTCGTAATGAATAAATTGTGATTGACGAAAGCTGTCAATCAAGATTTTTCACGTGTACACATCATTACAAAACTGTGCGATGTACGAAATAATTAGTAAATAATAAATTGTTTTTTCACTGAAAGCTTTGCGATCGACGTTTCTCACGAGTACACATTATTACAAAACTGTGTGACGTACGAAATAAGTATGAATAGTGTTCTTCATGTAAATTAGAGCATCCAACTGTTCATTGTTGTTTGTACTGCATCTTTGCTGCATGGGTTGTGACCAACGTATTAATAATGTGTGAATTGTGGAGGACACTGACTATCAACAAAGTTTTTGCTCTCAATAAGAAAGTTTTGTTAATTGCCGTTTCTTGTTGTAAAACAATCGGCCACTGTCACTTTAGGGTATATTTTAAAGTGCTGAATCGGGACATGAACAAACACTCGATATAACGCTGTGTTGACCCAGTGAGCATGTGTTTTACTCAATTAAATGTTGTCTCTGACGAAGAAAGCTAATGCACGAAAACTTAGGCTTGATCGGACGAGGATTTGATGTATTGAGAGAAAATAGTTTTGGTGATCGCAATCATTGTAAGATTTACAAACCACCAAATGAGTGTGAAGTACGGTACTTTTGTATTACTTTATAAATAAAAACATTATTTCCGAATAATTTCTTTGCTAGGGAATAATTCATGGTTTTAATGGCAAAATCAATCTTATTAATCCAACTAGTACTACACTGTACTTTGTAATTAAAAACTATCCTTGAATTCATTGATGCTTTGAATCTTGCTTCTGTATTTGAATTCTCATCCACACTCCTCTCATTCACAACACTTGTAGCTGTATCTTTCTCCTCTTCTTCTTCTTCTTCTTCTTCTTCTTCTTCTTCTTCTTCTTCTTCTTCTTCTTCTTCTTCTTCTTCTTCTTCTTCTTCTTCTTCTTCTTCTTCTTCTTCTTCTTCATTGACTTTGCCTATAACTCTCATTTCTATTCATTTCCAGGCATTTTTATTCCATATTTTCGTTATTATCCGATATCCAAAATTCGATATCGCAGTTCATCACTTTACCCCAGGTTAGCTCGTTCAACCTCGTATAGCTTTCCGTTTCAAAATTTCACAGTTTTGTTTTCTGTTGACAGGAAAATGCGGTCATGACAGTCCATGCGAGCAGCTCTGTTACGAGCTGCACGACGGCATGTTCGAGTGCGATTGCAAAGAAGGCCACATCCTCCACCATAATGGATACAGCTGTCTAGGTAAGACAATGGTTTTCGAATATTCTAAGTAATGAATTCTTTTGAATTTAAAACTCTATCCCTCATCACCTATATTACATAGAGTTCCGCTTAACTGCCAAACGATCAGTTCTACGATAATCTATTTGACTTTTATCAACGTAAAATTATGCCATCCAAAGTAACCGATGCAATGATAACTAATATATTCAATGCAATGATGTCATTTCAAGGTTCTTGAACTCTATTGAAGTATCGTGGAACTGGCCGTGGGATTTGTAATGAGTCATGAAGTAATCAATCTTTGTAAGAAGTGTAGAAATACACTGTAATATCAGCTGTTATGTTTTCACTTTACATCTGGATGAGCACAAACTATTTAATTCAAAAAAATGTGGGGCTCTTCTGCAAAAGACCAGAACGTTCAGTATCTCTTGAACTGGAATTCGTTTGTGGATTATCATTGAGAAGTGAAGAACAACTTATAAAAATAACGAAACAGAATAAAACATTTGTTTCCTTTAGAATATTATAATAATTCCACATATTCCGTGACAGGTAATTGAAAAGAATTATCATTTGAAAAGAGGTACATCATGAACCAATCTGAGAACCACTACGAAAGCATACTATTCAAACTGAATTTCTTATCACTATTTTTATAAGTTATGTGTTTTCAGCTTTTCCATCTACCTCGTGAGCTAGCTAATTCTATCATTCTCTCCAGGATCTAGGACTCTTAAAACAGATTTTTCTTCTCCCATTTGATTAGGCATAAAATTTCAGACTGGAAAATTGGATTGCGAATGAATGTGAGATAGTGCAATGGTAGTTGTAACAAACTCTCAGCTATTCCAGATTTACGCTCCACTTTCAAAAGACATTACGCTAGAATTGCATCTGAATGCTTATTCGTGATGAGGAAAAAACTTTTCAATCTCATGTTAAACGCTGGCAGCTCAAGTGCAAACAGAACTGTGTAGCAGAGAAGTGAAAAATTTTCTGGTGATGTTTTCATTCTGTTGGGAAAATTGTGTAAGCAGCGTAATCCACTGTAAGTGATGGCTCTTCACACTATCAAGCTGAGCAGAAAATTGTGTTGACAAGCTGTAGAGAGAAAACAAAACTCATTTTTTGCTTATGTGGGCTTCTAAGATTACTAGCACTGTTTTCGAGCGAGAGCAATTGTACACTTTAATGTAAACTCATGTTTGAAGGCAATATTTTACAACTATCGAACCGTGTTCAGATTGAAACTGGTGAGATAATGAATGATTGAAATTACTAGAATATCACTTGAATTACTTGAATCGATCAAAGAATGACTCAATGAATCACTTTAATCAAATTGGGGAGCAGAGAGACTTACTTGCAGCAGATATTGGAATCGAATCATTATTGAAATCAGCTCTACTCACAATCTGTGACTGACTGCTAGATATTGGCTTCCTCATCGTTCATAGCCCTTCACAATAATATGTAGTGAAATGGTGATTGATATTGTTCTACTACATATTGTATAATACTTGTTAGTGTAGCCAACCCCCATAGAGAGCCCGTTCCAACTCCTTAATACATATTGTATAGCAGGATCCATTTAACTTGTCATAAAACATATGATCGACGAGCATATGATCACAATACTTAACCTACAAATGCTGAATCTCGCAGATTATTGAAAATGTCTTTTAAAAAGTTATTCTTTGAAAGGTCTTCTTTAAAAAGGTCTTTTAAAGACTTTAAAGGTCTTTAAGACCTTTTGATTATTGTGTCGAAATCACTGTTTAATTATTACTGGATCAGCTGATTTATGACAAGTTAATTGGATCCTGCTATACTAAGTAGTGGCCACCCGTTTGGGTCTAGAGCTTGGCTAAATCCCGAGCTCGGAAACCGGCCCTTAGGGTAACTCTCATAACTCAAATCAGTGTTTGTAGAATAGCTATTACACTAATATATTTTTAAATAGATGCAACTTTTCAAGATACTTTCAGCTGTGATTGCTCGGAGTAGGTTCGTTGCCACTCCTTCTAAACGTGTTGAATGTGTCATCCATTATAATGTCCCCATCAAACAGCGAACCATGATAAAAAGATGAGAGTCACTTACTTCTTGCTCGAGCACTAGATTGTGTAAGTGGAATACGAAGGGAATTGAAGAATAGGACTGGAAAGCAGCCTATAGTCTGATAGGGCATTGCAAATCGTGCAGCTATTCACTCACCTCTCCACGTTTCTATGGTGAGCAGGAATGGGGAGCAACAGCCCTCATTTAAATCTCTTGTTTAGCCGTTGAAGAAGGCCTGAGGGGAGGCTGGAAGATCGTCAATGATAGGAGATCGCGTCACGGATAGCCTGTCTTGCAACGAGAATTTAAGGAGAGAGTTGTTGGCGAAAGAGGATAAAACAGGTAATGCTCTATACAAGGGGATGTAAATGAAGAAGCTTATTCCCCTTTTCCGGGCAGTTCTTTCGAGTGGGAGTAAAATATTGTCCTTTTCTCGGCGGCCGATTCACTTCATCGGTTTTCAGCGCTTTCCATCGTTGCGGATTTATTTCCCCCGCGTCCGTTTTCCCATAATTGAATCGCATAAAGCAGCTCCCTTCCTCCACTACCATGTCTACCAACCACTTGATCGTTCTGAATCATATTCTTCCATTGCAGATGAATGGCTATGTCGGTCTTCTCTGTCATTACCCAAATTCTATTCATTTATATAATATTTTCAAGAAATGCGAAATGCTCTTTTCATTCAGCTCTCCATCCGAATTACAGCTTATCGCTCACAAAATCAACACTCGGTGAGTACATTTAATCCGATCAGCCACTTTGAGTTAATTTTGAGTGAGATCTTGGAATCTTCTTCAAATAACATTAAATCGGTTATGTTATACTTCTTTGCCATTCACTCTGATTATTACTCGCCATTAAATGTAAATAAATCATGATAAATAAATGAAATGACAAACGATTTTCCATATCAAATCTTGAGTAAATATACATAAAAACAAAAGCACTAAGAATCATGTATTGAAAGAGGGTCCCAATTGTTTTCTTGGAGTTTCCAAAATTTTGTTGTAGTCGGAATTCAATCATCTTCTGCCAGCTTGTCACTATCATCAATGAAAGATAGAATTCATGTGTTAGTATAGTTTATTCTGATTGCTCTAATAAGTTATGACATGAATATGAGGGTGGTGTTTTTCAAGTTTTCATATGATGTGAAGAAGTATACAATTCGCAGTAATGAGAAATTACTTTCGCGAAAACTTGAATTTGCAATGCAGGTTTTCGTAGAAACCATAACAGAGGATATATTCAATTAGTCTCAGATTTCAGGAGCACATGACTTAATCTTGGAGGAATGAAATTGTGCTGTGATGAGATAGACATCAAGTTTGCCATGAGAACAGTTGCTGTCTGTCGTCTTGGGTTGTGTCTGCTCCTGAATAAATTATTGTCTAGCGTGGCTAAACTTTTGAAAGGGTCTGCCTCTGTCTGACTAAGCCTAATAATTTCTCTCCGAGTTTGCCGAGTAGGAGAAAACTTTGGCGTCGTGCTTTTTGGTCGCACTCGGCTCCAAAGAACAGCCGCTTTAATGACAGGACGTGAGAGCCTGCACACTATTGATCCTCATTTCTTGATGAAGTAGCTTGCAAACTGGCCTGCCACCGTCTCCCACGAGGATCGTGCCCGAAAGCTTACCTAATTTAACGAAACGATGACGTTATCCTCTACATGCTATCATTTTATAATTTTATCTTCCAATATTTATGAACAGTATCTCATGAAAGTTTCTGGGGGAATAATAAAAAACTAAATTTTATAGCGTGGGAACAGATCAGGCCCCTGTTTCATGAAAGTTTAGAAATGTCGTGAAACAGGAAAATGACGAACTCACACTGAACAGACAGATCAGCTGTTGTAATTCTTAGTAGAAATTTCAAGTTTTATCCAATATAACTTGATATTTTCAATTGTTTATACTTAATTCTGCTTCTCTATCAACCTTTTCAGATTAAAAATCGATAATCTGCTTGTGGTAAGTTTTTTCGAGTGTGAATTATGTAGGTGAATGAAATATGTTGGACATAACCTAACTTTATAGTTTGAGTTCGTCATTTTACTGCTCCACTAGACTTTTAAACTGAAACAAGTTCCAGAGGAATGTTTCATGAATACTCAGAAGTACTGTATCATAGAAGACCGTTATTCACTCAACGGACGTGGATAGCATGGCGTGCTATATGATGAATTTATATCTAAATATATCAATCCTTATTTATAATTTGGGTTCAATACGTTTGTGGAGTATCGATTCTAAACAATTCTAAGGAATATAAGTGTCTGTTGTACTCAGTGACCTTGCATTCACACTCCTATCACTAATAAAATGCAATAAATTTTATTAATGATGAAATGAATTTAATAATCCTGGACTGAAGTTTTCCTTGAGCCTGTATTATTCTGGTAGTCTTTCATAAAATTCGAATTAAGGTTAATAATACTGACAAAATAATGAAAAGTGGTCAGATGTTTCGGACAATTGATTCTAGAGAGTCGTACAGAACATCTGCTCTGTTGCGGTGACATAATAATGTCTGGGAAAAGATTAGATGTAGGGAAGGATGGAGACGAGAGACCAGAGGCCGTAAAATGTGGTACAGAGAGAAGTTTTGAAGGTCTGTTGGCAAGCAAAGAGGACGACCCCCTGTCGCTTGTGGCGATTCTATCATCATCATCGTCACTCGGTCAGATTTGGGGTCGAGGAGAGAGGGGGGCTCCAGTGGGGTTTGGGTACAATCCGGATGAATGAGGGGCCCAAAGGACCTTATTGGCTTACAGTTATCGATCTGTAGTCGTTCAATACTCATATCGGAAGCATGTCTGGTGAGATTCTCCCCGGGCCCCGGATCTTCCCCCCCCCCCCACTCAGACGACTTGGTTCGACCTCTAAAACCGCATTACGTCTTGACCGCTTTCATCTGGCCAACCAAACGTTTAGGTTCATACTGGGAAAGTTTCCTTGGGTAACAGTTGGAATTCATCAGCCTTACACAACTCAAAATACTTGGGAACAATCCCGCAAGTATCTCTTGAAATGCCCGGTTATAACACTCTTGAACGGTAAACTCTCAAGGGTAGTCAGGTTGAAGGTGAGAGTGTAACAGCACCTTGGAGAATAACTATCGTTCTATCATGATATTACAGTAATTTGAAGTTGTAATAAATGTTGAGTTTCTTGTTGGGTATCTCTAACAATGAACGCACAACTTATGCAATCTAATGCAATTCAGTTGGAAATTTCTGTGAATAATACTCATTTTTCTATTACATTTTTTAATTCTCCAATGGAAATTCTTAGTCCAATGATCATGAATGGGTTTATGCGCTTCGATTATGTAGTTTTAAGATAATTTCCAACATTTATTATTTATTTTTTAAACTTCATTATCGCTATATTACGTGAAGTTTTCCTCACCCTCAATGCTATAATTTTGGCTTCACTTACTTTGAAAATTGCTTTTAAAACCATACAAACACTCACATTCTGTAGGTTTTAGAAATTCTATACTTCAACCTTGCCAATACAGTTACTTCATTCATACAATTATGCACAATAAAAGTATTTACAATGAATTATAGAGTTTCTGTAATAAATCTCGTTGTTTTAGTATCAAGTATGTTCAGTCTCGACTTGAACTAATTGCAGCTTGAACTAATAAGCTCTTTAGGGGATTATTATACTTCAAGTCTATCATGAAACGGTCTGACATCATTATTATCCAACTGGAAAAATTATTTTCAAGATCTTGTATTAAAAATTGCTTCTAGAATTATCACAGCAACTGTGTGCATTATTGTCTGTGCTTCTTAAACTTAAATGAGACTCAACTAAGCTAAGATAAGAACCATTCCCATTGTCACAAAGTTGTTGTCAAAAGCTAATCACAACATAATTTAGAGCCCTAATCTTGCTAGAACAAAGAATAGCAATTTGTTCGTTGAAGCTACAAGTGTTTATGACATTCATCAGTCTCGTGCAATCGGGCACTGGCCATCACTATTTTCGTTGGCTGTGTTGTAGCCGCCTCGACATGAAGTTCTTTGGATGGTTGCGTTGACCCGTGAACGCTTTTGACAGATTACAAAACCCATTTCGGCCCGAGAATCGAACGCTCTGCTGCCAGTCGAGCATCGTCAGCTTTCTTCTTCTTCTTCCTCCTTCCACTTCTTTTCACTTTTTCATTCTGTAACAACAGCTTCGGCGCGTGAACAACTATCAAAGGTACAAATCGAATTTTTCAGGAATAGATACGCGATGGGTGAAAAGAGGAGAAGGTGTGTGGGTAGGCTCTATCAATCCAAAGGTCTTCCCACACATTGACCTCAGTGGGATTTCCAATAAGTAAAGTTAACTGCTCACGGAACTCCCTTCACACATAAAATAATTATTAAATGCGTAAGGAATGAAGTCAATGTCTAAAAAAATAAGAAGACATAAATATTAATTTTTTGTTGCGGATGAAGCCCACGTAAGTGTTTTACTTGTGCGTAGGTAATGAGGTGAAGGATGATATTGTGAAAAAGTGCCAGACGGAACGGGAATTGAACTCGATACCAGTGAAGTGATTGCAGACTGAAGGTGTGACGCTCCAGCCAACTGTGCCACACACCTGCTCCCCAAAATTGAATCAACATATTATTTTTTTCGAATATGATACAAGAGTTTATACGTCAATTGCAGGAGAGCCAAAGCTAATTGCATTCAACTGCCCGAGAATGATAGCATTTGACAGAGATTATGATTTTATTATTCTATTGCATCTACTCCATAAAATTACATCATTCTAAATTTAAATTCAATTCGGTTTTCTTTCAATCGGCTATTCGGCCCATATTGAGTAATCAGGATAAAGTTCTACAACAAAATTCACGGAAAAATTATTATCCATGATTATCATGGAAGTATGAGATCAACAGTCAGAGAAAACACAGTTGTAAAATCTGGATAGTTCTGGTATAAATGCTAAAATGCATATAAGTTACATCAAGATTCCTGGACAAATTGTTTTTACTTTGAACTTATTATTCGCAATGATATTTGATAATTATTTTAGCATAAAAATCCACAATGACACTGGTGAAAACTCATATACAGTAATATAAATACTGACCTACATTTTATATCAACACTTTTATAAGGTCAAATGGTTCATAAATATTAATTGCCATGGCTTTTGGAGTTTGATAATTTGGTTAGCTTGAAAAACCACAATGTCACTAGGGAAAACCCAAATAATATAAATACAGAGCTATGTTCCCTATCAACATTTATAAGGATGAATGGTCCATTAATATTAGTTCACTATAAAACCGGAAATCATTTTGTTTAGACAAAAATAGTATAATATTTGCTGAAAGACTTGCTCCGGCAACCACCAACACACCGCGCAATGATTTATCTGAAGTCTCGTGGGCGATATCGGAGTCTGGGATGAATGAGTAGGTGTGTGAGGAGGGCGTAAGCAAGCAAGAAGAGGGAGTCAGTAGTAGTATTTGTGTGTGTCGACAGGCTGGCGGGAAATTGCAAGGCAAACACCGGCTGGTTAGGTTAGGTGAGAAAGGTTTGTGGTGGGGGTAGGGGAGTTAGAAGGTAGGGGGAGCGCTGCTTTTTACGAGGAAAACAGAAAGCTTGTAACACGATGCAGCCGCCTAGTCGTGTACAGCTCTCAGACTGGCGATCAACAAGATGATGAATGGAGAAGACCGCTTGAATATTAAAACGGCCATGAACAAAATACTCTTCACGCTCTATAAGTACAGTCCCGCCAAACTAACCCCTTCAACATATTAAATTTCAAGGCTACTTTGACAGCGAGTGACAAAGAACGCACAGAGTGAGACTGCACTCTGTAGACAAACTGCTATTTGTCAGAATTCGATCCCCATACATAAATCGTGGACATACACCTCATCATGGTGTTGTTTTGAACTGAATTTATGTTATTTACAATGTGTAGCTCCCAACTTTGTTAAGTTTAGTGTAGGCTAGTTAATCAGCCGATATAGAAACGTATATTGGAATTCTTGATCATAAATTTGATAACACTATTATTCAGTGGTTATACTTTTCCTTGTAAAGTTGGAAATCTGCAGGGTTTTCAAGTTCGAGGAACAAAGTAATTATTTTCTACGACACGACCCTGATTGGTAATAGAGTATATTATTATATTAGGTTGTATATTATTATAATTATGATCCAACAGTGATTAAAGAATGAAATCATCTAACAATCAATTTAATTGACTTGAAATGTCTCAATGACTGTCAACGACAAATGAGAATTGAATTGATTATAAGATTCTAATAAATCAATAAAGTGAAATTAAATCTACTCCTAGCATAAAAACATAGACACAAAGTACAAAATTTATTCTAGAATAGAATTTTTATTTTCTATGTTTGTAAAATACTTCTAAAAAAGGTTAGGTTAACATTTTTAATACATTCACTATTCACTAGTACCACTCCCGAAGCTGAAAAGCTATATTGTTCAATTTCGCCGTGTGTCCAAAACACACAGTTTGTTAAGATTATCGATCTTCCTAGAAACGAGATAGTTTCTGGGATAAACTTTGTAATTAGGTAACGTAGGTTATAATTACGTAAGCTATATTTATAAATAAAAAAAAAAAAACGTTTTTAGTAGAGACATTCCTCCGTTTCCAAGTTTTTCAATCCTCATTAATGTAGTTCATTTAATAAGTGACAATTCATATTCAAGGCAACTCTCCAATCCAGTCAAAATATTCATTTTATTCACTAAAATTCATTATTGTTTTGTTCTTCAAAGCTTTGTTTCAACTAACTAGTTTTGTTTTGTTTAACTAGCGTCGAATTAAACTTCGTATTTCGTATCTCATTCCACATTTTCATTTATTGTGAAATGATTTATCAATTCACAAGTTACGTTTTCTCAACGCCAGTTCTGTTACAAGTAAATTCATATAATTTCCAACCTACTTCTGGGAAAATGATTAAGAGCGAGCTTCGTCTTCAAATTAATGGCGCTTCCAAGAAATTTCTGCCAAGATAAATTAGCATATGTTTCGCAAGCACTACCGAGCCCTTGATGTATGGCAGCAATCCACCTTCTAACGAATGCACACGCTGGAAAGCTTGGAAATAGGCTATAATTACTTAGCGTTATATATTCGTGCGTCCGTATACATTTCCCAGGTTTTTCCAGTACGCATTTCGTTGCTCATTCTGGTCTGTGTAGTCTGGTCATTCTGTTAAGTGTCTGTAATCATCATAGAAGTTCACCGTGTATAGGTTACTTTGAGCACTAGTTAACTTTATTTGGAAAGCAATACGTTGCTTTCCTTACCAGCAAATAGCTTACAGCAATACAGCTTAATACAATACCTTACCCATAGGTAAAAACAATATAGGGAATAGGGAAAAACAATAAAACTTTGACTCTTCTTGGAGTTTTGCGACTTTTCTGTTTAGTTGATCAACTCAAGTAATAATGTAATTAATGGACAAACCATTGTGAAATAACATGAACAATATATTCAAAAACGTTTAAAATATTATGAAAAATTGTGAAGGGAATAATGAACATATTACTGAGTTTCAATAAACGTTGAGTTTCGTCAGTACGGTACGGGTTATTCTCCAATATCTACTTTCAATTAATATTTATTCAGTAACTGTGGCACAATGTTCTTGAATTTGAATTTGAATTGAAGAATGAAATCATTCAATGAATGGAGTTTCAAATCTAATATTGATAATAAATCGAAATGCTTTCTCCAGTGTCAATATCCGTCTGAAAGATTGTCAAACACTATACTGTGATTAAAAGTGCTTTAGGATTGAGTCCCGCTTGGCCCTAGTGGTCGATCGTGTTTCACTAGGTCAGTCCTGTAGCAGTTTGGAAATCAAAGTATAGAGATAGTCATATTTTTCTAAACAAATCTGCATATCCAACAATATTCTACCTGCGGTCAGGAGAGCTTCCAATGAAGAAATTTAATAAATTTGAAAAAATGAATTGTTGGTAGCGTCTCATTATTCTCTAATGAATAATTTAAATTTGGTTTAATGTAAATTCTTGGATCATATACGATTTAATGCTCTTACTATTAAATTACTATCTACTTTGGTGGATTATTTAAGTTGATATCACAAGTGGATTTGACATTATAAAGAGAGATTTTTCGGTTATTCTGCAATGTTTCTGAATGGCATCATTATTGTTCTTTCTTGACGTGCTTATAATAATTTCTGTAATTCCTTTGTGTCTCTGGCATCAAAGAATCTTGAATATTGAATCTTGAAAATGATTGACTTACTCGGCCTGGCCAACAACTTGTTACCTTAAATGGATGGATAGTTGATTTGAAACCGTAATTAAATCAATACTTTTCCAAGTTTTGATTTGCAATATTTTACAAAATCTAATTCTGAAGTCCATGTTGAATTGGCGTTTTTCCCTTCCAATAGAATTACTCGAAGCGTGGGATACCAGCATGTAATGCTATCGGGATTCTCGTTTTATTTCATAATAGAGGCTCAAGCCCTGGATCGCATAATCGTTAGTACATCTCTAAGAGGCGGAAGCGCCATGGTCTGTGGATTATCGTCTCCACTTGTTACGTTACAAGCCAGTAGCTGGTATCACAAACGATTCTCGTAGATTTAGCTGCGCCATGAATAGGATAGTGGTTAGGATCAAGCTCTCGGAGATTAGAAAGTCGTTTGGAAGTCTCGTGGGAGGGGCTTGAGAGAAATGGGAAGATTTTCTAAAACTGGCCGCTGGTGGAAGAAGAGAGGGAAAGGATAAGGAGGGGGGAAGAGAGGAGCGCACTGTAAAGCGAAGTGAGGCTAAGTACTGGAAAATTCTGCCCCGTCATAGCGTTCTGGATACATGGTCTGTTTGAGCATAGCAGTGCAGCAGGCTCAATGTACTCTTTTTAGCTGCAAAGCATCTTTCGCCGTTTGAAGGCGCCGTTATGCAATCGACTTGGCAGCATGTCGAA
This sequence comes from Laodelphax striatellus, assembly GCA_017141395.1. Taxonomy (NCBI): domain Eukaryota; kingdom Metazoa; phylum Arthropoda; class Insecta; order Hemiptera; family Delphacidae; genus Laodelphax; species Laodelphax striatellus. Next base: position 35,646,982 of record CM029530.1, on the reverse strand, counting down.
CATTCTTCCCTATTATCAACTTTTTGTTGCTTCCCTCCTTCTTGCCCCAGCTGTACAGAGGGCACAACTTATCGCCATCAATCCTGCATCGGCTTCCTCTCTACAAATTGGTGCGCCAATCTTCATCATTCGTTGGTCGATATCCTCGCAAGACTTTCTCTCTGAATCACTAACCAAGCCTATCAAACCTTGTTTCCATTAGTCAGTCTTTTCTCCTGGTAATTCAAGTGGACTATTGAAGCGATAGAAACTATAGAAGTAAAGAGGTTGAGATCTTATTACGTTAGGGGAGAAGTAAATCCAGCTTTAGATACGTAATTCTTTTATTTCCTCGAGATGCTCAAGTTTCTGAAAATTTGCAATGTTCAGCTCTTTGTAATAAAATTACACCAGCGAATTGTGTGTGAAATATCCACAGCTGGGATAGTAGTCGAATTGAAACAGCCCATAGTACAGCGGATTTTATGATCAGTATTTTTCCATCACCAAGAACCACTAAAATTCGTTAATTTTCTCAAGTCTTGTAATTTTGGTATTAATAAATCTCAATGATAGCTATGATAAAACACAGTACAGTACTGCGTCGTCGTTCATAATTTCTCCAATCCTTCTTAATCTCTACAAAATTCTAGCATCGATTCATTATCCAATAGCTGAAGGTGAACTCATCACTTCTAGGCAGAGCGTGCTATCTAAATTGGCGTCTCACTGGAGCATGCGCGCTGAGTGGCTTCCTCCCACCACAGTGCCTGCCGGACTCGCGGGGTACAGTAAAGTTCTCAAAAGTTCATTCAGCTGGAAACTCAGCTTTATAAAAATTTCTCCATTCGCCCTGGTTACCCGTAGGATGATGTTATTATTTTGCTTCACAGACTTGGGGTGACACTCTGGAGGTGTGACTGTACCAACCAAGTGGCTGGAGAGGTAAAGTGGTGAGAGATTATCCATCTCTCGCACTGCCTCCCCAGACGCCAACCCTAGATGGCACGCTCTGTACCCCAATAACAGTGGGATTCTAATCAACTTTCTTGAAATATCGTACTCTACTCATACCAGATTAAGCAGTAAGTGATTTGTGGTTCTCAGATATATGGCAATGTGGGGCCTTCCAAAAATCAATTCCATTGTTCAGGGATACAAACCACCATTGTATTGATTACATACATATTACAAATCAATAATATGTATATTACTGATAATATATTATGTATACTTACTTCACAGATTACGTGAAACTACAAGGTTGATGACTATTTACTTTTCGAGTCAAGTTTGACGCCAATGTACCTTTCTTCAGATATTACACCTCCATTATGTAGCACCCATTATAAACAAGAAGTGATGTAAATCCAATATTTTGAAAATATTGAAACTATAAAAGCCCACTCAGCATTAAAATTAAAATTCTATTAAAAAAAACACCTCATACAAATACAGAATAAAATCTGACACAAGGAAAACAGGCTCTGGAGGAAAAGTAAAGAGAGATAAAGTAATACACTTGCTTACTATGGTTTCCCTCATGTGGATGGGTGTGATAGTATCCGTATTCACAATATTTAGAATTTGGAAAATAACTCTCGGACTTTCTTTTACAGAAAAGAAAATTAAGGAAGGTCATATACTAAAAAATCAAGTCTCTAGTATAATATTACCCAGGAAAGCTCAGTCCAAAAATGATACATTTTCGTGAACAATCTTGATGCCTGACCCTATTTATTCTTTATTTCCTCTGACTGAGAACGATGTCGGATGTGCTCAATGATGTAGAAGGAATGAAAGCCAAGTCGTAAGCTTGAGCAGGATTTTTGGCAAAGGATCATTCTCAGTCACGTGAGACGCAGCACAGTGACCTCTTGGTCCCAGCCCTGGTGTGGCACAGAGGAATCTGCATGGGACCTTTAGTTGGGGAAGAGGTAGGGGGAGGTCTGGTAGGAGCACTCGAAACTCCGGGCAATAAAAACTGAAGGGTTTCCTGTGGTACCTTGGAGTGAGCCTGTGACCCGCATGTAAAGTGGAAAGTCTGGACCGGCCTCCCCCGCGAGGAGGCCCAGTCACTGCTGCTGATTCTATGCTGAAATCATCTTTTCAAATGCTCAATCTTAGCTGGTACTCAGGAAATATGAATTCGAAATGAGATTGCAAACAAGTTATTTTGCATTCTGATCCTAATCGTTTGCCTTCAGCTTCTGTCAAGGCAGTGAATGGAGATGATGAACAAAACTTCTAGGGGACTTTGAATATGTAAAAGTTGAGGGCGGGTCAGGTATTTTGTACGTTTAATCAGGCATCTGCACTTAAAAATAAACTAGTTAAAAATAGATTAACAATTTAAACCTTATAGTTTACCGATCAATAATTTATCGAAAAATATAATATTCTTCTATATATTTTTGAAACAACATATTCAGTGGCGTAACTTACACCCCCGCAAACCCCGCGGCGCGGGGGGCCCGGGCCCTTGGGGGCCCGGGCTAGGGCCTGAAATAATATCATATGTTTTTTTAAGAAATAAAATTAAAGTAATGATTGAACAAGAAAAGCAAAAGTTTTATTTTGGGCAATTAACAACCATGAACACAAATTTCAATAATTCATAATTGTCCATTGTAAAAAAATTAAGCATAAACAATTAGAATGTCAGTTGGTTAAAAATTGCCATTAAGAGAGTTGTTATGACGGAAGAACGTAAATAGTTGCACAATTAACAAAAGGTCTGCTGGTTTAAAGTAGCTTATCGGGAAATATAATGAATTTTGTTTACAAATCATTGAATGGAGACAGACATCCGGTCCCCAGACCCAGACTGTTTACACAAATATATTGTTTCGCCCATTGAATTCCTGAACATAATAGAAATAGACTGCAAGAGTTGTCGAAGAATAAGCTCAGTCAATCTCAATTCATTATTTCATTTTCAACAATTTTTCTAAAATTTCATTTTTAGAAATTTGTGAAATGAGCTGTAAGCAGTGAGTTTGTGAAAGTGGGTTTTAATTCTTTATTACGGTAAAAAAATATTCTTATTGCATTCCTACACGTATTTTCAGTATTATGATGTTCGATTTTCAATTATTCCGTCTTTACTATCTTTCTTCCCTTCAAGTGAACAAAAATACTTTGGTTGTTGTGGATACATACTTTTCTCACTTGAGCAAATTATAAACACTAAATTGACTTAGAAAGCAAGATACTCACAAACAGTTCACCTGTTTGTACACGTGTTCTGACGATGCGGCACAGCACCGCGAAATGTGCATAAACACATAATTTGTGAGTATCTTGCTTTCTAAGTCAATTTAGTGTTTATAAAAATATTTTGCTAGCTTTCAAAATGAGTGTTGTCTGTGTGTCTGTTCGTAATATGTTAGTAAAGCCTGTGTCACACCAGGCTACTTTAATATAGTAACCAGTTTTTTATGAATTATTATAAATCACTAATAATTATTACAATTATTGTAGAATTCAATCAAGAGCATGTTTTATTTTATTACATGTATATGTTATTCACTCACGAGGTACGCTCTCATTAATGAGTTTAATGGTTGCGGTTCAGGGAAAAGGGGCTAAGAGAGGGGCGTGAGATTTTAGAAGGAGGGGCCCGGAATTATTTTTTTGCGGGGGGCCCAGTTGGCAAACGTTACGCCACTGAACATATTATTTTAGAAAAGATAAGAATGAATATGGTCAAGAGAAGATAGAAGATCAATAAATTTATAATGATATTCTACGATATATTTTTAGAATAATATTCATATTATTTTAGAGAAAATAAGATAAACTATGATCAAGAGGATAGAATATGAATTAGTCAAAAGAGAAGATATTGTGTGTGGAAAGTTCCAAACATCAATTCCCAATATAATAAATAATGATATAATCGCAATCATACGATTTTTTCAATGATTGTTGATAAACATTCTTTTTTGAATGTGGTTACCATTTACTTTTATATTGAATGTGTATTCCAGTTGAGCTCAAGAAAAGATTGGATAATGTAGAAAGGATAAAAATAAGATTCTTGGGTTTTTCTTCTCTCTCTTTCTCTCTCTCTCTCTCTCTCTCACTCTCTCTCACTCATTCTTTCATCAATATGGTTTGGATTTGAAAGCTGTTCATCATTATTCAAGGAACATTTCAATCATGTAAATCTGCGATTTACATTGTAAACTGGAAGCAAAGTTTATTGTTGATGAACAAATAACTCATATTATATAGATGAGCTAAACATTTACTTCGACAACTTTGAGAGCCTCAATTAAGGTTACTTATTTTAATGGGTTAAACGTGTTTAATGCTCCATAAATATTATAATATCCACAACATTTTCGAATCACCTACTTCCAGCGTAATAGCCGCCAGCTTATTTCACCCTCTTCGTTGGCGGAAATTTATTTCGATGATATTTTATCGTCCAGTACGAGCACAAAACATAATGTGTCCCTTTCTGAAATTAGAATTAATTTCTGGCAATGGCGATGGAGAGAGGAGTGTGGCTATGTAATATGCGGGCTTGGGGCGGATATCCGAAACGTCCGCGAAGCATTAGTGGTGGAGGAGAGGGGGGGGGTATAGCGCAGAAGGTAGGTAATTGAAAAGCGTGAAACAGCGTTACGAGTTTGTTGGGCTGCACGGTGGAATGAGTGCAATATCCGTCGGACGGTATTCGAGAGATTCAGTGCAGCCAATGTTTCATCGCTGGTTTAGCAATTGAATTTTTGGCCATGGCTTAAATTTCCCGCGAAAATTTAGGAGTCAGTTCTCTATTGTTTCTATTGAGTAGACTATTCATTCCTAATACAGTTTCTCCTACTCGGAGTCCTACTCCACCCGGCTCATATACCTACCTACTCCCACACCTCCCACCACCCAACTAACAACTGAATCCCATCGTCTAAACCCGGTCGCGTTCCATTCAAACTTGGCCAAAGTCTACGTGTGGGATTAAATACGAGTTATTACAGTCATCGCTGGCGTAACCCGGCCTTTGGGTGGCTGTGTGCGGTGCCTTCTATAACTCCCCCCCCCCCCCACCCCACGTGCACCCCGCTTAAACGACAGCGCAGATTTGAAAAACGCCGGCATAGCTTATCGCGTTCATTTCTGGGGCGGAACCAGATTTTTAGACCCGGTACATGTTTAGCTAGAAATTGTGTACCGTTTGGCTAAAACTGGGTTTTGTTCTGGAATGCACAGTTCCATACACAGTTTCATACTGTTGCTGGCTATTGGACATTGCTAACTAAAATGCTAGGTATTAAATGAAATACTATCCATGGTATTACTCTGATGTATTCAAAATTATGCAGCTGTAATACAGTAATAGTGTACCTAAGTAGAAACGGCGAATGACGAGCAGAATGTTTGTTATCTGTATTATAAGTAAGCCTGGTGTTCATTTTGGTAGGAAAATCCCGGATTGGCATCGTTCAATATTATGTGAAAATGAATGAATTTCATATAATGAGATTTATGAGATCAGACATTGAATAATAACAACTATATGTTAATATTTCACATTAACATAATGAACAGTTATATTCGAACAATAATAGTAATAATTACTTTTAGGTAGCTCACAATTTAAACATGAGGGAATTTTCTATTTTGTTAATAGTCTTCTATGTTTTGGACAACCGGCGTGTTGCTTTGAAGTTTTGGAGTCACACAGAGTCAGAAATTCTTGAATTTGGATGTCATACAATGAAAACTAAGACATTCAACCTGTAAACCTTGCTATCAAGACTTTTCATCTCAATCCTGTAATTCAATTACTGATGCCCAACTTTCCCAGGTGTCAGCGCGGCAAAAAATCGCACTTGGAATAGCTCTGCCGCTGGAGTTTATTTCTCTCGTAGACAATGGAATAAAGAAACGATGGCGGAAAAAATGGCGGCGATGGTGGGTGGGTGGGTTGAGAGGGGGTGAGGGTGGAAAAGTAAGGGAGCTGGAAATCGAGCTCGGCGAGATTTATAGCGGCCAATAACGGAACGCCTTTGTATTCATTCTGGCAGGACGCGTGTTAACAAAACCGATGTCGCGCCTTGAATGCTAACACCCTAGACACTCCATTCTTCCACCAGTGCACTAGTTGTTGGAGAGCTTAGAGTGGCCTCCAGTGCAAAACTTCTCACAACACCTGAAAACTTACAGAAGTGAAGAATCGTTCTGGTTCAATAAAAAAAATGCCAGCTATCAATCAAGCCCTTATGCTGAGTTTCACCAACATTGGTCAAATATTTAACGACGTTCAAACGCATCAACAGGTGAAAAGGTTATTATCACACTATGTGAAAATTGGACCGTCAATTTTTAAGTTGCCGCAGAAAATTGATCTGTGTACATTGGTGCATTGCTATATTAGAATTTTATCCGCTTGTTTATATATAAAAATTCCAATCACTTGAAATTCATTATAGAAAATCAGCTGGAGTTTCCATTCCTTTGCAAATATTTTTTACCATGTGTGCCATGGCCTTTTTTTGAACATGGTCAAATTCTATTTGACCATGGTTGGTGAAACCCAGCATTAATGTTTTAGAGGAATAATTTACATCAGAAGATACTGATCAAAACTTTTTGAAGTTCAAGATACACTAGCAGACTGACACACAAGCAGTATATCAATAGAAACTATTAATGAAACTCTTTGATATTATATCAAATACAATAATCAAAACCCTAAATCCTGTAATCTAGTGGAACGGTCGTTCCACCACCCGTCCCCCCTGTGATACGAATGAAAGGACCGGGACCACTATATGAATTTTGTAACGAACTTCCCTTTGATGTTCGTGTATGCCGCCATCTCAATTTACGCGCGAAGGTAGTGAAAATTTTAAATGTTGTAAATGACATTATTTTCTTTAGATTTTTGAAAGGCTTTCATTTAAGATCAGAACGTGAACTTTCTACGATATATAAATTCGCAAAGATACTATATACGGGTATTTTGTCATCCTATTATATTAAGCTGAGCAATTTCTGCATGTTTATATTTATGTATTTATGTATTTATGTATTTATGTATTTATGTATGTATGTATTTATGTATGTATGTCCAACGGATCTCGAAAACGGCTCTAACGGGGATTTTGACGAAATTTGGAATGTAGGAGGTTTGTGATATAAAAATTAGTTTGCGCCGGGTCTCATCCCTGGGATAACTCTCGCTCAAGCAAAGGACCTTAAAAAGGAAAAATTGATCCTTTAAGAATCAAAGCTGACAGAAGAAAGAAATTTCCATCGGCTGTAAAATGATGAGAAAGAGAGTAGAGTGAGTGAGTGGTGTGAGTGAGACAAGATTATTATTTCAGTTGTTGAGACAGTGCATTCCAATCACATGATCACTTTTTTGGTAAAACCAGCGGTTCCATTACTAGAATGGAGAAAAATATTGAAACTTATAAGCTGCTCCTATTTCCCTTTTTTATTTCTGATTTTAATGTATCTATAGAAAATTAAAAGGAATTTGAAATTTTGAAAATATTCCATATTGTATTGTTTACATTTTAAATTTGAGGCATGAAGTTAGCCATGTGATCTGTTTTTATTTATTTGAAAACCGTCAAGAGTTCATCAAAACAGCTGACCTAAAAATAGTTTCCAACCCATATTTCTATGATGGAGCAAAATTTTACAAGTGCGATTTTTTAAATGATATGCATTCAAACTCGATTATCTTTTTCTTATATATTAATAAAAGAGAGTTGGTGTCTGTACGCTCGCTTTATAACTCGAGAACTAGGCTGAACCGATTTAGATGATTTTGGATCTGTTTGAATTTTTACAGCACTGGTTAACATAATATGTATTAAAATATAAGAAAATCCCCTTTTATAATTAATAAATAATTAGTACATCAATGACCCAACCTATCAAACATTTAACACAGACTTCAGTTCAAACTTGCTTTCGGGCAAGCGGCTAGCGGGAAAGATGATCGTGTATTTGAGATGCGAAAATCTGCCTTGAAGACCCCTAAGTATCAGTAGCGTAGTGCTAGAGCATCCTGCGTTGTAAACATGAGGTCCGGGGGTTCAATTAGCTCCGAACCCCTTTCTTTTTGTACTAGGTTTTCTACTCTAATTATTATTTTTTAATAGATTCATCAATTAAGAATGAGTTATCGTTCGTATCATACATGTTTTATTGTTTCTAATAATAAAATTGAAGAACGGGAATAAAAAAAAAAAATAGATTAAAATAAAAAAAATAAAAAAGAAAGAAATAAATATGAAAAAAAATATTTTAATTGAAATAGGACTGATAGAAAAATTAAAGAACGGAAATAAAAAAAAAATAAAAAAAAAATTAAATAAATTAAAAATGAGAAAATTAAAATAAATAAATAAATATAGAAAAATTCTTTTAATTAGAATAGGACTGATAAAAAATTGAAGAACGGAGATAAAATTAACAAAAATATGAATTTGAAAAAAAAAATTTAAAAAAAAAAAATACATTAAAATAAAAAAAATTAAAAAGAAAGAAATAAAATAAACTTATAAAACAAATATGAAAAAATAATTGGTGGGAGGAGGGGGGGTGACATTTGATGGGAAAGAGGGGGTTGACATGAAGAGGGATATGTGGGGGTGACATTTGGGGGGAAATGAGAGGGGGAATTAGGGATGACATTTTTGGGGGTGGCATGTAAGGGGGACACGGTGTGGGGAGAAGAGGGGGACATTTGGGGGGAAAGAGTAAGGATACGAAGTCTCGCCGGGACAGCTTTGTTCATAATATTTCGAAAGCTCAGAATAATTTTCTTTATAGTGCAATGATGAATCAGCATGCATAAGACTGATATTGTACTTTTAAAAAATTGTTTAATCTCATTTCTTTTTTCCCTTTTTTAAAAAATTTCCATTCCTGTGCCTTTGTAGATTTGGCTCGAGCAGAGCTCAAAAAATTTACCCTGATATTGTTTATATTTATTTATGTATTTATGTATGTATTTATGTATTTATGTATGTCCAACGGATCTCGAAAAAAATTCGGCTCTAACGATTTTGACGAAATTTGGAATATAGGAGGTTTGTGATACAAAATTAGTTTGCGCCGGGTCTCATCCCTGGGATAACCTCGCTAAAAGGACCTAAAAAAAGGAGAAATTGATCCTTAAAAGCTGCGTCCATACTCAACAAATGTTTGACAAATATTTTGAAAAACATGTTTGTTGAGGAGCTCAAGGAACAAACATTTTTTAAAAGTTCGACAAACATTGTTTGTCAATAAAATTATAGCAGGATTCTTTAAATTGTCAGAAACAGTTGATTGATTTACGCTCGTTAACTAACGTTAAACCAGCTGTTTTCTGACAAGTTAAAAGAATTCTGCCATACTGTTTTGCCAAACATTTTCGGCGTTTGCTGTGTGTGATGATATCGAATCATCATATGTTCTTATGTTATCATATTTTCTTGTGTTGATTTTGTATTAATTTTAATTATTAATTAAATTATAATTATTAATTATTTAATTATTAATTAATGAAGATTTTAATTTTTTCAAAGATTACGTGATGATTGTATTAAATTATTTTAAGTCTATTTAATTTGTATTTATCTATAAATTTTTTCCTGGCTACGACCTTGTTATGGAAATTGAATACTGGTAACATCACTTGTTGCTATGGAAATTTCAAATAACAAGCTATTCATGAGGCGCCATGCTAAAAAAGTATACTCTACAAACAGTTTGCTAGTTTTCGCGACCAGAGCAAACATTATGAGTCCAAACAAAAAGGGCTGCGCTACACAAAAACTATACTACCCAAGGAGGATAGAGAGTTTTCATAATGTTCACACTGCGCAGATCAAGATGCGCCTAGAACTCAAAAAACGCTCTCCATGGTTTTCTTCCTCCTTGGCTTACACACACCTTCAAACATTTTGTTTGTATCGCGTCCACACTGGCCACGGACAAACATTGTTTGTAAAACAATAAAATTTGTCCAAACTGTTTCAACAAACATGTTTGTCTAAAGTTTGTTCAGTATGGACGCAGCAGAATCAGTTGACAGAAGTAGAAATTTCCGTCGACTGTAAATGATGAGAGAGTGAGTGAGTGGGTGTGTGAGTGAGACAAGATTATTATTTCAGCTGCTGAGACAGTGACAGAGAATCAGCTGACAGGAAGAAACAATTTTCCGTCGGTTCTTGATGATGTTGGTAAAACCAGCGGTTCCAGTACTAGAATTGAGAAAAATATCGAAACACATAAGCTGCTCCTATTCCCTTTTTCTGATTTTAATTTATCTATAGAAAATTAAAAAGGAATTTGAAATTTGAAAATATTCCATATTGTATTGTTATTTTAAAATTTGAGGCATGAAGTTAGCCATGTGATCTGTTTTTATTTATTTGAAAAAAATTGTCAAGAGTTCATCTAAACAGCTGACCTAAAATAGTTATCAACCCATATCATTATTTCTATATGAAGCATAATAAAATATTACTATTAGTAAAATATTTTTTAATAAAATAATGAAGTATTATTACTATTCTTCTTACTTCTACTACTCTTACCGAGCAAAACTTTACCTCATGTTCGATTTTTCAAATGATATGCTTTCACACTCGATTCTTCATAACATTTTCAAAGCTCACATTACTTTTTATAGTGCAATGATGAATCATGCATAAGACTGATGGCTGTACTTTAAAAATTGTTCAATTTTATTTTTTTTCCCCTTTAAAATTTCCATTCCTGTGCCTTTAGAAGTCTACCCGAGCAGAGCTCGGTACCCCGATATTTTTACTAATTTTGGGATTTTTCAGTTTTTTTCAACTTTGAGCACTTGATGTGAAAAATCTGTAATGAGTTGAGATTTCGGACCAACAAAAGCGATTGAAGACATGTTTCCAAACTATTTACATTTAAAATTTCAAATGATTTAATGCCCGATTAAGCTCTGTAGCTCTGTCCGAATAAAAATTAAAGTTGCAATTTGAAGTTAGAATTTGAAGCTCTTTATCGAACAAATAGGCCACCCAGGAACATGGCCTAGACACTCGAAATGTGACGTCACGGCTAAGAGGCCTACCACTCAACTATACTGTTCATAAACAGCCACTGATCACAACCAAGTTTGAATATTTAAATTTTTATTATTTAAAAATAAATAAATAGACCTACTTACCCACCAAAAGGTGTGCAGTTGAAATAAACTCGAGACGAGAAAACCAAACACGAATTCCAATTTTAATGCAGGGATGAGTTGTAAACATGAGTTGTTATGGGCACGATGTGATGACGTCAGCTGCACGTTTAAATTCAGTGTCTAGCTAGACCATGTCTTTGGCATTTACCTGATGTAAATGTCGCGATCCTAACAGTTAAAAACTAAAAGTTTCACTGTTGCCACCGCCAAATTCGACCTTTTCAATAATAGCCCAGTAAAATTGTCATCAAAAATAGGGTCTACCTTTATGAAATGGGATAGTCGGTTTTTTTAGTAATGTTTATGGTAGTCCTGGGATGCTAAATCCAAGTTTTAGACCCAGGCAAACCACCGGTTCATCTCCAAAATCGTACAAAATGGCGAATTTTGCAGCATACATACAATATAATAATTATATAGCCAACCCAAACAAAAATGAAAACTCTGTTCTGGAAGCCATTGACACTGAAGAAAAATTTGGAAGAAATTTTGGGGGAGGCGAGGGCGCTCAATAATTTAGAAAGTTCATAAAACTTGTTAGCTCAAACACTGAGAGTATGATTCCTGAAAGTTTAGCATATTTCTAATTCGTGATTTTAAGTGGGTGAAGATTGAGCTCAGAACAGAGTTTTCTATTTTTGTTTGGGTTACACATAATTATTATATTGTATGTATAAATATATATTGTAGAGGGAGACGGGTTTCTTATTTAGGCTATATCAAAACATTTTCTTACTGAAAGCTTATAAAATTTTTGATTTTTTCTTGGTACACAAATTTTAGTTTCCACACCAGCGTTTTCAATAGGGTCGGGGGTAGGGGACGGGTGACGAGTTCTTTTTTGGAGAATTTTTTGAGAGGATCTCCAAATTCTATAAGTGGTTCATATTGCGATTGATTACGATTATGATACTTCTTTATTGCTCATAAAAATCATATAAACACATAAATTTAACAAAAATACCCATGAACAATGAATGCCTAAGATGAGAACACCTGTATGGGACTATTCAACTATAAGAAACCTCTACTGATATCTAGTTGATCAGTCATTACTCATATGGTAAAAATTCTGATGAATGCTCAAATTACCAAAACCATAAATCATGCACCATAATCAAACCAAATCAGGTTACTATCAAAGCTTATCTGAACAAAATAAAGTTCACAAAATTATTGACGAATGACTTTCGCACCATATAAGACCGATAAGGGATAAACTATCCCTTAACCTTTGGAGGCATGAACTTGACGAAATAAATGTCAATTGAACTCTGAAACCTCTACCAGTTGAATGATTTACAAGATGAGACTAGCACTAGGCTATCCTATTTCAAAGCAAGGGTTTAATTAAGAACATTCCGTTTCCTACTTTGTAATAATATTCTAGATAATAACAGTAATTTAAATAAAACCATTGAAATCAGAAAACCGTAGATGATGTTTGTCAACAATTCTTAAAGAAGAGAATTTCACTCTCGTATAAAAAAGTCAATAATGATTTATAACCTTCATCTATGAACAATACTTGTTAAATTTAGTATTGTTCAAAGTAAAATACAAATTAGTATGGTATAAATTTTTCGCCTGTGTCTCAACCAAATTGCATCTTCATTGTGATAAATAATCCGTTGTAATTCCCACACCGCTGTTATTGTAGAGATGAATTGAAAGACAATGATGAGAATGAAGGTGGAGAAGAGGACCAACTGTACTAGCTGTAAGTGTGAACAGTGCTAGAGTTACAGCAATACACATGCGGTCTCTTCATTTTTCCATTAGCATTCAAATATTCATCCGCGAACGCTTTTGCTCTAAATAGTTGGCCGTACGAAAGCCATTAGGTGAACGAGTGAGAGATGAGAAGAGAGAGAACGATTCAGTTGGGAGACAAGCTATGAATATGCAAAGTCCGAAGTAGAAGTGACAGCAGAACGGAGAGCTGTGTGTGCGGACTGAAGAGTCCACCCCTGTTCTTGAGCTCCTCTAATTGAAGCCCAGTTCTTTATCACAGCATGTCGTCCTCTTAGAGACTAGCTCTGACGTCATTCTGTACAACTCACAACAGACCACGTGTGTCACTACAACCACGCTGAGTGCATCATTAATATTCTCCTCTACTCCCCTCCTGCCCACTCGCTACTCCCATTCAAAACTTGACAACCGTCTGCAAAAATGAAATACTTTTCTTTCAGAATATTTTCCTCTAGGTCGGGAAAACAGATTCGTGAGGAATTCTAACATCCAGTTGTACAAACTTTGATAGAAATTTGTTTGAAAAGCATCCGTGAGTAATGAAAACCTTAAATTAAAAGTGTCTTCATTTGCCTTCAGTTATCTATCTACGGTTTGTAGATACGGAGTCTGAGAAATCTATTCTGAATTGAAAAGAAGCTACTAATATAGGAAATTTATAGAAAAGATAACTATATCGTGCCGACAACGTAAGGCTCAGATAAGATAAGAGACATGCACCTGCTACTCCCGTTATGAGTTGTGAAGGTGACCGCTATTTTAGAGGCCTGATTCTGCAGAATATCATTCATGAGAATCAAAATCGATTCTCGGTGAATCAGAACCCACCTTAAGCCGAAGGTGAGTAATTATGAATGAGAGATACATTTATTATATCTCTTATCATAATCCTCTCCATCACTCAGGCACAAACCAGGAGCTCATAGCAGAAAAATATCAGTCTCTCCCTTATCAACTTACGAGGAAAAGGTAAAAACGGAGAGGTGGAACAAACTACTTCCTATAAAAGTATCATAGTCTCCTATGTAAATCTCTTCTCCAATATCCATAAGGTATTATTATGATAATATATGATCTATCATATAAAACTCTGTCAGATAAAGTAGTGAAGAATAATTTTCAATAAGGATATTGGTTAAATTTGAACTCCTGATTGTCAAAATATGCATGAATATCAAAGACTAATAACAGGGTCTTTTTTCGATTTTGACAACTAGCTCAATTGGAACATTGACTACTACTGAGCTCCTGTGAGGGCTCTGGGGTATATTATCGTTGTGTAGGTTCATTACCGACAATCAGATTGGATAGTATGGTAATAGTGACCAAATTTCCAATTCAAATTCTATCTGCTGTCCAGTATCCCAATAATATGGCGACCCCTATAATAACAGTGAACTATTGCCTATTACTATTCGGATTCCAGCAACTACTGATCTGCTACGTATTCGATTAAATGGATAATTGGTACTTTCTCATTGGTATCAGTTTAAAAGCAACTACCTCCAAATTGACACGCTCAAAAAAATCGACATCAGATTACACAGTATTGGATAAAATTTCTACGCTAATATTGTAATTGGATGAATCTGTTCAATCATTTCAGTTGCAAAATATTGTTTCACTTAATAAATGCACAACCATTCATGATTGATTGCTCAATGAAGAAGATTCTGATCTTCTTCATTGAGCAAAATATTGAATGAAATTGTAAACTACTACACTCGGATATAAGATAATATAGTAGATATAAAAATGTTTTGTAAAACGAAGTTTCAACTAATCCAATTGTTGTTCTCAAAAGATGTTCATCTGTCTACCAATCTTTATTTGACTTCGATAAGAGCAAACATTTATCTCTAGAATCATATATACTGAGACAATAGCATGCTATATGTATCTCTAGCCTATTCAATCCAAATGTACAAACATGGTTAGTTTCATTGATATACACAGGTATAGTGTACTTTGAATGAAGTTTTTTTTCTATAAAATTCAATTCATTCTCCAAACAACATCGTTAATTCTGTTCTTCCCCATGCGTTTCAACTCGTGTCATTCCTAAATATGTACTGTAATATTCATCCAATGCAAGCTATTCCAAAATATGCTATTACACCTAAATATTGAGTTCTTTTAGGTCAAAAATACACTTTTCATTCATATCATTTTAAATTATACTATTTAGCCTATCCTTTGTCAATATGCCTATTTGCACAGATTTCTCCTGAAGTGATACTTTATTCCAAATTTGATAATAACCATTACAGTATATACTATACATCTACAATAGTCCTATACACGAAGCCAATACCCACTAATAATTATAAGTAAAACTGCAACTGTACTATAACAGCTCAGGTGTACCAAACGATTAGTATGTTCTACATGTTATCCTCCCAACTCCTTACTGTTGTTGAGATTTTCTATTGTTCAACGTCTTGATTTGCAATTTTCTGACTGTGCAGAGCTGAACACAACAATGGAGCCAATGCTGCGTGAAGAGCTGGCTGAAGAGGAGGACATCCTCTACCAGAAAGATGCGTCGTTTTCGGCTGAGTTGGACCCGGGTCCAGCCGCCGCCGCCTCCACGACGCTAGGCAGTTCCGACGTGGCGGTGGAGACGACGCCGCCCCCGACGCCCGGCACCGCCGCCCTGCCTCTCTGTCCGGCCGACTGTGCCAATGCCGGAGGCGTCTGCTCCAACGGACGCTGTCTTTGTCCGCTGGGTCGCGCCGGTCCTCTTTGTCAGCAAGGTAAGCCGTTTCTGACTCTATCTTTCATTCCGTATAGACTTCACTAGACTTTGGATTATACTTTGATTGCGTTTTTGAAGACTTCAAAATCGATTAACAAAATTCAAATCTTGAGAATAAAGATCTCCAACGTAATAGAATTCATAATATTACGTGATAACGTCTTCAAAAAAATAATCAAAAATGAATAAATTGTTACCATTTTAGTGATAGTTGGTTAGTGAATGAATGAATGAATGAATGAATGAATGAATGAATGAATGAATGAATGAATTGAATGAATGAATGAATGAATGAATGAATGAATGAATCAATCAATCAATTAATAAATCAATCAATCAATTTTATTTGATCTAGGTTAAAACTACAAAAGTTTTTTAGTGGTATGTAATGAAATGCATTTGGGGTTTTGGTTTTAGTGATGTGGAATTCTTCAATTTCTGGTGATTCCAGGTGACGTCAAAAGTATTTCTACCAAAAATAAAAAAGGAATAAGCTAAAAGTATTGTACCAGAAAACGTTTTTGTACATGATAATTAGATTGAAGAACTTTGAATTACTATTGAAATTTTATAAGAATGTTGAATGAATCAGTCGTACTCTAGAAAGATTTGGGTTTCAGTCGAATTTTTTCAATTTGTAATATTATTGTAACAAAATTTTGAAAAAGCCTATGATCACAGTCATATTTTTAAACCAAAAGACAGAGACCTAGACACATTTAACACATCTCATATTGAACAATTAATTATTCAATCAAATCGATTTTTCACTCAAATTTAATGAAAAAAGTCCTCTTCATTGAAATTTCAAAGCATGTCAGTTACCCATTGATAGTTATTGGTGACAATAATATCAGTTCAAAAATAAAAATCTATGTAAGTTTTTTCCCAAAGAAGAGAACTTTATATTCGAGAATCATAGTATTTTTGCTATGCTCTCGCTTTCCCACTCCCTATTCTGCATTACCCTTTTCACCTCCGTAATGTTTTAGGATATGGAATTGTCGATACGAATTTAGTTATAGAGAACTGAAAACCCTGATCACAGACTGTCATCAATCATTAACTGAATATGATAAATAATCGTTATTAATTGAAAGTTACCAGCCATTTATTTGGTGCCAGCTGCGTCAGCCAACAATGCAGTGACGGAATGGAATTTCTATAGTGCATGTGTGTGCGAGGTATATGAAATATATTTCCAATACATATGGGTTGCCGCAAATATGAACTTAGATAATGCTTTACTGGAGAACAATTGATCATTCGAATAACGGGGCGTGCGTGACTGCCGGGGAAGAATAAACAGCCATTAGGCCTTACGTGTCCGGGCCGAGGCTATTAATCAACGGTGCCGCCAATGCGAGCGAGCGAGACACACGCCTATCTCTTCTACAAAGAAGAGAATAAGTTCATTAAAGTGTGGCTGTGTGTGTAAGAGAGAGAGTTTTGTGAACGTAAGGGTGAGTAAGTGAGTGATAATACTGCTAGAGTGTGGGTGTGACCGATCAAGTATGTATAATTCAGGACGTCCCTATGTTGAATGCGCGATTTTTCACCACATCGAACAGCTTGCCAAATATTAGCACAAGTCCTCCCGCCATTCAATCCCACCTTCCTCGCCAATTACGGAATTTATCTATTCGAGAATTGATTGGGTAAGAGTTTCACTTTGTCACTGTGAAACCGCCACACTTTACAACACAATCATCATCCCTCCTCGAAATGTGATACACGTATTCGAAGGACATATCTGAATACCAAAATAGTGATTTGTCGATTCAGATGAGCTACCTGCCTTATTTAACATTTTTCAGTTCGGAGCATTTGAAAACTTATAAACATAATTTTGAACAATTAGTGATAGCTATGAAACTAGTTTCTATTAAGCGATTATGTTCGAAGAGGCTTTAAGATTCAAACACCGTACACTGATATTCTTGAAAAAGATATACATTTTATTTAGTTTCTCTCAGCTCGACTCCGAATAGCTTATTTTCATAAATCATTAACTGGGTCATGACTGCAAGATTAATAAGTGGGCAGACCTAGACACGGAAACGAACTATTAACCACTTTTCAAATTAATCAAATCAATTTTTCCTTCTTACAATGCATAAAAAAATTCTCAATCACTAGCTTGGCAAAACAAGTTTGAATAGTATGAAATAAGTACTTACTTCTTTCTCATAAAACTTATCATTATCTTTTAATAAATAAATTCTTGAATAAAGAAAGACCAAACAGTTGAGGCTTCAAATCCTTCAAGAACTTTATTGCAAAAAATACAGTCCCAACCCTCCATCACATTTTCCAACACAAACAAATACCACATATAAACCCTTTTATTTGGTTAGTCTATCTATGCCAATACATAGCGCTGAAAAAAAGAATTCCTAATGCAACCTTCCATTTGCTGAGTGTACTGGTTTTATGAGCTGTAGGTATTCCGATGACGTCACTAGTGCACATGGATAGTCGGTAATTGCACTCTGAATCGGGGATTGATGCTTTGGGTCCAGTAGTTGGAAATGACCACCAACATTGCGGTCCGGCTACATTGGATAGCAATTACTGCACTTTATGACGCAATTCTGATCCCGAGTCGTTACTCACTGTAGTTACCTATCAATTGACTGATGGAATTGATAGTACGTGGAAGCCAACTGCTGCTTTCGTCTGACAGGGGCTACCCAGTTGTCATATCAATTCGTTGTCTCCCAATATCAGCACCAAGACAGGAGTTTTAAAACTATCAAAATAATGATCTGGGTCCTGTTACTTGAAATTTAGAAGTCTTTTAAAAAATGAAAAAAGTGGGCACACAATAAGTCCTAAACTTAGCACGCAGTAATGCTATTCGTGTTTAGTGTGTAACCGCCTTTTTCCTTCTTCCGTTTTAAAAGACTTCTAAATGAAACATGTCCCAGGAACTCACAACAAAGGTTTCATACGTTTTAATTCCTGCCTTAATTCCTGTGAAGTGTTTCTTATTACAATAGGCCTTACACACAACTTAACACTTTCAACACTTACTTTTTCAATTCTGAATTCAAATTAGAATTAGATAATATACTTGATAAACTCCCAATCACTGCTCAACAAAGCAATATGAAATGTCTTTATTATTAATATTATTTATTATTATGTCTAAATTAATAAATATTATTATGAGAAATGCCGACGAAGCTTGGACTGACATCAAACACTAACAAAAGAGAAAGTAACAATGCAGTTCAAGTAAGTCACGCCTCCAAATTCAACGAGCTATCTGATTGGCCAATGAGTTGAACGTAGCCATTTACGATTTTAACCAATCAGGAGCCAGCTGTAAGAAAACGACACATGACACCTACAGCCCACCTGTTTAACGAGCTGCTTGCATCCCATTGGTCGAAACTGTAAAATGGCTTCTGTTTGCTCATTGGCCAATCAGACAGCTCTTTGAATTTCTGTAGGCGTGCTACGTCATCAGCATTGAC
The DNA here is from genome assembly GCA_017141395.1 of Laodelphax striatellus. Classification (NCBI taxonomy): domain Eukaryota; kingdom Metazoa; phylum Arthropoda; class Insecta; order Hemiptera; family Delphacidae; genus Laodelphax; species Laodelphax striatellus. Next base: position 35,627,820 of record CM029530.1, on the reverse strand, counting down.
ACTCCCACTTTTCTAAGTGCTTGCAGTTTGTTCCAACTTTTTCTTCTATGATCACAAACTCAAATTACTTAATATCATACACAATAGGTAAACTAATGAGAATAATGCGCTATGCCGTTATCATTTTCGTTATCGAAAACATTCCTGTAAAAAACGTCAATACAAGTACCTACGTAGAAATTTTTATTGTATTGTATTGAAGGTCGTAACCAGATAAAGAAGACTTTTAATTATAATTCGCTAACAGCGTTGCTCAAAAATAACACAAGATAGGAAAATTTCTTGATTACATTAGTATAATGGACTATTATTTGTAGTTTATGATTTTCATTATTCTAATTTTTCATTTAGATGAAACTTTTCTTTCTATCTTATCCTTATTGAAGTACTGTATTACCTTTCAAACTTAATATACTCGTCAAATAACTGTTTGAAATAGAACAGGCAATCAGGCCTATTCTCGGCTCTGTATCTGTTGAAATGTTATACTTAAACTGAATTGACTTTCATTTTTTGGGGGGTGGGGGAAACATATACTTTGCGGGATTCCCAAAATTTGGATTCTGCTCTGCTCTCGATTCAAACTACAAACTCCAAGACATATCCTTCATGTAAAGTCAACAAGTCTTGATTATGCCATAGGTTACCGTTGTCGTATTACCATAGGTAATGGTGGCATGCATCACAGGGAACACAATAGAAAGCTTACAGCAGCTGTGAAGGAAGTTGATTCGACGAGCTAGTCCTGTCAATCATTGCTTGCGAGATTCCGTTCATCAGCGACCCAAGACCCGCCATTGTCAAAGCATTTCGTCTCAGCTCTCACTTCCTCAGTCACGTACAAACTTCTCGAATGATTTCATCACGCGACTGGGCGCAAGGTGCGGTGCGGTGCGGTGCGGGGCGGGGGCGGCAGATTGAGCCGGTGAAATACGACTGTAGGTTTGAACCAACTATTATCACCCGCGGGGAATTGAATTGTTCATTCAGTCGTTGTGCGATAGTGAACGAACAGCCAACGATCTGATAATTCTGATTTATTGCTCACTATCTTTCTTGTTTCACCCTCTCCCCAGCTACCAACTTGGTCTCTCAAGTCTTATCCGGATTTTCTCCTTCGAAGAAATACAGGTGCAGTTTTTCTCCCAACTCTTAATGAACTGAAGTTGAGAACAAATTGTTTCTATTTTCAGTTCAAATCTTTATTTATCTAGTGAATAGGTTTGTTAAATTGTACATTCTTGAGTTCATTCGTTGAAGCAAATAAAAATAACAAAAATGAAAACACTGACACCAAAATTAACACTACACTAACATAAAGAAGAATCCCTCCGCTATTATATTATTGAGATTTTTTTAAATACTTTCACCAGAAATGTCATTCTCAATCAAATAGAATAAATGTCAAATTTTCATTTCTGTAGAAATAAATGAGGATATGATGAGTACGGTTTCAATCTTCGACCATGTATAGGTCGAACGTTTCAATGTTTTGTATAGTTTTTCTAGAATCAAAAATAATACAGATTGTATTGACTTGACTCACACATTGTAGATTGTAAATTATCTACCAAAACTGATAGAAGATCAATTTGTTTCTTGTCTCTTTCTGGCTTGTGAATTTCACCACAGAAGTCAAAGTTGAAGCTACTTTTCACTTCATGAAGTCCAGTTCATCATCATTATCACCAAACAATCTTTGAAACCCCTCCTCTAATTCAATTCAATGAACATTGAGAACTGGATACTGAATTGAAACTTGTTACAGCATTGAGCATCGGCTAGATCGCTAGAACATTGTATTTCAATTTCAATATGAACTGGGATGCACTATATTACATGATTCTGTCATCCGACCAGCTACATCAGACGAGTATTTTCAAACGCCATATTTTCCATCTGAAAACGTTCATGGTCATAGAGTTTGTATTTTTCAATTTCCTCCCTTTGTTTGCAACTGTTGATTCTCTTTGTATACTGGGCTTTTCAATGTTTGAAGAAAGTATTATTCTTGATGTTGAGTTCGCCCGCTTTCCCCCAACCGAAACAAGACGAAGCTTTATTGGATTCGTGATTCGACGCGAAGCGCTTATTTATACGGTGGAAACCGAATCTCTTTCCCTTTTCGGGGCCGCCGAAAATCCCCCATTTCTTTTCCTACTAATCCACTGCTGTCCTATTCCCGCTAATTTATTGTACTGCTCTTCGAAAAATATCTGCGGCCGCAGTTGCACGCACGCGTTGCATCGCACAGCAGAGAGACCGTTTCTAATTTCGAAGAAAGAAGAGGGAAGCAAAGAAGGTAGAAAGAAAGATTACTTGGATGAAGAGTACACGACACCGGCGGGAATCACGTAGATTATAAGAACTTATTCACCCTCAAAAACCCAATGGTGAGTTATGTGCTGTCATCAATCATGCCTGACTTCACAGCTAAGATTCATCGAGTTTTACACTTTTGAACACGATTCAAGGGCGAGGCTCGGATAGAAAGGGATTAATCGAGGCTTGGAGGACTAATGAACGTTGTGCAATTCCCCCTGTAAAGTATTGTTGTGCCCGACCAAACCATAAGTCTTCATTTGCTCAGAGTTTGCTCACGATTTTGATGCCATCAAATTGTCAGTAAACAATTATGGTAAGAAGATGAGTTGGAAATGTTATTAATCATTGTACTTACAAAACCTTCCAGTGAAGAAAGTACATTATTGTCATCTATTGAACCTGTGAGAGATGTTTTACTTACTTATCGATGCTTTTACGACAACCATAACTTCATTGCTGTTGAGACGTTTTTTCATTCAACCAAGTCAAGTCTTATATACAATAAAAATGTAATTTTGCAAAGTGATGAACTCAATTTTCTAACATTTTAAGTTCTTCTAATGAATGAATTTCTAATCTGACATTCCAAGCTCTTCTAATGAATTGCTTGGTTTGTATTGAATACCCATATTCAATACAAACCATTGAATACTTAAGCTCTCATTTCAATTACTTCAGAATACAACTGATGATATTTATTGATCTTTATTGAAGCAGTCAGGAGTCAGCTTTCAACTCTCCGATATACTTTCCAATCTAGTGAATCTACTATTTTCAATGAATGCTGCTATAAATGCATTATTCGATAATAAGATTTTCTGTCGATTAAGCAAATGAACAGCCTTGTTATAATTTGATTTGAAGCTGACAGGAAACTGTGCTCTATTGTCATTAATATAGGAATTTTTTAAAGATCCAAATTGAAAATACTTCAAATTAAAATGAATAATGAATAAAATTAAAAACTAGTAGTATGTGTGCAGCCACTCAATCATGCAAGAATATTGGACGAGATTGCAGCGGTCACAACACGATATTTTGACATTTTATCGTTGAGAATCGAATTAGTTTGCGAGCACCCTCCATCGGCCGAGCCTGGATAATAATAATTATTGTCATCGATTAATTCCAGTGGTGAAGTTGGTCGAGCCGCCTCCAAGCCGAGCCGGACGTCTGCGCCAGCGAACAAAAGCCGACAACTAGGACTAATCCGATAACAAGCAATTACCGTTTACCTCGTCGGATTGAGCTTTACTCATTGTCGGTCGATATTGGATCCGATCGAGCTTCGCCGCCTCTCACCATCGCCCACTCGGTCACCTCACCTTTTTTCGCAATTTTCATTCGATAGTCTGTGCAAAACAACGTCAAATCACACATTCAGATTCCGCTCTACTCTATTACTTGCAATCTACTGCATAGATTTTAGTGTTACTCATGCAATCTACGTTGCAGCTTTTTTAAAGCTCGTATGTTTGCTTTTTGATTTTGGTTCGTCACTACCAATTAAAATACAAATCATTATTACTTGTTAGTTGAGAATGATAAGAGAGTTTGATTAAAAGTTTCTCCCACGTTGCACAATTTTCTGTACCATCGAATGATAAAGCATCATAATTACTGTAAAAATAGTTGCTGTGACCTGGATAAAATCAATCAGTAGTTTTTCATTCAGACTGAATAACATAGGATGATAAAGACTTTTTTGAAAAGTATTCGTGCATGCCAAAACGTTACGAGAAAAGTATTCATTTGAAATAACAAGCTCTATTTATCATGAGATATTTCAGTATCTCTGTTCTAGGAGTTGATTTATTGTATAATCAAATTTAAATAATCAACAATTGATTTAATTTAATTTTCTTTATAGTAAGCACTAAGATACTGTATAAAAATAGCTGTAATAAAAGTAATGGTTACAATCCAAGGGTGGGTTCATGTCGGAGCTGTGATAAGCGATCCCAGTTGTGATACTAGCAACGCTTTCATCGATGGTCGATTGCTCAAATGCAATTAACATCGCAGCTCCGACATGAACAGGCTTATTAGAAAGCACGTCAATATTCTCAACGCACTGCTAGTATCACAGCTGTTATCGCTTATCACAGCTCCGACATGAACGCAACCTAAGAGGCTTGAACTATGGTCGACAATGTACCCTGCTATGTAATGGAAACTATTGGTGAAATACGAATGAATAACCCCAAATATGATAGAAATTTGACAATAAGTTGGCATTTCATGCTATTCACTCCACTCCAGCACTGAATGTTAGCAAGTTATCGAATTTTGCAGATGAATATTTTTCCACACACTAGCTCCCGAACTTCCCAGCCTCCATTGTTTGGCTCCTGGCACTCTGGATTGCACACTAGCACAGATCCACTTCCATATTCTGAATTGCATAAGCATACATCGAACCAGAAATTTCTGTTCAACCACGTTCCTTTTTATACGAACCAAAACTAGGAATATGTTTGGTATGGCCACAGCTGATAAGAAAAGAACGGTTCCATGATGTAGCCCAGTGTTCTCCGGTATTTTTCTCATAGAGTAAAAAGCGTTCACATCGCTTCATTCTATAGGAACTAGCAGTCTTCTTGACTCTTGCACCGGTCTTTTTGCTCAAGACCTGGGACTCAACCAAACAACCAACTGCTCTTCAGGCAAGAGCACACTCTGCTCTCCACTTGACCGATACTGTGCTCTCATCCGAAGAGAGCCCTACAACATTATTGTGTGCCTTTCTCCCTGAAGCCCTAACCCTGACAAAGCTGCTTTACTGCTTCTCACTTCTCCCACGTTAATCCAATCCAATCAATTATAGTTATTAATGTACTGACTGTTCTCATTTATTGTTGAAGAACTGTAATTTATCTGAAACTTGGCGAATCTGACAAAATCCAAGCCTTTTCAATCAAGTGGGTGTGGGGTGTATCTTATCTTCAACATAAACTGAGTTCCGTTCCGTTGTTGAAGATATTATATCAGGAAACTACTGAAGCTATCAATAAATCTAATCATGTCTATAACAATGATGTAGAATTTATCTTCAACCTTCTTACATTGAGTAGATCAACCTTCCTTACACATCGTAATATTTCTATGAAATGAATATCATGTTCCATTACATAAAAACCGAAACATTTACAGTTTAATAATTCGTAAATGAGGTAGTTATATTAATGATATTGTAACGAGTATTGCCAAAGAAAAACATACGTAAGTTAAAAAGCGTAAGCCGTAAGTTATTGCTAGTGATTTTCAATCTTTATCACATCTGCAGGGGGCTTGAAGTATCTCTCAATCAGTTTCCTTGACAATAGATTATTCTAAAACTAAGGGTGTACTCCAACAATCTGCATACTAATACGATTCTATTCTATTGCAATTGATTTCAATTTAGCCTAAGTGAATTATTTGGCCACTCTAAAAAATATCTTCTGAAATGCAGCCCCAATTTTCAGCTATTTTATTGACAACATAGGTAGGCTAGGAGTCCTGTATGAAATTCTGGTGGAACTACGACAGCAAGAAATAATTCTAAATTTGCAATGATTGCTACCAAAATTAATTTGCTAATGAATGATGGAATGATTGAAAATTGAAAGAATTGCAGAATTATCCCATCCATACATATTACATAATGGAAGCAATTACATGTCTAGAAGCCGTCATAGAAAGGTAGCAAGGGGGAGATAGCTATAGCTGCTGCATTAGCTGCTGATTGGCAATTAGCATCCGTGGGTCACATGCAGCCGCTTCGCTCGAAACGTTGATTATGATCTGGCAGCAGACTTAATTAAAACGCCCTGCTAATAAAATTAAACTACGGAAGCGAATACAAAGTCGAGTTTGTGCATGGTAGGTGGGTGGCTACCAGAATGTAGAATGCTCAAATACTGTATAGAGTCACTCAGGCTAAATATTGGTTGGGCAGTTGAAAGAGCTATGCGGATCAAATTTATATTATTGGATTAATTATTACTTTACAACCAATAATGAATTTGGTATTAATTGTTCATGATTGACCATTCTGAGAAAGTGTTACTTGGCATTTCCAATAAATCGCTTGAATTGGGATTTTTTTGAACGGTGCTAATAATTGACATCGTTCCAGCTCTACTGTTATATCAATTCAGATTTAATCTACTTTTTACCGTACCTTATTCCCCTTCAATGATAGAGATGGTATTGGAGGTTATTTTGAAAGGAACCATGATTATTATAAATAGTCATGAATCAGTTCATTTTCACACTACCATCCCTATGAATTCTCGTGTGTATTATTATTTTTCTAGACTTGAAACAAAAATCATAAGTAGATTTCTTATCCATGTTTTATTCTAGTATATTCCCACCAAATTTCTGGGAAATATAAAAGAACTGCCGTGTTGATCAAAATACTTGCTACTGTACCTGAACAATATTTTTCATAATAATAAGATCAAATATCATCATAGATTACAAAACATCACACACCAATTAATTAATTAATCGATAAAAAGAGATAGTATCCTCACTTGGTCATTTTGTATGGGATGACTTTCGTTTAAAAATCTATGCTTTTTCATGATGAGCATTGTTGTAAAGAGATGATCAACTCAAAAATACAACCAAGAAGAATTAAAATAAATGCTATTCCATAAATAGACTAATTCTTAGAAAATCGAATAATAATGCTTAAAAAATAAAAATAATAACAGTTCACCTAAGCTTAACTACGATTTTCTTGTTAATGGAATTAATCATAATACAAAATTAATAATAATATACTGACAAAATTGTAACAGTATACTAAGAATGCACTAATCAAAAATGATACAATATTAATAATCATAAAACATCTCTTTGCATGTATGCTCAAATGATATGTATTATCCTTAAGTAAGTTAATGTCTCCACTGAATCTTTTTCTGAATAATTATCTTCAATTATCAACAGCTGATATTAATAATCAACAGCACCAGCATTTATTATCAAATGAATGGATTATCCTAACAACTTTGAATGTCTCCACTGAATCTTTTTCAGAGTTGAATTATATTGGAGTTCACTTATATGCTCGCACATTGTAAATAGACGAATGAATAATATTGTAACGAAATACTTGAAATCAATGTGTTTGCATATTGTTGCAGAGATGCAGGTGAAGACGCCGCTGTTCTCGGGCCAGGGCTGGCTGGCGTTTGCGGCGCTGCGGGCCGCCTACAAGCACGTGCAGCTGGAGCTCGAGTTCCGGCCGCAGGCCTGGGACGGCGTGCTCTTCCTCACCGGCGAGCGCGACGATCTCGCCGGCGACTTCATGGCCATCATCATCTATCAGGGCTTTGTCGAGTTCAGGTACACACGTTTATTTGCAAATCATTCAACAAGATGTTTTAGGAAGACTACGAGTGAGGTATTATTATTTATTTGAACATTATAATTCATCAACTTTGTAAAGGTAGATGGATTTAGGCCCATACTACAGGATGTTTCAAAAAGAATCATCCGATTTTAAAGGTTTATAACTTCAAAACTAATGATCACATGGACATGAGGTTAATTTCATATCAAAGGACAACTAATAAAGTTTTTTTTTACATCCAGTGTGGTGGTGTCGTCCTGTTGGTATGTGAGAGAGTTTTTAAATGTTGAATCCATCGAATCCATCACTCAATGGTTTCACGAATTCATTGGACATATGCATCTAAAGATTCATCTAAAGTGGTGCCTATTGAGCACCTGTAAAAAAAAACTTGAATCCTTTAATATGAAATTAACCTCATGTGCATATGATCATTAGTTTTCAAGTTATAAACCTTTAAAATCGGATGATTCTTTTTGAAACACTCTGTATAATGCTGAGGCCGCACTGCTGGGTTGTTACCTGGATTGTTAATTGTTTATCTATAGCTCATACAACATTCACAATGATAGAACATGCAAAAAATTATTACGGTCTTCTTGATAAAACGTCATCCAAAATTTACTCACCTGCAGTGCGGCCGAAGGTTAAGGGTAAATAAATCGCGACCGAATATCTGTGTCAAACAATGCAGAATTTCAAGTGACTACATTCAAGCTAATTTTTTTCGATGCCGAAATTTCTCCTCATTTCTGCTCTTATTACGACTGAAAAAACGCGACCGACATTGGAGTTTATTATCCATGTTCCACAAATAGTTGTACATCATTCATTAATCTCCAGTGATTATTCCTCTTAAATGAACTTACCATATTAGGGTATTCCAAATTCCACTTTTCATTCAATCCTTAATTTTCAGATATAGCCCATTGAACAAGAAACACCTCTCATTAATTATATGGAAAGTAGAAAACAGCGGTGGCTCTTTCCTGAGATTTAACTGGCCTTTCCTGACGCTACTGAATCTTGAAAATTGTAAGCAGTTTTAGTCCTATAAATATTCCTGAAAGTTGAAATTTTTGGAAATATATATATGTATTAACATTCTCAGTCGATGAAAGACCATAAACTTAAATCTCTAGGGCTCTTCCTCAACTGAATTTCGTATGAGAAGTTGGGAGCGCCAAGGGTTCCCATAAAATAGAATAGAAAATTAGAAAACGTTATTTCTTCCAAACGCTGCTCTCACACTCCCTCCAACGTAGAAGTTTTGTCTGAGAGAGTACCCTTGATAATTCAAATGAATTACAGTCTCCTCAACTTCATTCTAGAATATCATCACATCAAAACTATCGATACAACAACTATTAAGAAAAATGTATTGCATTTAATTTCTTTATATCCCATTGAATTTGCAGTTTAAATCTTTTTAACCTGGAATTTCAGTCTATGATAGTGGAGGAATATTATATCAATTTTCAATGGAAAATTACACTTTATCGATTACTGGTTATGAAAATAACATTTAATTTCAATTTCAATTACACGTAACGTAATTTTTTCTCAATATAAGCGTCCAATTTTCTACTTCACAAACTTAGTACCCACTTTTTCTGTGGCGCTTATCAAATTTCTCTCTATTAACAACTTATCCTACATCACTTTTCGGTCCATTTTCTGTTATGGAATCTTGAAGGCTGAGTGCTTTTGTGCACGATATTACGAAGGTTGGTAGAGACTTGGCTTCAGTGAACGCTGTGCATCATCAGCCCACTGCTGGCGAGAATTAGAAAACCCACTAGAGAGCAGAGCGTAAAAGCTGAAATTCTGTTGAATTTGTTTAAAAAGTCAGTTGAAAAGAGAAAGAATGTTGTTATTTAAGGGAGTGAGAGTGTATTGAGGAGAGGCTGCTCTCCTCATTGTTGCTTTCTCCTTGCTCCGTCCATCCCTCTTCGGAGTCTTATCTGAGGTCGGCTGGCCATGCCCTGCTTATCGTGCTCGCATTTCCGTTCTAGCAGGCTGCTTAGCCGCTGCTTTACGTTGGCTCCTATGTTCACTGAGTCAAGCCTTTCATGAATTTTAATACCAACGCTATCGATTCTCTCCTCATTTTCTGCTCTCCAAACCCACCCTCTTCTCAACTATCCATTTTCCCACATTTCTGGCAACGGCCCCTTACTCATCAAACCCCCTACCACTCCTACCTAATCTCGTTCGGCTTTCTCTGAGCCGCTTTTTTGTTTTCACTTGTTACTCAGCTTTAGAGGGCATTAGCCCTGACCGGCGTCGTTTACGAAACACCCTTCGAATATATCTTTCGCCTATGATAGGAAGAGAACAATTTCACATGCGAAATTCTCCTCGCCGCTCAACTTTTGAGCTCATCATCCATGAAAGATTGATTAATTCTCAAGTAATATCACATTCATCTTCTAGGGCTCTCATTCTCAAGCACGTCTTGGTGGTAAGTCGAGTGAGCTGAGCTTTGAATGAGCAACGTGAGTCCGGCTCAAATGCATCATGCTGCTAACGACATGGCGAGTCTATTCGAGTTGTTCTAGTATATTATATGAATTACTTGGGACTTGCTAACTTTATGCATTAAAACCTATCCACCCGAGGCTATTTTTCTATTTTATTTTGTTATATACTTTTTGTTTTCTAGGTATAAATGTAAAACAACATTGTAAATAGAATTTAATAACAAAAAAAGTATAATATGATGCTGCATAAAATGTTCTCAACATTGTAAAAGGCGCAGCTCAAACTGGCTTTCTCTGTGTGCACTTACTGTGGAATTTTAAAAGTTATTTACTCAAAGTAAACATTAAGTTGACTTTATAATTATAATTATCTTAATGTGCTCTATACTATTCCTATCTACATCTATATCTATCTTATTCTAGATAGAACCTATCTATATTATGTAGTAGAAATACTTTATGAATGCAGATAATATCTATCAATGCTCCTCTAACCCTATTGCAAAAAAAATTCATTAGAATACATAAGAATTTTCAAATCCTCAGAGACATTCCCCTTGTTCATTAGAAATCATGGAGCATGATAACTTATTATGTCAATATTGTCAAACTTAATTTCTTATCTATCAATTTTTGCTCCTCTGAAGAATAAAAATTTGAAGACCTTGATATTGTATTCTATGGTATGGTTGTACCGCATTTCATACTTGGGAGGAATTATTTAGAGAGAGACTCTTATCACTTTCATCATTTATTTACTTACGTTATACTGTTTTGTATAGCACTGAACTCTATACTAAAACTGAACACTGAATTGAACTGGAGTAGAATAATAATTGTACACTCATGATTTTTTTGCAATAAATACAATTTAATTCAATATCACACTCACAGTATAAACTATAATGTTATTCAATATTGATCCAAAGAAATGTTCACCTATATTAAAAAAAATCCTTTGTGTCACAAACACTGTGAACTCTGTGGAAGACGAAAAGTCAGTTGTCGTAGAAAAGTTCAGAAGTCACAAGATGCTTGAACTGCTTATTTGGTGTATTGCCGAGTACAAGTTGAGTAGGAGGAGGGAGAAAAGTCTGAGAACAAAAACTGCGAACGTTTGGTTTTATTCTCATGAAGTGAGCAGGGAGTGTCTTTCTAATAGTGTAGCGAAGTGGCGCTGAATTGGTGAAAGCAGTGAATGTCCAAGACGGGGGGAGTTGGAAAGCCGGGAGAAATCTGGAAGGACGAAAGCTTTTCGCTGTCGGGCACATTGAGGGAGACAACAGCTCTTTTGAAGTTGAACTCGCCTCGCCTCGCTAGCAACTACTGAGTAAACTGCACATCCCTCGTTTAATGTATTTTTCATTCCTCGGACAGTTCTCATTTACTGCCAGTCTCATTCCAACCTCATTGACTATCAATTTGATAAAAGTGTTCAATACTGTAATACACATCGCAATATTTATAACATGCACTCATTTATTACCAACATCACTATTGACTATCAATTTTCTGAAAGCTTTCTGAGTACTATCGTACAACGCAATATATTTACAACAAAATTACAAAACAACTCCAATCACGTTGAGATGTTCATAACTTACATATCCAGTAAAGAAATACTACTAAAGCATTGTTCTACAAATAAAATGTTCTATTGATATAATCCAGCTTCCACATTATTTTGTTGGGAGCTTAGTCCTACTAGAAATCCCCTCATCTACTTAGTATCCTGTCCCGTAGGCTATTTGATGAATTGATTGAATGATGATGATTGATAAAAATCAATCAATCAATCAACACGAATCAACCAAAAATGTGTTATTGGATGGAAATGAGATATTGCAACTATTCAATGATTGCTTTTTAAATCATAATACAGTAATTAATTGAACAAAATTCCTGATCAATGATGCCATGTAATACTCTGAAGACTTCTGCAACTGCGAATATTGGCAACAGAATAATAGCTAGTAAGGAAATTCGATGAATGCTTCTTGACAAAAAAACTTTTGCCCGGGCGGGAATCGAACCCAGGTGGCAGTCGATGGTGTAAGCCTTTTGCTTTCAAATTATTAATTTTCAATACAGTATTATCTATGTATATACAGTAATATGTATGTTCTTCAACTCTTCACAGTGCTTCAAACTCTAATGTGTAACGCAATGGTACTGAAACTCGTCATGGCACGTTTCACAGTGATATTAGGAAAATAATTAATATTCTTGGATTGGTATGATTCGAAATTTATTTTCATGGAACAATAATTATTTCGAGTGTGGATGGTGTGTTTCAGGTTTGACTGCGGCTCAGGCGTGGGAATGGTGCGATCAGAGCAGACAGTGCGTCTCAACCAGTGGAACAAACTGACGCTGTACCGACACCGCTGGGATGCCTGGATACAGCTCAACGGTGGCAAACATGTGCAGGGCCGATCAAAGGTATGTAGCCACTTCAAATGTACTGCCAGTCCTTTAATACATTAGCAATCCCAGTTGGAAGAATCCTTATTAGTCTCTGACTAAGTGCTATAGTAATAATCACCACAGTCCTTAAATAGAAGTAGGACACCTCTCACAAATTGACAAGATTTTCTATGATCGAAAATTTCTTCTTAATTCAATCAAGAACAAACAAGATAAGTGTAATTTGTCAGAGTTTATAATACCTGGAATGTGAGAGAATCTTTGTGATCTATTAATAAAATTTTGTTGTATTACTTATAAATAGCCTAAATTTTATTGCTAAACAGGCATTTCTAACTTTTTTCATGAAAAAAGAATTGAATGAGAAAATAGAGATCATACAAAGAATAAATGTATTGAATAAAAGAAGAGATGGTAGATGTCAGCATAGAGAAAGCATACGCAAGTATGCTTTATTCATGATGTCAGTTGGTGGTGTACTTGGATGTAGTGGATGATGTGTAGATTGTTGTAGATATAACAAGTTAGAAGATTATTCCATTTTTAAGATAAGTGTGTCTTGTTTTTAATACATATTCAAAATTTTAGAATAATTATCACCTATAAAACAAATAATTTAACTTCTTTAAAATGCATGAGGTAAATTAGTGTTGAATAGAATTGGATCAGTACTGTCGTAGAATTTAGAGTGGTAGTTGGGCTGCGATCATCATATTTTATTAATTCAACTCCATTAGCAGATTAGATCTATTAGTAGATCTTGAATACTTCTAGGTCAATAATATTCAAATAATAGATTACGATTTCACCCCGTGCAGCGCAAAGCGCCATTCACTTGAATTTTCTAAAAAAATAAATATATATATATACGAGTACCTAATTAAATGGATAATATGTATTGGACTATTATTGATTCCACCTCAGTAATTCAATTCAGCAACTTTTAGTAACCTGTAATATATGATACTATGATACACGAGTTCATCAATGTCAAAGAAATAGTTTGAGATAATCTAGCAAACAGATATTTTTCTCATACAGACTACATCCTCTCAAAACTCATCCAGGAAGACAAGTTGATCCATTCAAACGGTAGCACGAGTGTCGCAGTATATTTTCGTTTGCTTCGACCAAAGTCGATAGTGAATAGAGTTGTTGCTCAGAGCGAACGAACGATGGATGCATCTGTGCAGTGGAAATTGAAAGACGAGAATCGCGCCACGTCAGCGCGATTCTCATCGCTGTGCGAAATCCTCTTGTGCAAGACGGGATCAGAGTGACAAGCTCTCGACCTGTCAAATGGAAAATGGAAGTTAAATGCAGAGGTGGGCCGCTCCGCTCAATGCAGCTATGCTATGCTGGCCTGTCACACCGGGTGCTCTTTGCCAACTGAAGCGATTGCTTTTCGCCCATTTTCTCCAACCAACTACAAGTCTTCTCGCTTTAAAAGTGCTGAACTCGTTCCTGACAAACAAATTACCACATCAAACTTGCATCCAGTCAACTACTTCAACTTCAATTATAGTGACAATGACAACGGTGCCTACTTGCTTTTCAAGTCTAGATAGAGTTGCAAATAAATTAGACTAGTTTGCAAAACGTTGTCCCTTGCCCTTAGTATCCTTTGTGTCTTGAAAGTTCTAGAAAAAATAGATCCTAAGAATCAGATTGATTCTATTATATCCATCTACCAAGAAATAACTCTGTCTCACTCTTTTAAAAGATTGATTCATTTTACATAGACGTTTATGAGGTGTTAATATTAGGTGACTTGTTAGGTTCAATGAACAAATCTCGATAATTATGTTGGTTATTTTACCAGGTTATTCATTCTGTTCTCTTAATTTTATTTCCTCTGGCTCCTTGATTTCAGCTGATTATCTGTTATGCCTTATTTCTTACTTTTTAATGGATGAATTTGCCTATAATTTGAATTTTTTATCCGCATAAAAGCACAAGGCAAGAAAAATTATGTTTCAATCACAATTAATCTTTTCACGTTGAATAATGTTGAAAAATGTTGATTGTCTTAATACTCCATTAGGCTAGGCGTACACCGGTTAGTCAAGACAAGACGAGATTAGTCACGTTTAGTTACAGTAATTCACTTAGTTGCTTATGAAGCAACACACACCGATTAGTCAATGTATCAGCGTGTGCTGCTTCATAAGCAACTATGTGAATTACTGTGACTAAACGTGACTAATCTCGTCTTGTCTTGTCTTGACTAACCGCTGTACGCCTAGCCTTATCAAGCACGAGGTATCTTGCTTAATTGAGTTTCTATTCCTAGCTTATCTCAACTCCATAAGTAGTAGTCGGCACCATTCTTCTGCAGTCGAAACTAGTCCTAACAGCGCCTGGAAAATGATATTTCAATTTTTCAAATTCATAACAAAATGCATTGTTGGTTTGTATATTTTTTCGCAAATGGTTTTGTAAAACGGTGTATTCCTCTATACATTTCGTCCACATTCAAAACATGTGTTGGCATCGATCGAACCACACTGATTGAAACGAAATTAAAATCCACTGCTGCATTATAGAAGACTGTTATCAAGTGATGAGCAGCTAATGAGAAATTACTGTTGGATGGTCATTTGATACATTTATGTTCTGGTGACAACAAACATCAACATCAAAGTGGAAGGGGGGAGTGATGCATCACAGTGAATTGAAAGCTGGCCAGCCATGCGCTGCAATTGTTGAATGAGTGTACACAAAGGCCCCTCACCCCTCACCCTCTCCCACCTATGTCTCTGTGTGTTTGTTCACATCAAGCAAGGCCTGAAGTTTGCTTCTCCCATTTCCAATCCCTTCATTTCTCGTATGATATGGTTTCAGAAATTTTTGTGTCACGATAAAGCTTGTTTGTTGTTGGCAAGTTTCATGAATAATTTAAATAGTTGACAGTCGTCCCATGCTGGGCCGCAACATACACTCTCCGTAAACCTACTTACTTACGTTCATTGTCATTGTTATGCGTTGTTAATCGCATGCAAATAGGGCTGGATGAAATTATCGTGCAAGTTTTGTATGTGCATCTCTTGCGAGACTGTGTTACTTGCCTCCAGGTGTTTAGTTGAGAGGCGACTCAGTATGTTCCATGAAAAGTTGTGAATGAATTCGATTACACAATCTGAGAATAAATTACTCTCCTCTTATGTTCTGTAATTAGCAGTAAGAAATTGAAAATTGAAAGGAAACATCGAAACTATAGAAGCAGTTCATTAGTTATTCAATGTGATTCCGTCGAGGAATCATGAAGGATATAGTAGAGGATAAATTTACCCTTGTATGCAAGTTTTATAAATAAACTACACGTATAAACAGAATTCAATTCTGAAGCCGCTTCTGCAATGGAAGTGGAAAATCTAGTATGTTCTGGTCTGGATAAAATAAACATTTTCATGTTCTCCAGATCATTCAAGACTTTCTTCCCTGTCAAAGATTTCTGTTTCAAAATTATTTGTGGAAGTTTTAGTCTGATTGATTCTGCTATGTATTTCGGGTTATAGTTTTTCAATAGTAGTTGGATACCGAGAATGTACCTAATCAGTTCACCTATATTTCTGACGCAATTGTTTAATGCAACTGTAGGTATATTTACTATATATTCATTATATTGTAGGAAAATATAATGTAAATTTAGTCTGTTCAGCTTGAACTATTCTGATACAAATGTGCAATGCAAACTTAATTTTTTTGATCCTGAATAGAATAATTGGTTTGTTCTATCCTTTTTATTCTCTCATACTGTTGATAACATCGTGAATAGAAATGAAAGCACCAACTAAGTTCACTGAGATTATAATTTTAGTTGTCATTCAGTAAGACTTTGAAGACTTTGAATCCTGTGAGTTGGTAACTCGCTTAAATATGGGACTGTGGGTTTTCATTCAATCTTGTGAAGCCTTATTGCTTTTATTGCTTTCATCTCCACTCTGATACCGCTCTGTATAGCTGTCAACACAGAAGCATCCAGAAAGCTCCCTTATTCACTTAACAAAATTGAACTGTTCTTTTTTCTGCCTGCGCAAGCAATTTAAGAGTACCTACAGATTTTTTCAATAACAATTCCGATTTTTGAAGTGATATTCAGCATTATAAAGAACTTATTGGATACAGTAATTAAAATTCTATATCCTACATTAAATTTATTGTGATGAGGATTATAACAGATGAATCACTTCACAATGGATTAGTAGATAGCCGAAAAATAATTCTGAATAGTGAAATTGAAATCAAAATTTCACTTCAGTTAATTTTGTAATATAGTTTTATTTAAACTTTACGTTTGAAATATTCGGACATTCGTTTAGCTCCTGGAATCTATTCACTTTGGACTCGTTGACAATGAAATTATTCAATAATTTGAAACTTGATTTTGCTAAATTTGTGAATGAGAATACTTCTTTACCTTTTATCATAAACTAATCAAATTATTGTCTCATCTGTGCTTTTATGTAAAACTTTAATTTCTCCGTAAAAATAAGTTTCACAATTTTTCAAACGTACAACCTGTTTTTACAATTTCATCGACCATCATTTTTCATGTTTTGCGTAGTGGCCCTGGTTAGATAGACTCAAAAAGTGTTGTAGAAGTTGAAAAGCTTGTTGGCCGTAAGTTTCCGTTTGCTTTGAAAATGATGACGCTGAGCTGACAAGCTGCTGCTGGCGATGCTGCTCTCGCAAAGCATAGAATTTCTTTTGTAGTTTTTCAAGCAGCGTCGTTTGTCGTTTGTAAAACTGCACAGAGAAGACGAGGCACGGAAATTACCTGAAATTATAAGGAAGGGGATAAATCCAATTAAAAGCCTTTGAAGAACAAAAATGTTAAGCGAACCAACTTTTTGCTCTTTTTTTTCATTTCAATCGTGGAATCTACAAAGTGAGTTTCCTTTTCCATCAGCAGCGCTCCATTTCCATAGAACTACTACTGCCACAGAAGCATTCAAAAGTTCGATTGAAAATGCTAATTGGAAAACTTGTCCGGGAATGTACCACTGACTTTTGTTGTTTTTCTTCATTGGCAGCAGGGGGTTGTGCAATTGTTTTTGCTCCTCTAGAATCGTATTGTCCATTTGAAACCCTTAATTTTTACAAATTGTCTCCACCACCACATAGACAATTCAGTTATTTCTTCTCACTCTATCACGTGCATTTGAATTTGTAATTGACAATAATTCTGTCCAGTTTCATAAAATCAATTAAAGTTATATTATAAACTAGTCAGTAATAAAGAACTAATTAATATTATAAAGCGATATAGTCTCTGTCAATCTCTGATTTAGAGGCTTTTATGATCTTGTCTAATAAGATCTGTGACATCCAGTTTAAGCGTTTATGGTAATCGTAATACACAGTCCGTTTCTGCTTCTGCCATTATTCTGTATAAATAGTAAACTTTTTTCAGAAAATTAAATAATTTTCATTGTTGCATTTTCTCAATCACTTGACATAATTCCATTTTTGTGGAATATACTATTTTTGGAATACTACGATCGTATAAAACAATTGCAATCTTAATAATGAATTGGGTCTCGTAGCTGGAATCTTGAGCTCTGAATTTTATATTACTACTACTACTGAATTTGTAGTGTTTACAAATGTAATTATTTTGTAAGTTGTAGTTTTTAGTGTACAATTTGTAGTGGGGGAAATAAATATTTATTAATTTTTGACAAAACCAAAAAGCAAATTCTTCTTGAAATTGCATAGTTCACTTCCGTTGATATCTGATGGATCTTTCTAGAAATCTTTCCTAGAGTCTACCATTTTCTGATTTTGTATATCACTTTGCAGTTCAGTAAATGCATCTGTACCACGTTATGTCACAATATCCACAGTAGGCTACTCCTCTAGTAGCCTACAGCTAAAATCAGCAACATTGATTTATGTGTTTACAGTGATTGCACCAACATGGATGTTCTAGTTTTGTGCTAAACTTAATGCCTCACTATGCCTATTGAACATAGAAAAGTTGATTTTCAAGCTCAAATTTCTGCAATGAATAGCTACACAATAAAATGTCTGTACAAATTACATAATCTCGGCATCTGAAAATTAATTTTCGTTGCGATAGTGTAACGTTTTACCGTTCATAGCTTGATGTGAGAAGTAGTAGTGAACGAATTTAATAATGATATGCCGGCGTGGTTTTCAGGATTGTTGAAACCGACGACCTGTTGCGTTTCATTGTAAAAACACACCGGTGTAGCGTAGCGGCAGCAAATGCTCTATAAAACACAATAGCTGCAAAACTAGCTAATGCTTTTCAAACGCCAGCAACTGCTGTTTAATTTTCTTGAAAGCTTTTCGCAGTCCTCATTATTCATTTCACAACAGAACACTGCCCTTACCACCCATCCCTCCCTCACTACCCTCCCAAAAAGGTAGCCCTCTACCAACTACATGCACAATGAAATAATTCCTGAACTGAACTGGTAAGAAGGTAGGCTACAAATTTGAAGGCGCTCTTGAGCCTTATCAACACGGTATGCTTTCCACGGTGTGCAAGTGGTTGGACCTTACAGCCTTTTCTACTTTCCTGAGAGTTTTGAGCTTGAGACTTGTACAGTATTATGGAAGTATCACTGTAATTTTGAATGTCATTCAGTAGGCCAGAATATTTTGAGCTTGAGACTTGTACAGTATTATGGAAGTATCACTGTAATTTTGAATGTCATTCAGTAGGCCAGAATATTTTATGCAATCTAATGACGAGATTATTGAACTTCAATAAATGACTGTTATTAAAGTACTTTATTTTAAAGCATTTCGTGCAAACATGGGAGAATATCGACGCAAAAAAATAGAACATTATTCTGTCTAATCACACTACTCTGACATCACTTGAGCACTCCAACAGAGAGTCGGCTTTGAAGTCAGTTTGGACCAATTTCAGCGTAGTAATACTCTGACAATCCATCAAATACCACTCAAGCCAACAACAAATAATTACACCAAACACTTACTACATAGTAGCATCAATCTCTCATAGCAAGTTCCCAATGTCATAATGAAACTAAGTTCATGGACTTCAAGAATTACCAGTACGATTATACGAGAATGGTCAAATCCTTATTCATGAAGCTTTTAATAAGTAATTCATGATTGCGTGAATAAACCGCTTATTGTAGTAGTAGTAAACAACAACTACTATCAATAGTGTTGTAAGAGCTACTACTAAATATAGTGATAGTGTTGTAAAATTGAACCATTAATTAGCATTATTGATGGGATAAAAATCATAGATAATGAGAAAATGATCAATTAATGGGTGACCAAGAATTTCACGGGTTAGAATCAATTTGACAATTCATTTTAAGGTCTAAGATTAATTCTTGACATATTAAATTTATTTTTTAATAAATAAGTCATAATTAACAATATTGGTGTTTCTATTATGTTTAGATTACATCTCACCAGACACTGTGTTAACTGTTCTCTTTATTTTCCCATGAGAGTACAAGAGTTCTCAAGATTTCTGGGATAATCTGTTCATTATTCTTTGACAATAAAATCTACACTGTTATTATCCATCATAATTAATGTTAATTCAATATATAATAGATAAATAAATTATTTATTCCCCTCCTCAAAAAAAAACCTAATACCAGAGACAATTGGAACTAGAATTAGTATCAGAGACATAACGAGACAATTGGAACTAAATTAGCCCAACAAAAATTCAAATTTACAAACATTGACAGTTATTAAGACAAATTCGTGTTGGTAAAAAA
This sequence comes from Laodelphax striatellus, assembly GCA_017141395.1. Classification (NCBI taxonomy): domain Eukaryota; kingdom Metazoa; phylum Arthropoda; class Insecta; order Hemiptera; family Delphacidae; genus Laodelphax; species Laodelphax striatellus. Next base: position 35,607,490 of record CM029530.1, on the reverse strand, counting down.
TCAAAAATTGTATTATGATTTATAATACAAGTGTTTTTCTGTGAAAAATTGACCTACTCCACCATGGCAAGCCATGTTATAGGGTAGTTTTCAATATTGTTGTGAGCGGATTAGTGATTATTAAGTCAGTTTATTTATACAATTGGATAAGTTAATTTTATGGCAATCCTATCCTATATAATTGTTGCCGGTGGGTGTTGCAGGGCCTGTTCTCGCGCATCACGTTCAGAGAGCCGGTGTTCATCGGGGGCAGAGGCAACACGTCAGGCCTGGCCGACAAGCTGCCGGTGGAGCGCGGCATGCGTGGCTGTGTGCGCCATCTGCAGATCAACGACCACGTCTACAGCTTTGCTCTGGCGCCCCGCGGCGACGCGCTCGCTGGATTTGACATCGGTCAGTGCCAATCAAATTTAATGTCTATCACAAAAATTCCTCTGCCGTTTGTACAGTACTATAATTTACATTTACGATTCCATTACCATCATCATAATTACTTATATTACTATAATTTATATTTAAGATTTCATTATCGTCATCAGTTAGCCCAGTCAAATCATATGTCCACACTTGATCGATTTTGTTCGTTACATTGAGTATTAAACATTTTATAATTAGGCATAAAAATTTTTGTCAGAAAGTCCGATGTTCGAACAGCTGACCATTTGTTCCAATGTTAGCATCATTGAATCAAATGGTCGGACATCGGACATCAAGTTCGGACATCGAACTTTCTGACAAAAAAGTTTCTAGTGAGTGGTAAAACCTAAGTTTAAACTAAAAATTGGTTTAACTGACGTTGGAGAAACCGGCCCTTAATCATGTGCTTTAGTATTAAGGCGCATGCTGAGCAGCACACAAAAATCGACCAAATGTGGACTGGTATGAAGGATTTTTGTCGTAACAAATTTAGATACAAGCAAGACTAATTTATAGGCCTCGCTGTCCACTGGAAACGTCAGACTCACGTACAGCTGGTTATGTACAGTCATATGATTCACAGTTCGGACTTTCAGTCGCGTTTTCGACCTTCGGACGCTTTTGGACTTCGAGGCTTTAAGGCAATCGATAATACATTCGACTACAGAGAGTATATAGTCACAGTGTGGACATTGCATGTCAAACTTTTGATTGGTTAGCTCCGACAAAACCGCCATACTTTCGCCAATTCCCATAAGATTTGCATTGGAATGAAAATCAAATCATATGTTATGATAAGTGATTTATTTCTAACCTATATTTTGTCTTACCAGCGTTATTTTTCATCATTTATGCTTTTAAAGCAATACCAAGAGTAGAGGGACTATTTTTAATGTTAGAAAAGTTAAATATCACCTATATTACTCAATGAGCTTATAAACAGCCTACAACGCGGGAGAACAAGTATTTTAAGATGGGCAGTTTTTCCGGGTCGAAGTCGGAATGCAGTAAAGTTTGCACATACAGAGAAGTTTAAAGTTTTGTACAGAAATTCCGTCGGAAATTTTGTAGAGAAGTTTGCTCAGCAGCCACGAACACCATAATCACCCGTTACCGCCGAAATGCTAATGGTGTTTTAGCTCCCTGCACGCAGAACACAAGAGCCAGGAAACGTTTGCAGCTGATTTACGCTCGACAGCCGAGAAAACACACTTACAAGAAACGAGCGAGGGAGAGAAAGTAGAGCATCGGTGTAAGTGACACGCGGGTGCGAGAAAGAGGTGATTCACCGCCTTCGCATCATCTCGGCGAACAGTTTTTGCCAGGATATGTGGGTGGGCGTGATCCTCACCTCTCTCGGTAGATCAAAAGCTGTTTGCATTTGAACACCCCCAAACACCTTCCCTTCTATTCTACCAACTCCCACGTCTTTGATATCCTATTAAATCTAGGGTGTCCTTCAAGTCTAATTGAGCAGAATCCTAATTAGAAATTACCAAAGCACTCCAGCAAAAACCTTCCGGTGAACAAATTGAAGTCCTATTCAAAGCGAATATGAAATACTTTAATACTGTTTAATCATTTTGGCCGGTCAAGGAAGTCATTGCAAGCTTTGAACAAAACATTACCCATTCCATGCAAACATTGGAATGGGTAATAGAAGACATGAGATACCAATAGATGTTTCAAGAAGACATATTTTTCAAGTTCAAAATTAAAAATGAATTTATTAATTGGATTCAAATTATTTCCATACTTGATAGGGCTAATCAGGTCCTATTCAGGCCCCTTCAGGGCATGAATTATTGAAAGTAAAAATAAAAAACACTTTTCACTGTCCCATTAGAATTTTATTCCAATATAAAAATTGTTGAAGAAATTAAACTAAGGACAATGTTTAAAAACGTTTGTTTTTTTCTTTCCTTGATACTTGTAGTTTTGATCAAATAAATCAATATGACAATGGCAAAAACTTCTTTATTTCAAAAGTTGACAGGATACAAAATAAACATACTGCACTCGAGACAGAATGAAAGTACAAGGAATTCGTCAACCATGATCTTTACATGCCACATGGAACATAATAACTTATAACGTACACAATTGAAAGTATATGAAAATGGAAAAACAAAGATATACTGTTTGAATATCATTGTGAGTATTTTTGGACGGTCTCCGGGAAAAAGGAATAAGTCAATTTTTCCAATTTTTTTTAAATTGAAAATCATCTTCTTTGACAGCTTTATCTTTGGGTATAAGGGAATGAGTCTATACTCTATTAAAAAGAGCTGTAATTACCCATGTGGATATTTTAATAAGTATTTAGTAGATAACTTTGTGTGGTTAAAAGGTAATGTCTATTTTTGACTTATTCCCTTTTACCCGGAGACCGTCCTTTTTAATTTCAATTATAAAACATAATGAATGAGAAGTTTTCATGCAAACATTTTCATCCTCAATTGAAAAGGAGTATTTGTATTTGTTTAGACGAGTGCACAACGGACGAGTGCAGCAGAGTGCCATGCCAGCACGGAGGCAAGTGCCTGGCTGCCGGCGTCGGCGAAACTCCCGTCTGCCTCTGTCCGCTCGGCTTTGCTGGAGACCTCTGCGAAACAAGACTTGATTTACAGGTAACATTTACAATCCATTGACACTTCTCAACATCATAGGTTTTCAAGCTTAAATTTAATTAATTGATTCAAAATATACTGTACATTAATATTAGCCTAAATCAGATGTACCAAATAGATTTATTTTAACTATGAACGCTTTAAAGCTGAGGGTGCATTGCTGGATGGTTACCTAGTGCAGGGCTTTATGTGGCTTTATGCAGATTTTATGTGGCCCGCCATATTGCCATAAAGACAAAACATTTAAAAAACTGAAAAGTGAAACATTAACATGGTGTTTCAGCAAAAAACTGAAAAGGAAAATTTACATTACAGGAAGCATTAAAATGTGTTTTATGAGGGTAAAAATTACAAAATTCCCTGGGGGAGACCCCCCGACCCCCTGCTTTCCTTCCCCCCGGCCCTCCTTGTCTTTGAATGTTGACAATGTGGCCCTTGATTGATAAAGGTTGTCACCTCTGACCTTGTGGGTAGATGGCAAGGTTATTAGATATAATATATCTCTCTAATAACCTTAGGTGGATGGAATATCTATAGAACATCCATAGTAAAATAACAGATGTTCTGATATATGTGAACATATCTAAGCTACACACTTGGTAACCAACCAACAGAGCGGCCTCATATATACGAGACCAGAATATTATATCTGTAGTAGGCTACTAGAAATTTTTAATTCGGCACTGTACCAAGGAGGATAACTCCTTGCACTGTACCAAAAAAAAAAACAACTTGTGATGAAAAAGCAAAAAGCGACTCTTTCACCCTCAGTGAGTTCAGATACCAATGAAAGAAAAGTGAACAAAGAAAGGAATTGACTCTAGAGTTTTAACTTGAGAAATAAAAATTATTATAGTATTAGTGCATAGCTCAAACATTCCGAATGTATCAATGATTTTCAATAAAAATTGATAACAGTATCAAAACTACCAAAAAGTATGAATATTGGAACCTGGTTTATTTTTTTATTCCTGTGGTTGTACAGGATATTATATTTATAGGATTTGTACTTCTAGTTGTACTCCTTAGTTGTACAGGATTTATATTTTTGTAAAATATAAAAGTCTTACGGCCAGTTGCTCGAAAATCAAATTGAATTCAACCACATAAAATAACGTCATTGCATATAGACGTCCGATTATCTAGTTGCATGGGTGCTAGCGTTTCAATGAAACTGAATTTTTGTGCAACTAGCAGTTATATATATATATTTTTTTTATCTATATCTATTTATAGCCTATACTATATATAAACTATTGTAATACTTTTTTAATATATCTATCGTAAGTTGCTGTGCCACTATTTCGTCTATTATAACAATTTAATATTATGAATGTAATAATACCTCAGGGTAATAATACCACAATTTCATTGTGGTAAAGCAATAAAGTTTATAATTGAGATCCGACAAAATGTATATGTATTGTAAGTGTGTAATGACAATGTAAATGTATATTGTAAGTGCATATTCTGTTGTTTTCAATGTGATATTCAAAACGATAAAATGATTCAACTTGATTGTTCACAGGTTCCTGCTTTCAACGGCTCTAGTTACTTGCGGTACCCAGGCCTGGGAGGCTCAGCGCTGTCGTGGCTGGATCTAGTGATGGTGCTGAAGCCAACCAGCCAAGACGGCGTCATCCTCTACAACGGTCACCGCACTGATGGAGTCGGAGACTTTATCGCTGTTTACATGAGCGACGGACATCTGGAGTTTACATTTGATCTTGGCACTGGTGCTGCAACAATCAGGTTATTGATTCTTAAAAAACATTTTTATTCCTCCATTTTTTCTAGTAAAGAATTTCCTTTTTATGTTCAACTTACATGATTCACTTACAAATTCTTCAACACTAAGGTCTATTCAATTACATTCATTATAGGTAGGCTTACCATTTCTCCGGGATTAGCCCGGTAATGCCGGGATTAATATGTGTTTCAGGGGAAATCTCCGGGATTGATTTATCTCCGGGATTTTAAAAATATAGGGAGAAACAGGGAAAATTTGTCTACTAAATTAAAATATTCATACTGCTGCAGACTCAGAACTTGGTTGAGGCAAAGGAATTCATTTCATTTGTTGTTTGTTCTGTGCGATAAAAGCTGTAAAAGAGCTCCTCAACATAAAAATAAATGCAAAACTTTCATGTGTAGAATTTTTTGAATAAAATAAAGGGGATAAAGTGTTTTTGGGGAAAGTGATCTCTTCAGAAACGTATTTAATGTAGAGTTTTCATTGAAAGAAGAAAAAACATTTTCAAGTCAAAGACAAATCAAATTTGAATAATTGCATTAATATTAATCAAAGCCTTGTTCAATTTTTATTCCTTTGAAAGTAGAATTTTGATGAATTTATTCCATTTTTCTCATTTCATTTTTACTTGAAGTTTTATGAATATTTTTGTTTTAAAATTTTTCAAAAATAAAATACAGAGAAATAATATTCATTAATATTGTGTAGTGAAGTTCAATAATGAAGTAAGGTGAAATTCAGTAAAGCTTGTTCAACTATTCCATACCCCTTCTCTAGTCTCTGGAAAATTGCCGGGATTGGGGTCGGAAAAATATGGTAAGCCTAATTATAGGTCTTCAATTACAATTACAATTCATAATATATAATTTATAATTATATAATTATAAATTTGAATTTGAGTTTACATCTTAATTATAATAGGCTATATGTGTTCAATTAAATTCATAATATAGGTCCTCTCAGAAAACTAATCTTAAGCTCTAGAAGGTAAGCCTATCTAGTTCAGAGAAATCTTTTTTATCCCTTCCAAATGTTACGACAATCCTACAATTTCACCAATACTGATGTGCTTGTTCATGTTTGAAAATATTCAATATTACGACAATCCTACAATTTCACCAATACTGATGTGCTTCTTCATGTTTGAGAATATTCAAACATTTAGAAATGAAAATAATTATTTATTAGGCGAAATTAGGACTAGAAAGTCCTTCCTACCACTCAGCCTTAACTTTTGCTTTTCAGTCGAGATTTTCCACGAAAAAATCTGTTCTCTCTACCACAGACAATATTCAACATTGACAGTCAAGTTGTATCAAAATAGAACATACAAAACAATATAAAAACCTAGAGACATAATCTCTATATTGTTTGGTATGTTTTATTTTGAAACAAATTTACTGTCCTAGAATAAAAACTTCAAACGAATGACAAATTGGAGATTTCTAGATCAAGATAATACTGCCTGTAATATTATGCTGTAATAAATAATGTGATAGTAGGCTACTGTAATCCTCGGTAGATAGGATATGTGAAGAATCTATTGCTACTTATTGCTTCAATTAATGTTTACCCAATTTTCAAAATCAAATGCCTGTTTTGTACAGGAGCAGTGAGCCAGTGACGTTGGGAGAGTGGCACGAGCTGAGACTGTCGAGAACAGGCCGGCTGGCCGTGCTGCAGGTGGACCGCCATCCGCCCAATCAGATCATTGCGCCCGGTGCTTTCTCCCAGCTCAGCCTGCCTCTCAACTTCTACATCGGAGGAGTTCCCAACTTCGACATGGTATCGCCCAAAGTCAGAGTCAGGACGTCTTTTGTCGGCTGCATACAGAAGGTGCGTTGGTTGTTGTTGTTGAAGATCATTCAGCCGGATAACTCAAAACAAATGTAAATTAAAAATTAATTTTTAATAAAGTTCACTCTCCAGATTCATTCAAAATATTGTTAAACGGTAATTTTTTCTTTTTGTATATTTCATGTGTGTGATAATAATGAATGAATATCGATTTGCATTGTACAGGTGGTGATCAACAACCAGCCGCTAAAGATCTTGGCGGAGGCGCTGGCTGGCGTGAACGTGGACAACTGCGCGCACCCGTGCGTGGCGCGTCCGTGCGGCGAGCATGCGCAGTGCGTGGCCTACTACGACGGCTACAAGTGCCAGTGCCAGCGACAGTGCACCGTCCCTCACCCCAACTACCCCTCCCAACCCCCCACCGTCGCCGCCTTGGCCGGATCCACCTTTCTGCACTACACCGATCCCGACATTCTGCACAGGTTCGACAAACTGAATTCATCATTCATTTCTTAAATATAATACAAATTGAACAACATTCACAGTCATTAATACATAACACTATTTTAGAACACTTTTCGAAATAACACTATTCAAAGTGACGATCGTTTGAACTTGGTGTAGGCTGATCATCAGAACATCATCAGTCTGATGATGGCGTACACCAGGTTGAAAAGATCGTCACCTTGTAAGTGAAAAAAAGTGTTATTTCTACTTGAAGTGTTTTTAAAATAGTGTTATTTATCATTAGAAAAAAGTATGGATACACAACTCATTAATATATATTTATTAGTGGCAGTGAAAATGTTGAAAACGTGTTTGTAATATATGTGTTTCATATGGAAAACTTGCTCAAAATTGAAATACCTGATACACATTTTCAACATAATTAATAAAATTAAAAACCTGGATATTATATAACAAGAAAAATATACTTTGCATAAGTGCACTATTCCAATACATTATTGAAGTATGAGGAGCCGTATGTGACACACACTTAAAAAGCTGTTTATTCTAAAAAATATTATAAGAGCAGCTCTATGAAGGCCACTACTGTATCCTAGTGGAAAATTTTACTTGAATTCAAATTTCCAACCCTTTATTCAACATTACATGAAAAATGTCATACTTCACATAAATAAAAATGGATCTCATCAAGCTCAATTTTCATACTCTAGTAATTACATTATAAATAAAATCCTAAATGATTTCATAGACAAAAAATCACACCCAGTTTGAATAAAAATATAGAAAAATGGACTGAGCACAATATATTCATCAAACTAATTGTATAAAATAAAACATTAGTACTGTACAGTGTACATAGCAAACATTATAATGGAGAACAGCAATTCATTTTTTTCTTTTGTTGAATAACTGAAGTAAAACCGTTCCATGCTTCGTAAGGCATAGTTTTGCTTGTATGTAACAGAATCCTGATAGCCTCAAAACCTCACTTTATTCTCACGTACCGGTATATATTAATTTTCTTCTATTTTCTTGTATTTCTATCCATAAACTATTATTTTCTGTATAGTAGATATATTTATTTTTCTTTAGAATATTATTAAATTCGAATTGTATTTATTTTGTACTTGACTAGAAGTTAAATTAGAAAATAATTATAAACTGCAACTCACTGCCAACAGACAACTTCTCCTATGTTGGCTGTGCAAAAATTTTTTTTTTTTCTGAGGATGATGCCCACATGAGCTCTAGGCTTGTGCGTGGGTAATGAGAGGGGTGATGATGAGATATGACGACTACTTTTTAGGCAGTCGGGACCGACGGCTTAACTTGATGATCTTATGACACAATGAAACTAATGTTATACTGTTAAGGAATTTGCAATAATTATGAAATATTCTAATTACAATGAAAATGTAAAATGTTTATCCATGCTTAGACCCGCATGCACCTCCTTCGTTCAAGCCTCGTCGTTCACTGGAACCGTTTTCGTCCGAAATGCTAGGCCTAACATTGAATCAAATTACCAGCTGTTCCGACGTAGCTCGTTTTTGGACGAAAACGGTCCAGTGAATAACAAGGCTATGGCTACACAATGTTTAAACATACACACCATCCATTATTAACATCTTAATTATAGGTAGGTGTTGGTTCAACTGAACTATAATTTGAAATCTAGTCTCCTTGATCAAAGTTATTGGGGGGGCCACAACTTGTACGACTTTCCCCTTGTACGAAACTACCACCTGTACGAAACTTTTAATATTTGGAAAATCACGTTTTACCCCTTGTACGAGAAACCATTTGTACGACTTCAACAATTACAAAATCGTTCAACCTCAAAACCACTAGTACGATTAACCCTTTGTACGAACTACCCCTGTACGACTCTTTTTGAGATTGAGAAACTACGTTTTTTGTACGACAAACCACTTGTACGAATCCAACAATTACAAAATCGTTCAACCTCAGAAACCACTTGTACGACTCCACCCCTGTACGACCCACCCCTGTACGAAAACACTGTGTTGCAATCTAGCAGCAAAGCTGTATAATATTGTCCCAGGCATTTTCTACTCTACACTTGACTGTCTTCCAGTGAAAAGCATAAAACCACAATAGTCACGAAGGCACTGGCCACTGGTTTGCCTAATAATTTTAAGGTTAGATATTATGTGTTTCATTTGAAGATCGAATTCGGTTTGTAAAAATTTATAGATAGTGGGTGGAAAAGTCTATCACTCGGTGAATAAGATTCCATTCAATAAAAATAATATGCTATGACAACATGTCATGATAAAATTGAATTTACTCAATATTAGGCCTATACAGGCCAGAAAAGGATAGTAAGTTACCGTCAAAAACTTTTAATTTCAATGCCAGGCCCAGATTCACGTATGGGATGACTAGGCAGTACCATCTCTAATAACGTTTTATCATTGGTAATTATGTAAAGATAGGTATGCTCTTGTTAATACGTTAATAGACGTATAATGAATAATCAAAAGCAATTTATATGTATATATATATATAGGTACAAGTAAACAATAGGACTTTGATGCAGAAATTAGCCCTCAGGCTCCATCGCTCCAACGTTTTGTTTGAGGGTTAAGGGTCTGTTATTATTAATTAAAAATGGCACTGGATCAAGATCTGTTATATAGTGATTTCTTAAATTGTCAGAGAACAGCTGATTGATGTACGTAGTTCACTGACGTTAAATCAGCTGTTTCTGACAATTAAAAAGAATCCTGCTGTACATAACTAGTAGTTCTGTGAATAGTTAAGCAGACCTCGCAAAGCGAGTCTAGCGCATCACAAAAGTTCCGAATACACTACCGGTACTAAAGTGATCCATCTGTGTAGTTGAATATATATTCAACTATTTATGTTCGATCGTAGCCTACGAGACATACCATACTATCAAACCAGAGTCAAGTAGTCAGGGGACGGAGCTCTGCTCGAGAGTACAAAGGTACAGGAATTGAAATTTAAAAGAGAAAAAAAATATTTTCTTTATATTTATAAAAAATATTTTTGACGCTTTTTTTCAGATAAAAGGAACAGATAATATAGTTCCCTTTCTGATTCAAAATTAGAACATAATCATACAATATGGAATATTTCAAATTAATTTCTATTATACATATTATATGTATATTACATATGTATATTTGTTATATTGAAATCGGAAGAAAATAAGAGCAGCTGATGTGTTTCGATATTTTCTCAATTTCGGAAATTGATCCGCTGCTTTTTAAGAAGGACTTTGGTGAAGTCGCGGATTTTCCGTATTTTACATCATTGAGCTAAATATTTCACTGGGGATAGCAGTAGCCACTGAGCCAAATTATCCATCTGGTGGTAGCACAAAGGACATCAATGATTTAATGACTCTGAAGTATCAGCTCAACACAACAAATCAGAACCAATCTTTTGAACAAAGTTTTTAAAATAGCGCTAAGCTAAGCTGTAGTACAGAATTCCACAATGTCAGCAGTAGCAGGTCGGTCTTGATCAAGTAGGTCTTGATATTTTCGGTGTCACAACTTCATAATCTATGCCGCTAGAATGCAGCACAGTGTTTTCGCAACAGAGGGTAGTTTCGTACAAGGGTGGAGTCGTACAAGGGGTTTCTAAGGTTGAACGTTTTGTAATTGTTGAGTCGTACAAGTGGTTTGTCGTACAAGGGGTAAAACGTAGTTTTCTCAATCTCAAAAAGAGTCGTACAGGGGGTAGTTCGTACAAGGGGATAGTCGTACAAGTGGTTTTTGAGGTTGAACGATTTTGTAATTGTTGAAGTCGTACAAATGGTTTGTCGTACAAGGGGTAAAACGTGATTTTCTAAATATTAAAAGTTTCGTACAGGTGGTAGTTTCGTACAAGGGGATTGTCGTACAGAATGTAGTGACCCAGTTATTGATCTAAAGTTGAATTGATGTACTGTAATTTTTTAACTGACTTTGGTTACAAGGTATAGCAGGAGCCAATTAACTTGTTATAAATCAGCTGATCCAGTAATAATTAAACAGTGATTTCGACACAATAATCAAAAGGCTTGAAAGTCTAAAGAACCTTTAAAGTCTTTGAAAGACCTTTTTAAAGAAGACCTTTCAAAGAATAACTTTTTAAAAGACCTTTTCAATAATCTGCGAGATTCAGCATTTGTAGGTTAAGTATTGTGATATTGCTCTTTGAAACAGCTGATTTCTGACAAGTTTATTTGGATTCTGCTATACCAACTAACTCTGTATTTAAATATTATTCAATTCAATTAATAGTTACATCCTAAACATCTGGTGATCAGACAGGATGAGTCAGAAAAGAGCAACCTTAAGAAGGTTCTCAATACAAATACAAATAACAAGATGAAAATCTCTGCGATGAAAATCATGGATTTGTTGTAATGTGCATAGGATAACAAGCAACCGAGTGAGCATCAACATGAGGTTCCGCACGAACTCGTCGTCGGGCCTGCTGCTGTGGAGTGGGGGGGCGCTGCCCAACAGCGACTTCCTGGCGCTGGGCATCCGCGACGGCCTGCTGCATCTGCGCTTCAACCTCGGCAGCGGCGAGGCCCTTGTCCTGGCCAACGCCACCCGCGTCAGCGACGGACACTGGCATCGGCTCAAAGCTGTCAGGTAGCATGCCAATACCACCTTCTAAAACAAACAGATAATTCTGGTTTCTTTCTTCTGCATTCACTCAAGCTAATACAATGTTCACACGCATCTCAGTCTATTCAACGCTCTGAGCCAGCTGATTTTGTGACGTGACTGGAGATCAAGAATTTTCCCTATCTTTTACATGTTAAATGAGCAATTTTATATGTATTTTTCTCGAAAACTGCATATTTGTGGTACCACCGCAACTTTCATTCTAATTTACACCGAAGATTGCAACTCAAATATGATCAACTTGTTCATTTATACAAAATTTCAATGCACACCGAAATAGCTGCTTTAGGTGTGCATTGGACTATTTGTTTCAGAGTACGATCAAATTATACAAATGTTGCATTGATTGCTTATGCTCCTGTACCACCGCAATGTCTTATGGGTTCCATTGTATTTTTATCTCAATTCTTTGAAGTTTCAATACTATCAGACCGCTAATTATTTCATGACGACATTCAATTATTTAATGGCATGCATACCGGATTTGAAAATTACTTGATCGAGAGTATCCTACTTCCAATCTGATCTGCAAGCGTTTGAATACTAGAATGCTCTGGAATAATTAGCTGTCTGATAGAGTTTGAACTACAAATAATTATTGTAGATAAATACACAATGAAGCCTAGGGGAGGTTACGGTGGTTGTAAAAGCATGTAGATTTTGAGAAAATACATATAAAATTGCTGAATTTAAAATGTAAAAGATAAGGGAAATTGAATTCTTGATATCCAATGACTTACACTGATCAGCTTGCTGCTATTGCACATCATCCTCATGAACACTATTCTATTCACCTTGCATAAACTTGTTACATGAAAGAAGAATATGAAAGTTCGATCGCCATATATGACTAATATTGTTAATCAGACTGTTCATAACAACTGATATTAACATTTTGGCTTTTCGCCCTCACTATCGTGCAACAGATCAATTTGTAACAGGTTTCATCAAATTTATTATGGACTCATATCATAAATATGAGATTAAATGTGAATATGACTTTTTGTGTTATTTATTTTTTACCATCTCGAACTAATTTTCAAGTAGTTCGACTTGGTAAGTACTTTTAGTTCGTAGTTTGTAGTACCTTCAGTAGATCGATTTCAATACTATAATCCCTTGAAGAGAGCATAAAAGTTGGATAAATTGCCAAGCGATTATCATCATTTTATTTATTCTTATTCCAGGAATGGCCAGGAAGGATGGTTGACAGTAGATAATGGAAAAACGTTTGTTAATCGTTCACCAGGAAAATTAAAACAACTCAACATAAATACTGGCTTGTACATAGGTAAGACTCACATTTGTTCAAAAGTTCAACAACTAATTTAATAGTATTTTTGATAAGACACCATGTGTGTGATTAAATCAATGAGTAACTCCTCATTTGGATAGTCATGTAGATTCGAACTGCATTTTTTCTTCAACTTTATCTGCCTTATAATAGGATGCTTTAAAGTTTCAATCCACAAAATTATGTGACCAACAAAAAGCTCCCACCAATTCTACAAATTTTTGATATCAAAGAAATACTACATGAAAATTTTATTTTACAGAATAGTAGGCCTGTGCAATTGTTATTATTTATACAGTTTACTGAGACGTTATTATTCTTCAATTCCACTCAATTTGTCAAGTGAAGAGTAGGCCTACTATTTTTAGGTCAATTTCTAGGACAAATTGGGTGGAATTGGAAAATAAAAACGTTTTAGTAAATCATAAATGATAACATTAACATTTGCACTCGTTCAAGAAAGTTTGCAAAACCAGTTTTGATCGCCTTTGCTTTATTTGACGCATTTGAAGCATTAACGGTTTTTGAGCTTCACCTTGTTGAAAATATGCACTTATTTTCCAGTCTGTAAATGGTGCATTTCTTCAGTCTATATAATAATATCATATAGTGACGATAATTTAATCATATTAGTTTTCTGGTTAATGTTTTTTTAGCTCAATTTTGTTGTAGATAATTCAAAATACTTATTCTGCTGTCTATAATTGTGTATTTCGTTTTGCTTTGCAGGAGGAATGGAGGATTTAGAATTAGCTACAAATCACAAGTACCATAGAGGAATTCGTGGCTGCATTTCGGACCTGATCCTGGACTCGGACCATCACGTTCAGCTGTCATGGTCGCCAGAAGCTTCGGATCGGTGCGGCGGATAGGCGAGGCCCAGCCCATCACCATTGAACAGTGCCATTCTTGGACACTGGTAGACACATTCAGTGAGACGTTTTGTACATAGGACATTCGAGCAGTGCATTTTGTGGCCGTAGTAACGCGTTTGTACACTATTCAGTGGAATCCACCACCTGTCCTAGTTAGTTGTCCGTTCCCGTCTAGAAGACCGCATCTCTAGGATGAGCGATCAGTATTTGAAAGAATGGAACATGTAACTTATTTAGTGCACTGTAATTATTATAAGCGTGGATACCTTTTTGCAAGCAACTAATTCTAAGTTCTAGAGGAGTAGGTTGAAGTAATGTCACTTTCATAATCTGTCAATGGAAGTTGTTGAACAGTCACGCTTCTTTGTCCAATAGGAGATATTTGCCTAGCCGAGAAGAGAGTCACCGCATTTAAGTTCTCCCACCTAGTTGATGTTAATGTTCTCATGTTGGCCTTCTAAGCAACTCCTTCCAATGATCATGTTATGATAATATGTAACCAACAAAAATGAGAATAATATCATATTCAAATCAAAAATATTTGCTTTTAGTCCAAATGTTGCCATTCGAGGCCAAAGAAATACTAAAGAAAACTATGGAACAACTTCACACACGTCTATAAAATGCCCCACTTTTAACATTATTGAGACTCTTATTTTCACTAGAATGCATTATTGGTCAAGTTTTGTCAATGATGAAAAATTAAAAAAATTAAACCAGAGTATAAGTCTTCATTTCTATTTGAATGGAGATTCTAGTTACAATGGTGAAATGGGAAGTTCAGTGAGCATCAGTTTATTATTAATTTTAAAGCAATACGTGGTCCTTTATCCTCCACTTGAAAATACCTGTTTGTAAGCCTCGTAACATTACAAGTGTGGATGATCTAGTCCTAGTAAGAAAATTTTGTACTTCATGTAAATAACTAGCGTACACTGCAGTGACTTTTCTCCAAACTTGAAGCTATTTTGAAATGAAAATTACCGCCTCAATAGTTCGTTTTCTAAGAAGATTCTCATCAACTATACACCTTATGTAGAATAAATGTGACCAATATTTTGATTGACCAAAATCTTAGTAGGCTATTTCTAACTGTTATGAGAATAACCAGCCATTATGGTAAGAGTGCTCTCAGGAATCATTAGATACTAAGAAGCTTATAGTCGAATACAGTAAGTTTTCTATTAGTAATTTTTTTTAATATCATGGATTAGAAAGCAGCGCCATAATTTTTATCTATAATTCTCCAACAGCTTGTCGCGATAGCATTTCTATAATTTGAAAATATTTTTCAATGGCTCCGACCTTTCTTAAGGTCGATGCCAAAGCAACATTAGTAGTTATAAGAAGAAATCCTGTCAACTTCATTTTTTTCATCTCCACTTCAAAAATCCCCAAGTGGTCACGGCTTGATCTCACCAATTCCATAAACATTTTTTATGATTACCTTGTTACCCGTACCCAGTATTTCTAATGTTGAGAATGTACAATACTGAAAAAAGGGCTTATTCGTAGCTAGTGATTGTGTTTAGCTGATAAGGTCTCATCAACCTATTTCTTATATACCGCAAAACACTGGTAGACATTTCTCTACAAACTGTGTGTTTGATATGTGAAAATGCTCTGAAGCATTTTGTCTTTGTAAATAATTAAAAATAAAAAATGCGTGAAAATAGAACACTATAACACTATATAACTTACACTTGTTTACAAGTAAAAAGATCTCTCTATGAATATAGACTGTTATCAATAATAGGCAATTATTGTATAATTTGTTTGTCAATTAAGGCTTAGAACAAATTGAAATGAATGTTGAAAAAGAATGATATGTTTTATATGAACTGTAGTATGAATTCAATCAGAGTGTAACTATGTACGATTGTTGATTATTGCTATTATTACCCTTACACCTACTATTTATTTATAATCACTATTACCACACCTAGATAATATAAAATGTTTTTATGGTATCGATTGCATATATAATAATTATTGAATTGAGTTAATTTTTTTACCTAGCGTTTTATAAGAATTCCACTACCTTTTCAAATTATTTTAGTTCGAAATTATGTTCCAAAACGCTTTTGATTATAGGTATTTGAACAAATGTATGAAGAATTGTAATAACTTTGGTACAAATTTTGAATGCAAAGAAAATTTTGATCATTCCTCTTAATTCGAAAAATTACTTTCAGATTCCGCTAAGATAATTTTAGGCCTAATCAATCGCTGAAAGATGGTAATCAAAATTGTTGAAATAATTAAAACCAATATTTGAAGGATTTTTATATTGAAAGGGAATTAGATGGCGCCAACATTTTGATTTTATTTAACACATACTGGCGTATACATATTGGCGAATCATTAATAAAGCGAATCCAGACAGATCGGTAACAGTACTATTAGTGCTCTACAGATAGCATTAACATCAAAGTATGTTTTTATTAATTATACTGATGAATATATGATCCACCAATACTCAATACAGCTACTTCAACTATCTTTTAGAAGGAGAAATATGAAAGTTTTGTTAAAAACGTTTATCATTTTGATTACCCTATTTCTTAGTTTGTTTAATTATGTTTTTCAAATACAGTAAAATCCATGCATGTACAATCTTAATCAATCCAATCAAATTTCTCTCGGGGATTTATAGTATCAATCACTTGTACGGTCTCAGCTCATGAGCCATTTGTACAGTGTGAGAGACAGGGAGTTGACCTTTTCAATTGAAAATTCAAGTGAATACATATCAAATACACACTCACAATCCAATCAATTTTGATGGCTTACTACCAGCTAAGAAAAATATTAAAATTTTCTACAGAAAAGTGTTAAGGTTCAATAACATATCGGATTTTCAATACATTCTGTACCGAAGCTTCTAGAGTGAACTCAACTACATGCTTTCTTTCAACTATTTTAAATAAATTAAAGAAATGCTTGGTCGTTATCGGTCTAAGAAATTTTAGATTGCTTATTGAGATCATACTAAGGAAATATTGTAGAATTTCATTGAGCCAAATGATAATTTTACGACTTCCATTATAAGGTCATGTTATCATTGAGCTTTGAGTTGTAAATTCAATATACCTTGTATACCCTGTAGATGGAACTACAGTATTACAAGATTTGAAGTGTGAAACTAAAAACTATTCACAATTTGATTCATATTATGAAAATTTTTGGCAATAGATGAAATAGATTCGGTTACAAGCTTTTAACAGGAACCAAATTTCTTATGATGACTGCTGTTACCTGTATGGAATATTATCATTTTGCATCTCCTTATAAACCATGTTTGAGTATGTACAGTATTCTTCTCGTTCAAGACGTGAGAATGATAATTGCTTACTTTCCAAGTTAGAAAAATTCATGAAGAATAATAAAGCTCTTTAAAAAAATAAAATAACTTACAAAAACGTCAATTACCTCACAGTTTGAACAAAATAAAACTAATGATTAATGAACTTGGTTTGCAAAAACAGGTATCTTATCTGAATGAATTTATGAATAGAAGATGATTAAATGGTAATTTCTGGGAAAGTAACAATCACGAGTGAAGAATATCGATGAATTAAAAAGTGAGTTTTTAAAACGATCTTGTATCTTCAATAACTTTCATGTTATTTTTATTTGCTGAAAAGCAACTACGGTAGGCTTAATATTCTTCATATAATATGCAACATTCGATAAAACGTAAGATGTACTAGTCAATCGCATTAACGTCTTTTTGGATTGATAAGCTAACTTGACTTTCAGCATTTCAATACACACTTATATTTATTTTTATATAGAGCACATGAATAATATTTATTCATTCTCATAAATTTGGCTTTGAGACATATCATCTTATGTACAGTGTGTATTAGTTAATATTAGTTTTGTAATTTTCTGTATAATAATTTTGAGACTAATAAATTGAATGTTGGTGTACACAACTGGGAATTTATTGAAACTCACATAATCTGAAATCACCTTCCTAGGCTAGTCTGGGTGCCAAATGCGGTTTTTGGGGTGATGTATGTATGTCGTATGTCGATGTATGTAGGTACCGTATATCGGTGATTTTTTCATCAATTATGATAGATTTTAATGAGTAGATTTCAAATCCGAGTGATGCCGCTCTGTAAAATGTTGAGCATTTCTTGTAATTCAAGATGGCAGCCAAAATTTCTGTTCCGTTTCTTGTTTACTGCGATTTATGTCGAAACTAAGCGTCGGACAGAAAAAATCATTCTCACCTTTTTTTGTAAATGAAATTTCCTAGAGATTGGTGTTTCGTTCATCTTTCTTTTATAATTACCAAGCTACAATTATAAAAAAATCGGTAGATTTTTCATAAAAACAAAAATTTGAGTATCTCCAGTTTTTGATAGATTGCTCATACCTTCCTAAGTATTCATCTAAAATCTATACCGTAACTCAAAATCGCTCTGGGTATAATTTTGTTCTCTACAATTTGAGACCAAGATACTTTTCTATCAAGCTTGTATAATTTTCGAGTTACAACTAGAAATAAATATCCTTGCATATCAAAAAACCCTCATTTTTATAGAGACAACCAACACAAATTTCTATGTAGGTACCGGTACTTGTTTTCTACAAGTATGTTTCTTAGATCATTCTGTATCAGGTGACCTACTACCACAAGAAATTCGTGTCAGGTTCCGTTCGTGTCAGGTGATTATATGCCTAAATTGAAGTAGTAACCACTTTTTTAGCAGCTTCGTCAGTAAAATCTCAAGGATCCTAAACTGAACTGAGGACACACCTAACTTTTGTAAAAGTGAACGGATCTCAACAAACGACAGCTCATCAAGGCGGTCTAAATCCATGTATCATGTCAAATTCGGTCCAAATTGAAAAATTTCACTCGTATACTTTTTCTCATATACCAGAAATAATTCCATTTTTGCTTACAAATGTGCATCGCTCTTCGAAGCACTTGATTATAGAAGATTGTAGTTGTTCTTAAATTATTGTAGATCACAATTTTCTCATTGATTTTTGATTAATAATTTTCGAAATATTTGTTTTTAAAGTTGACAATTTGTTTCTGTAAATCGTAAAATTCACTAAAATTTTCCTATTTTCACTTAAGCATTTTTTCAATTGTGCAAAGGGGTTATAAAAGTAAATTAGACATCCATGGTTGTAGATGATTTTTTGTACAATTTAAGCTAAAAAATGTGCCTCTATCTTGCTCCAATCTTCATCTATAGGCTATTCATTGACTGTGAAATCAAGAAAATATGAAGGAATGAGTTTCTGTTGTTTCTTTATTTAGGTGTAATTTTTTTATCGGTGTGATGCCGTATCAATTAAAGATTGAAGAGGAAGAATTTTTCTTCATTTTGACCATATTTTAAAATTTCTATCTTTTTTATTGTAATACGTTAAAACTCCTTTAGATGAACATAGATATCACAGTTCAATTTTGTCCAAACTCCATTCTATTTTTGAGGGATTGAAATCCGTGTAAATATTAGATTGAAACATTTGAAACAATATTATTATGTGTCCTGTACTAATGAAATAGACATCCCAGAGGGATTTCGAAACATACATTTCTAAGGCTGCCTTCATACTAGGTCACTGTGACCAGGAAGTGACCCAGGCAATGTTATGACTCATGGGTCACTGTTTCCTTGCCAAGCAACAGTGACCTATAGTGTGAAGGGCTACATGGGTCACAGCCTGGGTCACTTCCTGGTCACAGTGACCTAGTATGAAGGCGCCCTAATACACCAGTCAGAAGATATGAACAATCAAAAACTGAGAATACTCAAATTTTCGTTTCTCTAAAACTATAACTTGGTCACTTATGATAGAATGATTTGGTGTCAATTTGTAAACAATTGAGAGTTCTTTGATTCTTTACGGAACATATTAATTTTCGTGCGATTTATGGTTTTCGAGTTATTCGGCAAAAACCGAAAAAAGAGCAAAAATGTTTTTCAAAGATTGTGAGGTTAGCAAAAGGAATTTTCTGGTGTAACAGACTACTTATATGTATCAAAATAAGATATTAAAAAATCAGAACTACAATATATTTTGCATAAAGTGACTGGACTACCCTGATAGGATATCAGTAACACTTAAATTTCAATTCAATTCTCTTTTTTGTATAGTGATTGGAATAGAAAAAAATTCAGCCTGTCTTTCCACTCTTTAATTTTTGCAACAGGGGCCTGAATTTTTTTCATATTGGTTTCTACTCAACTTCGCACATTGGACTCCCCTTATTCACAAGTCCTGTTTATAGGAGGAAGACGGACACACACTAGACGTGAACACCACATGTGAACGACTGCCATGTGGATAAGCTAATATTGACAAGGTACACGTGTGTCTACCTTCATCTGTAGTAAAGGACTTTCAAGTTTTCATGTAATAGGCCCCTGAAAATTACATACAACCTCAAGTAAGCCATACAGGTTGTATGAAAGTTCCAAGCTTGTAGCTAAATTGTTTCTTTTTCTGAATTTCAATTAGCTAGCTAAGATTTTTCTCATTCTACATACTAATAAAATTACTCAAAAGCATACAGTCACCAGACAGACACATAACTTCTTCATTATTCAGTATTTGTCTACGTATTTGCAAGTCCATGGCTTTTCAGTGTCTATACGATCAATTGCTGGTACTGTATTCCTATGGCAGTTTATCTCTGGCTTAGAAAATATAATAAAATTAAAAGGATGTGGATAATTGATAAAAGTTTTGTAACATGGAAATCGTTTATGACAGTTTAACAAAATTACAAGCCAAAAATTTCTGTCCAAGGATGACTTGTTCAATCATCCTTCATTAATTTTCAATGATAGAACATACGTAAAAAGTTTCACTTATTAATATTTAATAATACATGAATCGACGATTGTAAAGGTTCTTAAATTATATATTTTTAAAATAACTTGTCTATTCTTTCATGTAGAAGGTCTACGAAATGTGGGATGTGAAAAGCAAGACCAGCCCGCCGAGCCCCAGTTAAAAACGGAGCTCAGCTAAATGCATTATTATGGTCTTGCTTTGATTTTTACTCAGTAGATGATCAAGACTTGTTGGTCTTATATTGATGTTCAAATAATAGCACACTACAATACATCACTTGAACCCCTAATTTACGCCTGGAATGAGCTAAGGAAAGTTGTAACAATCGACTTCAGCTTAGCATCGGTGTCTTCAGTGATCTTTCCTTCTTTGGCAATGCTCTGCAGAACGTCCTGGTGTGAGGTCCTGCAAAAATCAAAGAAAATTGTCAAATTCGAATGAAAAAAAGGTTACATAAAAGTATTCCAAAGTAAACTTTCAATATTGTTCAAGAGAACATTGTTAGATTGATCTGCACAGCAAGATTTATTCAAGACTAGCTGAGTCGACGCTCGTTTTGCGTAATGCTGCTTTTTTGAGAGGAAATTATAATAGAAAATTATTTAGTGTAAAATAATTTTATCCAAAGTTGCGTACCTTGCAATAACTGTGATGCTGTAGTTCGAAAATGACTTTTCCTAGGTTAGGCTATCGCTATCTGTTTTTGTTTTTTTAAGTTCACATAAGTGACATGCTTTACAATCATGTTAAGCGAGTTTACTATTTGTAGTCACATTCATATAACTAGGGAGTAGGTCATTTTCATACGGTATGTTGGTAGCATTGTCGCAGCTGTCATCTTAGATCTCTGTCTTTTCTCGGGCAACTTTATTCTCATATAATGAGAATCATTTTATAAGACTTAATTCTCAAGATTACATATACCGGGTGTTTCAAGAAAAACTTTATAACTTTGAAAATGCAATTTTTTTCAAGATAAAGAACTGTATTTGGTTTTGTTTACAGTAAAATACATCAAGCTTTGAATAACATATTATGGAAGTGCAGAATCTCACCCTAGCAAGCGCTAGCAATTACATTAAATATGATTGTCTTTACTGGACTCAAGCGTTCTAGCTGGCTTGAAAAATCAAAGTAAAAAAGGACCGTTCAACGTAATTTTTGTACAAAGTACGGCAAATGATACTCTTAGTAGGCCTAAACTTTTTGTTTGGCAAAACTTTTCAAGTAACAGGGTGTTCAATAAAACTTAAGAAATCATAAGACCCATATTATTGACGCGAGCGTCAATTTTTCTGCATATGCGCCGATGACGTCGAACCAATCACAGAGCACTATGCGCTTCCATAATAAGCTAGTCAAAACTTGAACTTTAAAACAACACCATATCCAGTTCTATATATATTTTTCAAATTATATGAATTTTCAAGTTGTTTTGAAACATCCTGTATTATACTTGAGTGAGTGGTTGGGGTACTGACTTGACAAGCTGCAGGAACTCCTTTTCGAAGGCGGTGATCTTGGCGGGGTCGAGCTTGTCGAGGTGTCCACGCACGCCGCAGTAGATGACGGCCACCTGCTCCTCAATGGCCATCGGCACGTACTGGCCCTGCTTCAGCAGCTCGGTGAGGCGCACGCCTCGGTTCAACAGCTGCTGGGTGGCTGCATCCAGATCGGAACCGAACTGCGCGAAAGCGGCCACCTCACGGTACTGCGCCAGCTCCAGTTTCATTGAACCAGCCACCTACAAACCAATTCAAATTATATTTATTGCATGACCAAAAATTTACAAAAATGAAAAATAATAGACCGTGTCAGTGATGACGTGAATAAACAACAACATAACCTTCAACATAAATATATTTTCATAATAATAATAATGTATTTCTAAAACTGTTTGGAAACATGTTTACATTTTTTAATGCATTTACAGGTTCCCAAACAGTTGTGTGACGTTACACTTACCTACCTAATTCACAAATTAGATACTAAAGAAGAATTATTCTAGGCATCAGAAAAACGTTACTTCGACACATTGTTTGCATGTTGCCAGTCAAGCTTCAAATATCGGTTAACACTTCACAAAACTTCTAATTGCTATTAGTAGGACAAGCAATCGACAAGATTTTATTTTTTAAATTTCAAGTACGGCGACGCTCATTTATTCCTGTGAATGGTATTAAAAGTTAATTTAGATTAGGCCTATTATGTTAGCTTTTCGGACGAAAACTGTTTCAGTGGATGACTAGGCTAATACTCGAACATCACATTTATAATAATTATGAGAAAAAATCGCACGAAAAGTGAGCGTGCCAACAAAAAAAATTCTATAAATTACCAACTACCAACTTACGACCGGTATATATTATGCTTATGACAAGGTGTAAACAAGGCATTGAAGCGTATTTACATGATCAAATTGCTCATACAATAATTAAATAGATTCAAATCTTGTTCAATGTTTGACGACAAGAAGAGACTTCGAAAGTCTTGTCAAGTATTGAACAAGATTTTAAGCTTTAATTATCATATTGGAAGAAACATTTAATCGTGTGTGCCTTTACTCAAATAATGACGCACTTTTCTGTTTTTCAATTAAATAAGTGCAATTATTATTTCTTGTGCATTCATTCATATGTTACGCAAACTATTCACCTAATAATCTAGATTAGTTTTGACTAATCCCCTTAACTAACTTCTCATGTAACATTTTCAAGAGCCATCATCATTTGACATCATCACCAATCGCCATTTTCTTAAATTCAATCTCAAGTCAGCTTATAAAAGAAAAATCTCATAAATAGGGTCCTAGATCTGTTATAATTATGCTATACCTGCTTCATGGCCTTGGTCTGAGCAGCAGATCCTACACGGGAGACAGACAATCCGACGTTGATGGCAGGTCGGATACCCTTGTAGAACAACTCAGTCTCCAAGAAGATCTGTCCGTCAGTGATCGAGATCACGTTGGTTGGGATGTAAGCTGACACGTCACCAGCCTAGAGCACAACACAAACATTTCAATGCTAATTTCTATTATTTACATATACGGTAAATTACTAAACTACAATAGAATCAACAGATAAAAAAAATATTACTATTTCATTCATCTAGTAGGCCTAACTAGATGTCATAGTCTTGGACATAGTCTTAAGACTTCATTTTTATAGTTCAAATCCATACAGGTACATTATAATGGTTTCTTCCATCTTATCAAAGATTTTCTAACAGTGGATTGTTTCATTAATTTTAACATATACCGGCAGGAAATGAATTGAATACAGAATTCATTCCAGTTGTGGATGAAATTAATAACTGTTAAGCTGAGGCAGCACTACTGGGTTCTTACCTGGATGGTAGATGGTTTATCTATAGTTCATACAAAATCCATAATAATATTATAACGTGTTGAAAACCATCACGGCCTTATTGATAAACCCTGTCAACCATCCAGCATCTACCCACCTGCAGTGCGGCCCACGGTTTACAGAAGTGCTCAATTATTAAGAAGCCAAGAAGTAGTTAAACTAATAATTTTCACTCATTGAAAAGTATCTCATTAGATTATTCAAAGGCATTTCGTCGCCGATAACATCATGAGAATTCTTTGTTCTATATTTGATCCGTAAACGTTGGGAGTTTACTCGAGTGAATCTTTTATCATACAACAATGAAAAAGGAGAGAAATTTAGATAGAAGCGAGGTTTTCCCATGGTGTAGGTTTTCATCCCTTTTTCAACAATTAAGCAACACAACAAAGAGTAATCAAAAAAATCTCAAAGTATCACTGGATCGAGCCACCTAAGTGGGCGGATCAAGCTACTTTGTAAAGTTATCACTGATCCGGTCATGAATTCAATCACAATTCCGTTTGTCATCATAAAAAAAATGAAATAATTTGAAATTCAATCCAAGAACCTTTGGATTGTCAGACCAGCACTTATCGCCCTCGGCTACGGACCAATAGAATATACAATAACCAATGCTACGGTCATGGATTCTATCACCATTCCATTACTTTATCATTAGTAAAGAAAGGGAAAAATAACTAGTAAGATTGAAACCAATTATAATTGACCTGTGTTTCGATGACGGGCAGAGCAGTGAGGGATCCACCGCCGTGAGCTTCGCTCATCTTGGCAGCTCGTTCGAGAAGACGCGAGTGGAGGTAGAACACATCTCCAGGGTAGGCCTCACGGCCGGGGGGTCGTCGCAGCAGCAGAGACATCTACAACAACAAACAAGTGAGTTGGAGCTTGCATTCCAAAAAGGCTTAAAACAAAAATACTTGAGCGAAAATACTACCAATAAGATGAAAATAACATTCCATCAAGTGAGATGAGAATTTATATTTTGTAATATGGTGAAATAATATTGAATAGTTTCAAAATTGTCGTTCATTTTTCAGTGTATAGATACTGAATTATAAAACAAGCATTAATAGTGAAGGGGAATATAATAATGAGAATATAAAAATTAATAAATTCATCTGTTGAATGTCGAATGAAAATCGACATTTCTCCTTCAAAACTTGATGACTCATTCAATGTTTTCCGGTTGAGATTATTACAAATATCATAAACAATACTAACTTCAAAGGAGGGTTCTATACTAGGATACAAATTAATTATTCTCAGCAGCTTTATTCAATTTCGTGGAAGTGGGAAATGACATTATACTTCAACAGTAGTTACACAACTGCACTATTAATCGCAGACTAAAGATTTTCATATTCATACATTTTTGTTTCAATCAATGAATTACTAATTTATAGCAAGATTTGAGAGTAATTAACTTTCACATTTACAACAGTACTCACAGTTTGACTTGTCTGACGCGTTTGAGCCCCATCTTCAGCTTAGAAAGGAGTAACTAGAGTAACTTATTTCTTGAAAAAGACTTAATGGATGAGGATTAGGGTGGAAAGACACAAACTGTTCAAACCATTGGAGCCTGTTGAATGTGTTGGGTAGATTGATAATATACTTGAGTAAAGAATGATCGCCTTGTTGAACAAACCTGACGGTAGGCAACAGCCTGCTTGGACAAATCGTCGTAGATGATGAGGGCGTGCTTGCCGTTGTCACGGAAGAATTCTCCCATGGCACAGCCCGAGTAGGGAGCCAGGTACTGCAGAGGAGCGGCGTCTGACGCAGTAGCGCACACAATGATTGTGTACTTAATGGCACCTAACAAAACACATTCAAATCTCATTTAAAATTAATAAAAAACGTGAAACATCAACAGAACAATGAAGATAGCCTTCAAGTCTATGATTTCATTTCGATAATCATTTTCTCAAGCTCCCAATTCTTTATTACCTTGAAAAACTTGAAAACATTCTGAATTCCTATTTTTCTCAACTGAATTATCTAGTATTTGAAGAAGAATATACAGTATTCCTAAATCAATTGCAGTAGTGATACGCCAAGCCATTCCTTATTAATGTCTACTTTAATTTCTTTATTTATCTGAAGGATTGAAATATTGGAAATAGTTGGGATTCGCCAAGACAGCGTTCAAGGCATTGGAACACTAACGAAGCTCATAAATTGACAGGTAGCCTATTAAGAAGGAAAGAAAAGTGATAAGGAGATCAATATTTGACACAATTATTTTGGTCATACAAAGGAATGTAGTAGATTCAACATGAAAAAAAATAATAATAATAAAACCATCAGCAATCGTGATAAAAGTGCTCAGCTGCTCAAAAATAAGAAATGTAGGAGATACAGCACTGGTTTTCTTAGATAAGATAACCCTACACTGTTGTGGCAATAGAATAGTAGCACGAAGATATAGTAATCTCCAATACACGAAGGAACGATATTATAACGGAATAAACTTTTTCCACTATTAGTTTTATAATTTGCTCCTAGATGGAGCTGTAAACAGTATTCTTGCTATCGACACAACATCCCTCGCTTCACCTCTTTCTCATCCAGGTCAATTCGTTATTTGTTCGTTGGCACTACCTGAGTTCAAAGTACACTTTACTCTGAAACTACTTTTAAACTGTATGTCCAATAAACAATGGCTGACTGCAATGCTAGTGTCTAGAGAGAAGTAATGATGCCAGAGATTGCTTGTTACTCACTAGTTGCGTCTGTTAAAGAAATCTTTCAGTGTCCGTTCTATAGCCAGATATTAATGGTAATCAGGAAACACAAAAAAACTTGATTTTAGATCCGCTTTACAACTAATTCAACAAAGTATTCGAGAGCTTATTCACTTAGATTTTTTCCAACTGCAACCAGTCTTGCCAACCGACGATTGAATAAATATAAAAATTAAATAAACTAGTCAGTAATAATGTAAAAAATTCTTAATACCATCTCCGAATAGAAAAAATTGTGAAAAAGAAAAGAAGTCATTACCGGTGTCGGTAAGTCGCTTCACAATCTGGGCGACGGTTGATCGCTTCTGACCAATAGCGACGTAGATGCAGTACAGTTTCTTCTTTTCGTCTGAAGAATCGTTGAATCTCTTCTGGTTGATGATGGTATCAATAGCCAGGGCAGTTTTTCTGTAAGAACAAAGATAATCACAAATATATTTCAATTATTTTATCAAGGATAAGTAATATGATAAGGATATGAAACCAGATGAGAGGAAATTTCAGAATTCCAATACTAATATCATAAGA
Source organism: Laodelphax striatellus (assembly GCA_017141395.1). Classification (NCBI taxonomy): domain Eukaryota; kingdom Metazoa; phylum Arthropoda; class Insecta; order Hemiptera; family Delphacidae; genus Laodelphax; species Laodelphax striatellus. The sequence continues at coordinate 35,580,097 of CM029530.1, read as the reverse complement.
GAGAGAGAGAGAGAGATTTAGATTTATCACTTTATTCATGTAGATTACAATGTCAGCTTAAATTCTAGACTCAACAGTTTGGCAATGAATCTCGTCAAAAACGAAAGTACCATAATAATTCACTTAACAAAGCATATACTATGGAAGCTAATCAAATGATATGAATAAGAGCTTTACTTCTAGATAATTACGTACAGCTATTTTATCTATCAAATATATGGCTTAGGTTCTAAAGCATGAAGTACACTTCATTGGAGCGGACTATTGTCCTGTGAATCACTAGCTGTGTCCACACTTGGTCGATTTTCGTTTCGACTTTCTTTTCGTCTTGCGCTTCACGCATCCTATTAAAATTAGGCGGAGGAACGAATGCTACACCCCATGCGTCAAACCGCTTTGCAGCACACAAAAATCGACCAAGGGAAGGGAATAAGTGGAATTGACAATTTCAACAAGTTTTCTAAGGATTAGTAAAAGATTCACAATTTACTGAAACAAATCAAGCGAGTCTTTGTAGTGCTGTATGATTGAGAAACCTAAACACAAATTATCTACTGTCGAGACTTTTTTGTGGTAAAAATATGAAATTACCCAGTCTGTCTGTCACCAATGATAAGCTCTCGCTGTCCACGGCCAATGGGCACAAGGGAGTCGACGGCCTTGATTCCACTCTGCATGGGCTCTCTCACTGAGATCCTAGGGATGATACCTGGCGCCTTCACTCCCACACGAGCTCTGCAATCAATTAAAACGGTCACATTTATATTTTTTTCAATTATTGAAAATTCATGTATAACACCTGCTCAAATTTGAATACTTCGAAAAACGTCATGGCATCCAACTTTCAATACTATCAAGTGTGGAATACACAAAAAATATAAGATGCTTGGAAAATATACAGCCAAAGTGAATAAAAAGACACACTAATTTATTGAAAATTTGAGATAACGGTTTCGGATGTTGCACCATTATCAATCTCTGTAAACTAAAAAATGAAGAGTTTACCAGATATTGATAACCGATCAATCCGAAATGTGACTATCGAAACTGGTATCTCGATTTTTTCATAAATTTTTGATTTTTAAATCTTTTAGTCTTCTTATTCAGCATGGATAACAAAAACAATATCACCTTCACTACTACACAAAAAGTAACAGCTAAATAAATGATTTTACTTCCTTTAAAAGAAAATAATCTAAGCATATTATACATAAAACATTAACTACAAAATTTGAAAAGCCTCACTGATATCAGACAAGCTAAGATAAGATATCAACAAGTGTTGGCCAACTAACGATATTCTATAAAACACCACAGGAGAGCGAAATAACTGAAGAAGGCAACATGGCAATAATACGATAACATGTATACAAGCATTCCCATCTTACAGAAAATAGAGAAGCATTTCCATTAATGCCAAAATCACAATTTTGACAGAAAACTACATTAGACGAAAAACGTGAACGTTGAAAAAATAATACCAAAATTTGATTTGAATCAGCCATTAAATATTCAGGCATTTCACTTCTGGGTCAATGAGTATTGTACCTGGTCTTGCTGGTGAGTGGGCCCTTGCCGTCGATGGTGTTGCCCAGAGCATCGACAACACGACCGAGGAGATCCTCGCCGACCGGCACGTCGACAATGGCTCCAGTTCGCTTCACAATGTCGCCCTCCTTGATGTGCTTGTCGTTACCGAACACGACCACACCGACGTTGTCCGGCTCCAAGTTCAGCGCCATGCCCTTCAGGCCAGACGAGAACTCCACCATCTCCTCGCCCTGGATGTTCTTCAGTCCATAGATACGCGCGATACCGTCACCAATGCTCAATACACGGCCTGTCTCTTCCAAGTCGGTCTGAAAACAAAGCAAACAATTGCACTTAATTCAAAGAGTACAAAGTGTTCAAATGTGTTTTCTATAGATTGCAAAAATTGTAATCAAAATAAACTAGACTAATCAACTATACTCCGTATAGTCCAGTACTGCGGTGTGGACGTAGTTCCTCCAGTCGCCAAGAGATAAGGCTGATTCTATTCCACATATCTTACCCCTTTACCCCGAATTTTCTTCCATAATCTAAATAAAACCTGCGTCTAGGACCAATGCCCTTCCTTTTCACGCAAACCGCCTCTAAATTGGCCCAATATAACGGTCACAGTGGCTGTCTCAAGTTTTTGCAAAAGTCTTTTAGTATGTAAGGATTAAATCCCATGTTCCAATGATTCACTGTCAATTATTCTGTGTAATACTTTTTTCTATTGTGTCTAGTTGAGATGCAGTTTTGAGCATGAAGCCAGTTTTTCCTGTTCCTATTGAAATATTTGTGATCCAATGAATACTTCAAGAATCTTTGGTAACCCTAGATAGCGGTAGCATTGGATGAGAATAACAGTTGGTACACCAGCTAAACTATAATCACATTACAGTTTCTGAAGTTCGTATTTTTATCCATGCTTGAGAGTTCGTATTTTTTATCCATGCTTGAAAAGTAATTTACCATAAACTTGAGTAAACAAACTACTACCACTCCAGTTGATCTCACTGTGCTAAGATCAAAGCACATTTGAAAATGTTTGCAACATCATAATGTTGAATGATAATGTATACTTTGAAATTTGTGATTTTTTTTGCTGTGGTGATGCCCCACATAATCTCTCAGCTTGTGCGTGGGTAATGAAACGGATGATGATTAGAGATGAGTGGACCTACAGCTGTGGGTGGGTTCCGAACAACCGGGAAGCGATTCTGATTTTCATGAATGAATTAAATTCAGCGGAAAAAGGCTTGAAGTGGTCAACCTTACTATGGGAATTACAGGTGCAAGTCTCTTATCTAATCTTGCGATTAAACACCGGCACGACCACGAAGCCAAGCGCTTCCCCTGTATATAATATGTTTATAAGTACATAATATATTATAAGTACATAATACAATATAATATATGTAAGGGGCAAAGTTCTATAACTGGTCAATACTATTATCGATATTGAAATCAGCTGTTGTATTATACTGTATAGCTGGTTAAGGGTTAATTGGTTGGTATTATCGATTTTTCAACATCGATAATAGTATTGACCAGTTATGGAACTTTTCCCTATATATGATACACTGGGATACAATTAAAAATCTGAGATACGTTTAAAAATCTCATGAAATACAATTGATTCTTTCAAGTTAAATAAATTAGAATATGAATTTCCATATAAGGATAAAAAATAACAAAGTTTTATTATTTGAAAAAAACATTTAAATTTCCAAGACAAGCAGTGAAAAAAATGTTTTAAAAGAACCTTTATTAATATTCATTAACAACAGACAAAACAAGACACATTCACTAGACAAGAAAAACAATAATTTTTCGTTAGTTATAAAAGCACCAAACGCGGTGTATTTCGAGGAAAACGCCTTAATCGTCTTTTAGTATGTAGTACAACCATTGTTTTTATTGATCTTTTCCTGAGTCGAGACAAGCGAACCCCAGCTAACCACTTAAACGCATCATCAAGTAGGATATCACAAAATCGTCTTCGCTTACGAACTCGTCTTTTCATAATGCCCCGTCTCTGGGTTTTCTGTCTTGGATGAGACAAACTAACAACACGATGATTCCTTGGTGCACTCTTCACGCGTTCTGATTGCTTCAGCTGAGATTTTCTAAGAAAATCATGATCCAACTGACTCTTAGCATTAGAATCCTTATAAGACTCTTGTGATGAATCCTCAGAGTGCTGAACTTGCTCCAAGACGTTTTCGAATTCATTGGTTATGGTACTGTTGGAATCATGTTCTAACGCCATCCCATCATTAAGATCATCAGTACTTTTGTATGAGAGCATGTTACCACAATAGTTCCCCATTTCAAATTAATATTTATTGAAAAAATGTTACATTAAATTTTAGAGTGTTTTGTATATAAATAAAAAGGTTTTCAGATGTTACACAAAATTTCAAGTATCAGTTTCGTATGAAAATTAGTAAAGTATTTATAGTTATTTACACAAGTTGCCATGGTGATCATTATCATGATGATTCATTTTAATGTAATGGCTCAATGTATTTTTATAACCTACAATATTACTATGAATCTATGCAAGTAGTTGAATGAAGAAAATGAAGTAGCCAAAAATTGTTTTAAAACTAACAGCAGACAAAACTTCAACGAGTCATGGATTCTAACAAAAAACAAAAGAGCTCAGATTATATGTTTCATGAGATATTCATGAAATATATTTTCAAAAAATTGCGACAACCTTGCCATGTTATGTATTTATGCAATACGAAGTGGGAAAGTATTCTGACAATTAATGAAGGCAATTTATTGTAATTTTTATAAATTATTCTCAAGGTGGCCATGAAGATATTCTTATCAGATATTCTAACAGATTTTTAAAAGAAATGTGGCCTTATTGCAATTTGAAACTTGCAACTCAGGGTTTTGTTGCAATTAAAACTTGGCACAAATAAGTTGGTAATTAAAAACTAAATCAATACAATTAAGGGTATTTAAGGCTAAATTAATTATTCTAATCGAATAATAGTGAAGACTATCGTACCTTAGGAGCGGCACCTAGAATACGTTCTTCGAGAATGCTGGAAATTTCGGCTCCCTTCAAGGGGGTTCCTAGATGCAGCTTCCTGCTTGCAATTTGAATTGATGGCCATGTTAGGCTGGATACCTGAATACAAAAAAAAATTGGAATAATGTAGACTACTAATATAAAATAAATGAATTTATGGTGTGAAACTTTCAACTGGTACTAAGTCAATTGAAAGCGACATAGTTCAAACACATTACAGTGCAAAAATTGTATTCTGATACTTTGAAACCTTCCAAAACGCACACAACAAATTATAGCAATCTGCATGAATCTTAACATGGTGGATTGTTAGTTCGTTAGTCATTCAGTCGACTTGGAGGATATGGAAAATCAGTAAAATGAGAATTAAAGATTAGAAAGCTTAATTGGAATTTATGATCTGCTGATCGGAATGGTAAATTTTGATTGGTTTACTAGAATATCTAAGAAATTTATAAAACCTGAGATTATGAATTGTGATAAGTATTTGCAAGGTCAAATCTTCAAAGATTAGAGAATCTTCACCTTGGGAGGATTTTTCTGTAATTATTAAAAAAATATTCAAGTCAATAATACGCCTGGTAGCTACAAAACATTTGATGGAATTCTGATTCGGAAAATAGTGGTTTTAAAAAGTAGTTGATGAAAAAGGTGATGACGAGCAGTTCTTCAAAGTTCATCAGTGTGAAAGTAATAGCCTACTTCATGAGAACTTCAGTCCCCATAACTACAGGATGCTAGATTTTGTTTTCATATTACTTGCTGGTAAACAAATGCTACACATTCATAAAACTGTACATCTATGGAAAATGTACCAAGTAGAATTTTTTGATAGATGTTCGATTGAATCTATCAATTATTTAAAACGCCGTCACAAAGATACGTGAGAGGTTGCTACTCCCAATGTGTGTGCTAGTCAAAAAGTACCTAGTCAAAAGTTATATTTGTACATTTTATCCTACAACCAGTAATCAGATATTATAGTAATTTTAAATGATTAATTACAAAAATATATATTAATAAACTGACTGAAAATGTATAGGCTAATCGATGAAGTAATCTAAAAAATAGCTGAAATTCGGGCCTTTTAAATTTTGACTTATTGACCTATATGTAGGTCATTCAACATACTCAATGTTTTTATTCAAAAAGACTGCAAGCTTGAAACCAATCGATATCAATTAACACCTTTCAAAGACATATAAAAGTTGAGTTTGGAACATCATGCGATTTGGCAAAGATAGGCTAAGATGTTTAAATTTAATATCAAAATTAGGTTAGTATTGGTATCGCAATAGGAAAAGTTGGAAGTTACCGGTATTAGCCTATATCACAAGCTCAATTTGAAACTAAACAAAAAGTGATAATACTCAATAGAATTACTATAAAAAGATGAATAGTTCTTAAGTACAATATCAAAGATCAAGATCAATAACTTCTCACACATTAGGAATAGGTCTAGCCTAACCAAACTCGGTAGAATTCTATTTAGCCGAGTTAAAAATATATAATCAATATCTGTGAATATTCGGGATCAATATTACAGGATATAAGTGGACTAAAAGTATGATAATAATGAAATGATTGAATTCTTAGATGATTTTTGAAGTTAATCCACCGCAAGGTGCTAAAGGTGACCTCTACTATCAAGCCAACAAGACTAGACCTACCTAAAAACGACAAATCAACATCAAAAGTTTAACTAAACCAAATTGCAAATATAATATTGAAAAGAATTAAATACCTGAGGAACTGTTGAAGGTAAATGTTTAGCTACACCAGTAGCGAATCTAGCAGACAGCAAAGCCATTTTTCTGAACGTGTCTGCCGCAGAAGGACAGAAAAATAGGAATCTCGCAAAGAAGGGTGATACCGACTTCCCACAATGCACTTCAATTGCCCTGAACCCAAAACAATCGAATGACCAAGAAAATTATATATTAATTTTCTTGTTTTTTTAATTATTTCAAAGAAATATCACACTATTACAGGATAAACTTTAATTTTAGTTGATAACATTCTTATTATTTTATGAATCTTTCTGGATAATATTGATGAATTTTTAGGAAAAATGTCATGTGATCAAAGAACCGCCAAAGCACAAAATTTCAAACTGTCAGATAACTGAATTCCAAGACTGAATTTCTTTTAAACTATATTATTTTAAATTATTTTCAAAGCCACCTATAGAGTACTTAGATAAAGATACAGTTCTGAAACTATCTAATCATGATGAATTCACGAATTCCTCAATTTTATAAACTAGGTATTCTACCCTATTGGAAGATTGGGTTGTATGCATGGATTCATTATTCATCAACATTAGGCTATCATCAAATAGAGATGAATAGATATATTTATAAGTTTAATATTATTATACTATTATTTTGATTAGAACTCTTTTTATATATTACTTGGAGGTTTACATCCCTAATTAGTTTTTTATCAGTTTTCAAGTTAACATAACTTAATATGTTTCATTCAACAAGCTTACCGGTATGTATTAAGGGATTTTCACCTTCTACAGCCTTTCCAATACTGGATAATTTTTTATACAATAATATTAGTTTTTTTTTCAAGAATTTTTGACCATTGAATATCGATATTAATACTTACGTAAATAATATACAGAAATCAACATTCAATAGACCGATTTCCAGGAATAATTTTACAACTCTCCCCCAGACAAACGCTTAAAAATATAAGACCATTATTGAGCTATGTTTTCTATTTTTGGATTTACCAACAATACAACTAGAGTGAGAAGACTTTATTTTCAAGAATGGGAAATCCTGAATTTAAATCTATGGTACGGGTACCTGTAACTTATTCGTTTTCATAAAATTGCGATAAGTTGTGCTCTTGTGAATGAACGGAAATGAAAATAAAGATCTACTAAATATACTCGGTATAATACTTTTTTTATTTGGCCCCCTTTAAACTACACTAGTTTAAAGGGGGCTATGGCGGTACACTTGTGAACACATGTGCATGTTCTTCAAGTTTTCATAATCACAGTACCACAGTTCTCTATTCCGTGAGGCTGTGGCCACACTACTACGCTTCACTTTGCTTAGTGACGTTCATAATATATCTATATACCATACGATATAGAAATACTATGCGAGTCACTAAGCGAAGCAAAGTAGTGTGGCCACAGCCTGACAGTACGGTACGGTACCTAATAGTTTGAAATTAAATTATTACTATATGAATATTTATATATAATATTCATATAAATGAATATTTCATATTATATTCATTAGACATCTATTGTTACATCACCTGCTCAAAATTTTTTATTCTTACTGTATAGAATGTTATTACTGTATAAATAATGCAATTTTTCCATGTTCTATTATATTCTTCTAGTCAATTAAGAGCGAGATCTATTATATGCAGGAGCGATATGTCTGTATAGTTGCGACATAATTAGAGAACGCTTACCGAGGACGTGTGAGAGCCAAAATAAGCGTAAGTCGGTATCTCGATATCATTTTAAACAGTAACAGTTAAACTATCAAGAGACAATCAATTTTTCAATTTGCTCATAATTGCCTACCTCACAACTGTATTAGCTATTATTACCGATGACACCTACTAGGCCTACAGTATATGTTGTAAATATATCAGTATTTATGTAAGTCTTATAAATATTGAGAAACAAATATTATTTATGATGTGCATAACAAAAACGATCGATATGGGTGAGGAAACACTTGTTCAAATTGTCAAACTGTTTCTGATTGAGTACTTGTTCTTCATATAGGCCTAAAGAGTGATTATAATCGGCACTGATGTGTGTGCAGTATGACGACCTACACTGATGAACAACAAAAGAGTATTTGACTCCTTCAGTTGACTCACATTAGATTCTTTTGGCACAGTAATTCGTTTGAGTATGACTTGGAAGTTGAATCCTCGAAGAAAATGGCAGTTTCTTTGAAAGTTGAAGAAGACAATAGCAAAGAAATCAAGGTTTGTGCTAAAATTATATGCTTGCTCTTTGTGTTCATTGTTCTTACACATGTTATACAAAAATTCAATCTTAAAATGTAAATTTAATTGTTGTTTGATTTTGGTTTCTTTAAAAACTATTTTCATGGGAAGAGAAACAGTTTTTGGTTGATCATTGTCATTATTTGTGCATGAGTTTGAATTAATATTTACTGATTCGGGAAACATATAATTTTAATTATTATACTTGAAATAAGCTTCAGCACGCATAATAATACATTGATAATGATAAGTATCGATTATTAACTCTAAAGAATCTGAAGTATCCTTGTCAACTACTGGGGATGAAATAGATTACCTTATACAAGTGTATATATGAGTGTTACAATAAGAAATATTGTACTTTAACTCGAATTAATTTATAAAAAATTTCAATTATTCTACATATAGGCCTATGCCATTCAATACGAGAAAAAAATTAAAAATCTTGTCAATTGGAAAACTTTCAAAACGAATACGAGGTTTTCCTAAATATTGTAGCCTACCTACCATAAGTCTGTGAAACATGAGTGAGTGTAAGTTCATGGAGAATTTTTGAAGTCGTACTGCAATTTATAATTATTACATTGCAATAAGATAATTATTTAGAATACCAATGCGCATAGGGCATACTGAATGGTCAAACCTCAACTTACTTTAAGTTTGTTTTTCTCAACAAATTGAACAATACATGTTTATAAACACGAGAGTGAACACAATAAGTAATATGATTAGAAACAACCACCCTAAGTTTATGATGAATCAATCTGAAACCAATGAAGGTTGGAATAATAAGGAAATTCTCCAAGATTTCCACATTCCAATATGGTTATAACATGATGTTAAAATGTAATGTAAAATGTTTAAATGTAAACATTAAAAAACCTTGCGATTTTCAAGAGACTTTTTTTCAGGAAACGAATAATGGACTAGAGAGATATTACAAGCCATTGCTGATTTTAATAGGAATCCTTTTTATAGTGACTCTGCTATCATGCATGGTCTGTATCATCTATCAATTCTACAACCCAGTGGTGAGTAGACTTTCATATTTGTTCATAAATTTTTTTTGAATAGTTTGCTTTTTTTTCTCAAATAAGTTATTTGATAGAAATGATTTATTAGTGTAATATAAAACTATCGTACGCAATGAAAACGTTTTCAATATAATGATTGAGATAATATTATTAGTCATGATCTTCTTATAATATAATAATATTGTACAAACTTAAATAACAGGAAAGGTTATTTATCCTATAACTAAAGTTTCTATTCATTGCACCTAACAGGAGTTTCTAAATTCTTTTGATGTGATAGTCACTGATATTTTCGATAAATTCCGTTTGAACTTCGAATCATAGATTAGAACCCTGCCCATTGGCGGTGTGTTTACCTCTTTTCCTTGAATTAATTCAAAAATATTATTGAAGAATTAAAACTCTCTAGAATCCAACTACGATTAATTTTGCTGAGAAGAAAAGCTGAATACACGTACGTAGTTGAATAAGTTTTGCTTTTAATCTACCATCTTCAACACCACAGTTCTTTTTAGCGGGAGGGGGGAACTCATATAAATTATTGTGTTTCCTTCCAACTGAGATTGTACCCTAAAATAAAATATTTTACAATTGAATCTGAATTTCAATTCTCAAGAAATATAATATATTTTATAATAATATATTATATTTAAATATAATATACCGTCATTTATTTATCTTTTGAGAAAACCAGTTTATTTGAGCCACTCATTAATAATGACAGGAGAATTTAGCAAATTACAAACTTTTACACGAAGTAGCCAATAAAGGACTTCATATCACGAGCGAATGGGCCTGTACGGATTTATGTTTAGAGAGCAAAGTATTATATTTCCATTCTGTTCAGATCTAAGAGAATCTATATGAAAAGAATGAAATAAAAAATACTTACGGCCAGTTGCAAGAAATTTAATTGCAATTATCCACCGCAAAATGATGTTATATTCAACAGAACCAATGCAACAAGAACCAATGAATGGATCAATGCAATGACGTCATTTTACGTTGGTTAAATTCAATTGTATTTTCGTGCAGCTGGCAGATACACTTGCAATATTATTGTGAATTTAATTATAGGGTACAGTCGATTTTGATTGTGAGACAAACTAAAATATCTGTGAACATTTTCTTATTTTTAATGCATATTAATGCTATCAAACTGTTACAGTCATCGAAAACAGTCTTCACGAAAGAGGATGAAGATGACATGAGGATCAAACTTTACAAGATTCAAAGTGATTACTATATCAATGGCATTGACAGAGCCGAAGCCAAATTCAATACAATACACGATAATTTCAACAGTTTCCTGAAACAAGTGTCCAGTAGGAAGCCGGAATGTACAAGGCTGCTTGTCAAACGTCATTCACCGCGAAGAGAGATCGAGGAGTTTGAAAGGATGGCAAAAAACAACTTTTACCATTTCAAGCAGACGCTCAACGGCTGGGTAGCTAACTTCAACTTCATTGATTTGGATGGGACTCTAGACAAAATGATCAACGATTATGAGAATATTTACTTCCATGGAGGAGAACAACGAGAACCGAAGGATGGCCGAAATTTCAAGCGTTTCAGAGACTTCTATGACAATCGAATCCAAATGCTTGAGGACTGTGTTTTGTCCGCTTCATTGAAAGACAGCGCGCGCCGTCAGCATCAACAGTTGCGACACAAAATCAGTCTACATGAAAAAGAAATTGAAACACAATATGAGAGATTCGAATTGTTGAATGAAGAAGTTATCAAGAGTATCAATCAATTGAGTTTGGATAAGATTTACTGCCTCAGAAAGTTCCCTTTCTTTTGGCAGAGCATTCAAAAAGAAAGTGCTTTGGCGGAACAACTGCTTGATGTACTCAGATTCAAACTGAAAAAGTTAAGGTATGAATTATTGATGTCAGAAGGCTCAACAGAAAAAATTGATGAATTGGTTGATTACGAAAAAACATTTTCTGATAAATTAGGTGAAATGCTAAATAATGAGATTGAGCCACACTACAAGAAGGCGAAAGGCATATGCGAGGAAATTATGAAAGACATTGAGACCTGCTCATTTTTCAATCTTGAATAGAAATATCTCAAAAACGAGAATTATTTTATTTTATCACATATCTGAATGCAATTCAATTTCCACTCAATGACTACGGTGATTGAAAATTAGTTTTCAACAATATTTGATTTGTTTATGTTCTCAACAATGGGATTTTAGCAGTTCATAAAAATTTGAAATAATTTTATGATTTTTGCATTACCGGTATTTACTTTCCTATAATAGTAGAATTATTCAACAATATTGTTGATATTTGAGCTTCAAGTTAGCGAGTGGCTTAGAGATTCTAATAGCAGTAGTTGTGCACCTGTTCAAATAATAAACAGTATTTTATGACTATAATCATTGAAGTTTTTGTGTATAAAATGCCTGCTCTACAAATAATCAAGTTACTCCGATTGTAGTTCTTATTTGCTATGGAGTTATATTTTTATGAATATTTTATTTGTACCACAATAATTATTGTCTTGCAATACACTAGTTTTCTAGTCAAGCCGGATTTTCAGTAAGTATGGTACCGTATTTGGTAGGTAGTACTTGTAGCACTATGGAAAAGTTAATAATATCAGCAACCTAATTCATTCAAATATTCGTATAACTATAATATACAAGAATCATTAATACTGCCGATCCAAGGCGCATGCGGCGCCGCCGGCACTGCGCCAGTTCATAAGAATAATTTATGTCAATCGGCAGAATTTTAAAAATTTGACGAAATGTTTCAAAATTGGCTGTTATTTTTTAAATTTGAGGAATTAGTAAAATTTAAGGTCAAAGATAACATGTAAAATTTGGCAACGCCGCGTCGGTCCAAGAGAACATGAAAAATTTGGTGTCGCCGCGCCAATCCAAATTAAAATGTAAAATTTGTGGCGCCACGTCGGTCCAAGATAACATGTAAAATTTGGGTTTCTAACCAAAAATTTCAAGTTGAAAAATCGTTTTCAGGAATTCCTTCAACTCTAAAATTCTCTGGAGTCGCGGGCCCGTGGTCTGAACATTCGCTATGTTCAAAGCATCGAATACCCCTAACTCATCTGTTCCTGTTGTCAGGTGTGTAGACTAGAGGTGCGTACAGACTTGCACGCTGCGATCATCAAACGAAATGAATTCATCAAGCGTGCCGCTTGTGCACACCGTAAAAACTTGTCATCATTTTCCCACACGTCATTTTCTCGAGCGGCGCGCAAGTCTGTACGCACCATTAAATCTAAGTACATCGGGCAACGTATAAGAACATGAGTGGCTGGTTCGGCCTTCCGCATGTTACAAAATGGACAGTACTCTGAGCTGTTCAAGTATATTCCCCTGTTATCTAAATAAAGGTAAATCAAAAATGTTGAGACCATACGTGACTTGAGTAATGCGACTTAAAAAATTCAAACTCTGTTTTTCCGTCACTCCCACGACACTATACGTCTACAAAGTGTGAATATTTTCTATATAAGGCTAATATGGTGTGATCCATATAATAGCCTATAACTAAAAATCTACTAAGTGTAGCTCATTCTCAAGTTCTACCTCAGAAGAAGGATTATCTTCATTCCTTCATCAGTTGTTCCAAGAATAGCAAAGGATGAAATGAAGCATACGGTATGATATACGGCTATAAATTTATTATTCCAAATACTAATAATAAATAAGAATTTAGGAAGGTTCCAAAATTTAACAAAAAAATTAATAAGTTACATAGAGTCAGAATGATGAAATCTGACAGAAATACATACATTTAAATCATTGTCACAAAAATATTTGACAGAAAAATACTATTCTTTGATCATTAAGCTTCCCCGGAATCAATCAGGAACTTACCTAGAACATGAAGACAAAGTATTAATAAAGAAGAAAACGAATTATCCATCGATTTAGAATCAAGTGAAGTGAGTCAGTTCAGAATTTCAATTTGTCTTTCAAAAATATTCAGACATATGCTTGTCTCTTATTTGAATCATCATTGAAATTTATTAATCTGAGAACAATATTGTTTTATGCTTTACAGTAATGTGTTTTCAACAGTATTCATGAGAAGTAATGAACAATCATATTCTACTCAATTTGCAAACTTTAGAAGCTTGACTGAAATTGAGGAAGATGGAAGGAATGAAATATTTTATGCACTATAATAAATAATGTCTTTTGTGCTATAGGTTATGTTTGAACTGAAATAAATAGAGCAAGATTTTTGAAATATAAATATTCACCTTTCAATCCATGATAACTTCCTAGTTTCGAAGTAGTTCCTGAAAAAGAAGCAAAACGACTGTTATTGATTCACAGTTATAAGTCTTTTTCTAATTAAATTACAAAAAGAGTGATTCAGATAAAATTGTCAATCACAATATTTCAGACATATGCTTGTCTAGTAAATTTCATCATGTACATATGCCTACCTCTACTCAAAAATTCAAATACTACAGTACTTTCAATTATATTTCGATAATAAGGTTCAACATTTATACTTCAAGAAAAACACATAACGTTTTGACTAGCATATTATGGAAGCGCTCTTAGTGCTCTGTGATTGGTACGTCATCGACGCAAAAATGCAGAAAAATTGACGCCCGCGTCAACAATATGGGTCTCGAGCGGGTTCACAAGAACGATTTTTGGGCGGTTACCAGCGGTTCCATGTGTGTGAGAGACAAAAACCAGCTTGCATAATCTTGTCTCTCTCCCACACATGGAACCGCTGGTAATCGCCAACTGCCCAAAAACCGTTATTGTGAACCTAGACTTAAGATTTCCAATGTTTTATCCAAGACAATTAGAATACTTAATAGTTTCCTATCGTCTTTGGTTTTATTAAGCACCAAGTTGTAAGTCCTTTTTGAAACACCCTATATTGATGTATTCCATATATTCATCTAATTTGGCGGGCAGATGGCGAATAACTTACCAATAGATAGATAGGTAGATATTATTAATTTCCCATCGTACTCTACGGTCATCAGCAATGTCAAAGAAACAAAATATTTATGCAAAACACATACAAGAAATACCTTTCAATCAAGTGTTGTGCAAAAAGTATCATTTTTTGACGTTGCTGATGACCTGTAGAGTCCGATGGCAAATAAATAATGTCTTTTTAATGAAAGTTATTCGCCATCCGCCAAATTAAATGAATATACCTATACTCTCCCTAAAGCTTTCATAGTTTTGTAACATTCGACTGTATGAATGTATGGAGTCATTCCTAAAAAATCAGCAAAAAATGAATACTAGCAAGTCGAGTATAAATGTACTCTTGAAATGATGTTCAACTGTTTCAGATACAATTCGAATCACTAACTATCATATTGACTAGGGCGTAAAAATATCATCATGAACAGCGAACCAAGAGAACATAACTCTTTAGCTGAGGCCGCACTGCTGTGTTAACTGGACGGTAGATGGTTTCATCAGCTATAGCTCATACAAAATCCATAATAAACTCAATAGAACATGTAGAAAATTACCACGGCCTTCTCGATAAACCGTGTCCACCAACCACCCACTTGCAGTGCGGCCCACGACTTTCAGCTAACAAGCTACCCTATTTTGAATCAGTCATTTATTTATCATCATTGGAGTGAATATATTTCATGAGCAATACAAAGAGTACATAAAAAAGCACATATATAAGAGAAGATAAACATAACTAAATATAAGATATACTGTATTAGAAAACAAAAAAAGATTATTACTACTATTCTCTCGTGCACACGTATAAAACTAAACTTCTATAAATTAGATGTATATGTCATCAGAATCCTTTTGTAAATCAACATGATCTTTCAGCCTGCAACATAGGCCTGTCGATAAAGTTATCATCATCAACATATCAAGCAGCAGCGTCACGCTTTTTGTTAAAAATAGATACTGAACGATCTATTGAAGATAATATGGAAGTTGAACTTTAAATTTTCAACTTCTATTGAAGTTAAAAATAGATACTGTACTGAACGATCCATCGAAGATAATATGGTAGATATGAAGATATCAAGACTTCCATAATATACCTACATCAGTAATTTTTATAAGGAATGACACGAAAACTCAATATAAATTAAAATACCTGAACAACGGAGGATTCTTCTTCTTCATTCCGGTCCCCTTCAACTGCCTGGCCCCCTATCACAGGTCCCCCCCCCCATCATATCTTGGTCTCAACTATTGACAAACAAAAAAATACAATCAATTAATGTAAATATAATGTTATTACATTCATAACAAATGAAAGTTCATTTTATCAGAAAATTGACCAATCAACACTAATATTCAGCCTGGGGCGGTAATAATAATCATCATTGTTATCGATATATCAATATAAATTGAATGGAAAGTCAGTGGTGAACTCTTTACTACAATGGGCATTGAATTGACAAAAATTAATTATAAATCACAATAAAACTGTATAAACAACCTATATAATGAACAATTGAGTTTACAGGGAGTGGAAAGAATGAAATAAGTCTATGAATATCCTTCTGGTACACGATTATGGTTCTCATTATCAAACGTTTGTTTCTACTACGAAAATTAATAGCATACGCTTACAGTATGACATTAAAATTATTCCCTCACCCTGAGATAACCTCCTAGTTCCTAAGTATCCCCTGGGTAAGAAGTAAAACGACTGTTATTGATCGCAATTTGAAACATTTTTTTTTTTAATTACAAAAAGAGTGATTCAGATAAAATTTTCAATCAAAATATTTCAGACTTATGCTTGTCTCGGAATTTTTATCATATACAACAATACATTAATGCAGACTCCTATTCAAAACTGAAAACCAAATTCTATAGAAATTCAAGAATATTTAACATAGACTCAAGCCAAAGCTTTTATAGTTACGTGAAGGTAGACAATTGCCGAATACAAATCAGCAAGCACTTATCAATTAATATTGACACATCATCATAAAATATCTAGTATATTATGAACTCTAGAAATTATGTTCAACTGTTTCAGATACAATTCGAATCACTATATTATCATATTGACTAGGGCGTGAAATATCATCATTAACAGTGAACTAAAATTTTGAATAATCAAACTTATGAAATAATAAGAACTATTTTTCTATCAAATACTCATAATTCTAATACTGAACATAATAATCGTGTTTTACTATTTCAGAATATTTTCAAATCACGAAGTATCATTTTGACTAGGGCGTGAAATATCATCATGAACAGCAAACACATTTGACCAGTCTACTAGTTCTCTATTTCGCGTCAGTATTAAATAATCCGGACAAAATAAATATATATTCCACCGATCCATTTGAAGAACAATCCAAGAAATCAGTCGATTTGTTTGAAAAATTGTTTGTGACGTGAAATAGTAGTGCATCATTCCGAAAACACCACCTTGAAATTCACAATTACTTTGGCATTCCATAGCTGAAGCCAAACAATCAAAATATTTGACCAATGGATACAGAATGCGTATGGAACAACGTCTATAACTATTGAAATGTAAAATTCTCAAGAGAAAAGAAATTACACAATATACAGTAGTAAGATTTCAACACTCACTAGTAACTATCAATCAAATTAATAGAATGTTATTCATGTAAAACTCACCTGAATAAAAGGAGAAGGTCGGAGAAGTAAAATCGCTCCTTTACTGAAAAAAGAAAGATTCATAATAAATGGATTCTATAAGGGTCAAACAGTGAATTTCAGCTAATATTCGTGAATCAGATTGAAATGGTAATCAAAAATATTTCAGAAACTCTAGTCTGGTAATAATTGGGAATCATCATTAATGAAAGGGTTGCCGCCTCTGTACTTGAACATCGATAGTGCTAAAAGCCTATTAATTTATTATTCATCATCAATAACTGTAGTTGGTAAGAGACCGAAACAAAAGCCAGCAATGGCCATAGGATTCAGACACATATTTTTCAAATTCAAGAGGCTACTCAAAAAATTTCACATTTACTAATGAAAGTAGCATGAATAAATCATAATCCAAGATAATCCTAGTAAATATTACAAAAATTGTGAAAATATATGATCATTCAATAATGTGAATTCGCCTTCAATTTGAAACTGCTGTACTAGACATGAGCATTTTGGATCATTCCTCATGAAAAATTGCGGTTTGAACGGAGTATTTTTGCTGATCATTCATAGATAATTATTAGAACTGTTAAGACATTAATGAAGAACCTACCATAGCTATTCAAGATTCAAAGCCAATGGATCTCCTTTCAAACTCCTGAAACATAAAGTGTAATGTAAATGAAGGAATGAAAAATTACAAGTTAATTATTGAATTATAAAAATTGGCTGAATCAGATGAAAGTAATAATCACAAATCTCAGAAACTCTAATCTGGCAAAAATGATAGATCATCATATTATCAAGTATCATTCTACAGTAAGTAGAATGATCATACAAAGCATAAAAGGATTATCAAAAATAAATTACAGTATTAAAAACTCAACGATCATTTTATGTATACTGAATTTCAATTTCAATTTTCGGATT
Organism: Laodelphax striatellus; assembly: GCA_017141395.1. NCBI lineage: Eukaryota > Metazoa > Arthropoda > Insecta > Hemiptera > Delphacidae > Laodelphax > Laodelphax striatellus. The sequence continues at coordinate 35,561,952 of CM029530.1, read as the reverse complement.
AGCAGGCTTAAAAAGTAAATTGTCAAGTAATGTATTCTTAGAATTCGTACATATTCAATACTACTATAGTATAATTATATTATTATGTTAAGACTATAGAATATAGATACATGAATACAAATCCAGACTCAATAATTTCCAACGCATCAATTGAAAAATCAAGAAGTGATTCTTTTTAATAATTGCTTTTCCCATGACAATATGGAATAAAAGTTTTTCAAATTTGTCTCTATGTGCCTGTGAATGTGTCACCTTTGGTAATGATACCTAATGACAAATGAATGAATTCAATATACATCTAACACTAATAATAAATTTCAGAGATATTTACCTGTTATCAAAAGTAGCAACGAAACGTCTACCAAATGTTGAAACATTCGCCTGTAAAATGAAATTCTATTTATAGATCACCAATAATTGGAATGGAATACAGTAAGCTATCCTTCTACTGTTGAGTATCAGATAAAAGTTTCATTCAATAAAATTCAGACATATGCTTGTCTCTTGAAATCATCATAGGTAAAGGTAAAATACCAAGATTAAAAAATTAAAAATCCGATTCATTTATTGGAGTAAGGAGTATAATATTAATGCCATCATCAGATCAATATTTTTCATTCAATAAAATTCAGACATATGCTTGTCTATTGAAATCATCATTGCAGGCATAAAACCAAAGTTAAAAATTAAAATAAAATATTTAATTCAATTGAAGTATATTGATTTGTAATATGATCTTCTACTGTAAAATATCATAAATTAATGATCCACAAAAATAAATGCAAAAATCCAAGATTGAAAAACTCGAATCCGAAGCAATATATAATGAGAATATTTCTCATTCCATAAAAAAAATTAATAAAAAAATTCAAATAATAGTTACTGACGCTTAGTTGCGATCTTATTATGAACTAAACTGTAGGTAAACAATTGCAAAAAACATCTAGGGTTCTAGCAAATATAATATCAATAACATATCACAAATATTGAGGAACAATAGAAAAAGGGTACTCACCAAGAAAATAGATGCCATTGTAAGGGCCTTCTAGTACGATGGAATGAGTTCAGTCTCCGTGACGGCTCCATAAGAAAGCACCGATATGTATCTACGAAAAAGAATGATTTGATTAGTTTCGTGAAGAAAGAAATGTAATCATACGTTCTTAATGAAGGGTGAATCAGAATCCTTTTGAGAATCAACATCAACATTTCAGCCTTAAAGGCCTGTCATTTTTTTCATCATATTATTCGACTATTATCTACTTACAAAGATTTAAATGGACAGAATAATTAATGAGAATCAAGTGTTCCCAATGCTAAAAACCAGACACATTTCTTCTTTTCAATTCACTACATACATTCATCATGAAAAAGCATAGAATGGAACGAAAAAACTTCTGTGAATCTGCCATACAAATATGAAGCTCCCTCCATTCATCACTATTAACTAAAAATTCCGAGCTTCCACAATTTTATAACTCACCTTTTTATCAGTTCCTACGAGAAAGGTAGAAAGGTTATTCCTGAAACAAAAATTAAACACATCACTGAAAGGGAGGCTGAACCACTGAGACACAAGAAGCCAATAATATAAGAATCTTTTTGTAAATCGTCATAATATTCAGCCAAAACAATTGGCCTGTCGAACGTTTAGTACAATGTACGAACTTTGAAACTATAACAAGAGACATCCTTTAAATTCATCTTCTTGCAAACCAAATGAAAATTTTTAATAAAATCAAAATTACAGAAAATCTACCAAAGACAAGCTGAAAGCTGTGTATTTCTCGAAGTTGTTTAAGCACTTCACATCAAAGTACAACATGATTCGTGAAAGAAAACTAAATTAAAAATCATAATGCATGACAAAAGCCATGAAAACTTTTCGAAAAAGCTTCAAAACCATATTAAATATAAATAATGAGGTGTAATCAGGGGAGCTTCAAAATATCGTCAGAATCCTTTTGTAAATCAACATGATATCTTTCAGCCAACGAACATTGGCCTGTCGATACAGTTATCATCACTGATATTTCGAAGTCCAAGTAGAGATTATGCTTTTGCTTACTAAGCAATTCTAGTAAAAAAAATAGCCTCAGTATCAAAATACAACCTTGTTCAGAATTATTTCTCATTTTATACACCTTTCAAAAAAATGAGCTTATAAAACATTGGTTGTATGTCATCAGAATCCTTTTGAAAATCAACATGATCTTTCAGCCAGTAACATAGGCCTGTCGATAAAGTTGTCATCATCAACATACTAATCATCAGCAATACACTAATTCAAATTAGGCTGCTTTCAAGTAACTATCAAGACTTCCATTAACATATTCACGATAGACTTGCACATTTCAAGAAAACAACCTTGTTTTCTAGAAATGTGAAAAAAGGCACATAATAATAATTAAATTGAAATACCTCATCAACGAAGGCTTCTTTTTCATCGTCAGTCCGGTTTTTTCAATTGTTGGTCCAACACATCTGAACTATTAACAATAAGAAAAACAACACAATCAATTGATGCAAATATAATGTTTTACTAACATAACAATTGAATGTTGAATCTATCAGAAAATTAACCAATCAACATTGATACTCAGCCTGGGGCGGTAATAATAATCATCATTGTTATACGTATAAACTTCAAATATTGTTATATTTAAAAAAATATTGAAAATAATTATAGAAAGTTTTGTAACTGTTCACTCAAATTAAAATTAGTCTGTAAAATGTGAACTGTAAAATACAATAAAACTGTACTGTCATACAAAAGTTTTAAATAATCAATTATAAATTCAAAATTAGTTTCTCAAAATAATAATTTCCAAGCAGTTGAATGAATACAGTACCTGAGAAATTGAGATTTTCCAGATTCCTTTATGGTAAATGTTCGACCTATGAAAAAACATTAGTAAATTATCAGTAAAATTATTGTAAATTCAATTTTAAATACATTAATAATTATAAACGAGAACATTTCATCAGAATTTCAACCAATCAACACTGATATTCAGCCTGGGGCGGTAATACAATTCATCACGTGAAAATGTCAAGTTTTCTATCTACTTTCTTATCCACTAAAATCAGATGCAACAGATTTTAATTAGAAAATTGAGCCTCAAATGATAAATATCAAAGAGGAGAATTACTATTTCTTTAAAATAGCATACCCATGAAATTTCTTGAATTTCTTTTCCATCGTTCAAAATGATGATCAATCTTTGTTTAAAGAATCAAGCGATACTGAATTCATGTCATATCTAAAAATGAATGTAAATTTTTTGAACTTGGTAAGAATTATTTGCTACTCATCAGTTGAATGTATATCATCATCCATTGTGTAAGACAGGGATAACTGAATTCAATAATCATCATAGTAGCATTTCTCATAGAAGTGAGTTCAATTATAAGTATTGATCCGCCTAATAGAATTTATTCTACCAATCCTCGATGTAACTGCCAAATTATTTCAACATTTTTTTCAAAGTTTTTCAATCTCGCTACCAATCAGATAAAGAAGTCTCATCACAACTAAAATAAGACAGGGATAACTGAAAATACTATCATCATACAGTAGCACAAAAAAAAAATTATCTCAATATGAAAACAATTCATTACCATGAAAAACATCTCATTGTACAATTAAAAGAGCATCGCCTTAAGTAATCGAGTGCAATGTTGTTCAATATTCGCATAAATCGGGAGCAACCCAGGGAAACATTTTCAATTACTCTAAATAAATTATTTATTCAATTATAAATTAATTATTTTCAATTATTTTGAATAAACCACTCAATTCAAGATTACTATAGATGCCTGTCAGAACAAAACAATTATACATCAGAATTCAGAGACTCTAGCCTAGCATATTGTCATCATTCAGGCAAAATAATTTTTATCCCAAAAAAGATGAATACTGAATAAGTCTGATTAAACTGAAGCAAGATCAATTCTTGCATCTAATAAAATTATAAAAAGATAATTCTTTTAGAAATTATTCAATTACAGTATTATGCCATCAGAATCCTTTTGTGAATCAACACTATATCTCTTTCAGCCAACAACTTAGGCCTGTCGATAAAGTTTTCATCATCAACATAATAAGTAAGCAGTAATATAAAGAAAATGGTTCTAAATTAATAGTAATGGTAATATAAAGAGAATAGAACGAATATATAAAGAAAACGGTAAAACTTGTAACAACTTGGTAAATAAACTACCTTACTTTAGAAAAGAATTGGTGGCGCAATTACCTCAACTAAATCTTCTTCCAAATGTCTGGTCCAATACATTGAGCTACGAAAACAAACAAAAAACAAATTCAGTAAATTGTCGAACACATGGAGATTTATTTTGCGAGTAAAATTCTAATTCAAGTTGAGTTATCAGATAATCAACCAATCAGCTCTGACATTCAGTCTGGGGCGGTAAAACTGTCATCACTTATCTCAACTAGAAACCCCGCACATTCATGTAACTATAATTGGTTGTAAAAGAAGTGACTCAAGTCACTTTTATTTTGAATTTCGCTACTGATCAGATTCATAAGTCTCATCACAAATAGAATAAGACAGGGATAACTGAAAATAACAATCATCATACAGTAGCAAAATCCTCAAAATATCAATCTTCTACAACATTACTTTTGATGTGATGGCAGCCAGTAGGGAAAGCAAGCTGACAGGCTATGATCCCACAAGCGTATTAGCTCTATTATATCTATAGTCTGTCTTACCACAAAACGGATCAATTATTTTCATAGTAAGAGTTAATAGAGAAGTTGATTTTATCCCGAGCTTAGTACTTTAGTACTGGAATAAAGGGCAATGGTGATTTTCAAGAAAAGATTGTTAGATTGCTCACAAAACCAGCGACAGAATCTTTGGAAAAGCAAGTGAAATGATAATAAAATCTTTTGTGATCAAATTTTTCATTGAGTTTTCAAATTTGAAAAAATGCCATTCAGAATAAAACAATTCTACATCAGGAGTCAGAGACTCTAGCCTGGTATGATGTCATCATTATGGCAAAATAATCAAGACTCAATTATTTAAAACATTGAAGTTCTCAAGAAAGAAACTCAAGCAAATATGAAATCAACTAAATAGAATCCGATGAAATTTTTGATAGTGAGAAGAGAAGATGGAAAACAAAATCTTTTGCATATGCCATCAGAATACCTAAGTTATCCATCAGAAGTCAGAGACTCTAGTCTGGGATAATTTCATCACTTTGGCAAATGAATGAAAATACAGTTTGACCTAATCAGAAAATATTTTTGTGCTTGAGCTTGTGTGGGTCATTTTTCAGAATGTCAGCTGAAGAGCTTTCACTTACTCTAGATCACTTTCATGGAATTTCAATGGAATGTTGAATGTATATGAAAGTTGACATGCAAGTGAATGAATATGAAAGTTGTTATCTAAGTGAATGGATATGAAAGTTTATGCAAATTATCATCAATTCAACAATAGAAGAGTCTATATTCAAGCAAAAAATTAATATAATAATAAACATAGTAGCCTATTATTAAAAGAAAATAAATTTAAAAGATTTCAAGAGCTCATACTTTGGATTTTAGTTGAAATCATTGATGTTCATACGAACGAGACTCTACTTCAAATAATCATTGCTCGAAATCCACTAGCTAATATTATAGACTAACTCCTATAGTGTGGTTAGCTGTATAGTATAGTTGTAGGTATAGTTGTATAGTTAGTCTATGCTAATATATATGAAGCACTCAATTAACTCAAATAACAATAAAAATGTAGTTTCTAAACGAATCTGTATAAAATACAGTATTAGGCTACCAAACACGTTGACAACCAAAATAGAGGGCTAAAATTAATCAAGAGCTTTTTTAAAGAACCTTTCTTCTTTATACGATTTTGTGAAAATAGCACTACTGTATTAGCAATTAATACTGTACAGTATAGGCCTACTCGAATCCAAATAAAAATGCTCATCAGTCCACAATCTAGACTATAAATATTTTATAATCAGACAGATCAGACTTATACTTGAATAATAAATCGAACTTACCTCATTATTTCGTGGAGAACATCTTAGGTCACTGAATTGGAAAATTCAATTAAAAAATTCAGTGGTGGATTCAAAAACTCATTTTGATCGTGTGCTGCTTCCAAGTGTAGAGCACCCACCACAACGCCCAATACAAGCATGCTTGCTGTTATAGTCTAAAAGGTCAGAAGATATGACAGTCGTTGTTCAGACACTGAAGCAAGCTGTAATAGAAAAAAATCAAAACATTACATATATCCATTGCAATTAGATTAGGCTTATACATTTCGTACCCAATACTACAAGAAATGCAAGTAGATAGCAAGCAAATCGTATATGTTAACATTCAATAGTGCAAACAGAAAGCTCATATAATGGATTTTTAGTTTAAATCATCGAAGTTCATACGAACGAGACTCTTCATAATATAATCATCGCTTGTGAGTCGCACTAGTAACTAGTTCTATACATTAAAATTCAATAGAAAATATATTTCAAACAGAAGCAACATAGAAAATTCAATAGGAAAAAAGCAGTGTTCTTTTTGATCAGGTTAATTGACCTAAAAAAACTAGCTTATTTAATGGAAACTTGAGCCATTCAAAAGCAGAATTTTCAAAAATCTCTGATTATTATTCAAGCTTTAGAATCCTAGAATTCAAAAGCAGAATTTTGAAAAACTTATTACACTTTAAAATTCTTGAATTCTGCAACATCATTGTGATTGGATGTATCTCACAAATTAGGCAAATGAAAAGCAAAGGAGCTTAGTTTAAGCAACTCATAACCGCCAGACTTGCTAACGGTTGCCAATCTTGTGTAACTTCTCAGTCGTTCAGTAAGTTTTAATGAAAGAAGAAATGTTGAAGTAAGAATGTCTAGTAAAACTTATTCAACAATCAAGAAACTGGGCATTCAATTAGCACGTGCCTTCAACATGCAGTTATAAACCGTTTACAATTCAAAGGTTATAACCCAAGGAAATAACCCAAAATTTCAACTACCTAATTGTAAAGTAATGATTCACCATATAATAACAATAATCAACTAATAAATCTAGAAGTGAATGCCTACGCATAGCCTACAAAGAACATCCACGAAGCCTAGGCCTAAACTATGAATACAAGAGATTTGAAATAAATTCTTTCAAAAACACTCACAAAAACAAATTCATATAAATAATTAATGTAACGAATTATAGGAAGTCTATTCTGATAGAACTGAACAGGAAATAATAGGCTACCTCCTAATGTGCATGTGGCAAGGCGTTTGCAGTGACCACGTTTTTGTTTTTCAATTCCTTCAAAAAGCCAGATTTTATTAAATTAATAAGAAAACTCAGAGAAGATATAAAAGTAATTTCTGGCAATATGGTAATTCACATAAATAAACTAAATAACTCACCTTCAGATTCATAACCAATAACCAAACAAGCTTCGACACGAGAGATGTTAACCACTCGACATCTCAAACGGAAAGAAAGAAACTCGCAACTCCCACCCTCAACAACAGCCACGAAGCAGTGTCTTCCCTTTCCAGACATTCTTTGTTGAGGAAGCATGGTCGCCTTAAATTTAGTGAACCGATTTCCTGTTCAGTTATCATGACATAATTAATTTTAAAATGTACAAGATTCCAGGTGAATTATTTTTGATCTAAATTGAATTGAAATAAAATATTCTATCTCAACAGATACTATTTTAACGATTATTTTCAAAACTTATCAAGTTTTGTTATGTTGGTAATAGTATGCATTATGCAAGTTATGAGCCGCGAAAATCGAATACCATCACATATCTTTTAAACGTGATACTTTATTAGCGTATGTTATATTATTGGCGACTTTTAAATCTACACTCTAAAATCTGTTGCTATTAATGTTTGATAATATTGTAATAGGTCTACAATTTTATCAGGTGAAACAGTTACGATTGAATTTTAATCGGCTCCAACTTAAAAATTTAACTTTACAAAACTACCTCATCCACATTCATAGCTACTAATAATCTTTTGGTATTTTATATTATTTTGTTCAAATATTATTCAGTAGACCATTCTTTTCACCAAACAAACAATTTAGAAATATTTCTCTTTGATCAATGTCTTTCTTTTAATAGATATTCCATCTTCCAGCTTCTATAACAATAACATCACTGAATAAAATCCTGCATTTGTATACCGTACTGGTATCTCTCCAATAAGCAACATGCAGTACGGTACCTAGTTCTTGTTAAAGTTTCTTGTGGATTTGCATGGCCCATGGAATATTTTATTTTCAATAGCTTATTGAAAAAATGAAGGGGGTGGTTAGACTGGTAATTTATTTTTCAATAAAGTTCTGTGGTTTGCGCATTTTTTGTACCGTGTTCAAAAAATGCGCAAACTTAAATTTTTCTCCAAGTATATCGTATATTGAGAGATAACATGATCAGCAATGAGATTTGGATCCAAGGTCAATTAATATTCCACAAAATTTTCGAATTGCAAAATATAATTTCGAGTTAACAGAATTTTCTTATTCACTTTTACACCTGTTCTACAAATTACAGTAGGCCCTATCCAATATAGTAGATATAAAAAGAATATTTCAAGTCTGATAGACTGAACAAGACTGTCATCCATACGTCGAAATGTAATAAAACCTTGTTCCTTTTATTATAGATTTCATTTCCCATGTTTTTCTCATTTAGTGTATGTATTTAAAGAAATTAAATAAAAAAATATATGGTATACTAAAACATCTACCTAACGTCAACTGAGCGACAAAGTTGCAAAATGCCTACATTCTAACAAAAACGACTTATAATAAGAAATGCTTGTCCATAAATACAAAATTGAGACATTATAAAACAGTCATTCTACCAGAAGCTTTTATATGAGTGAAACCTTGTTCAAAATAAAAAATGAAACGAAAAGTGACCGAGTAATAAAAACAGAACGAAGGATCGTTAGAATTGTATAAACAAAAGTTACAAGAAGGACGGTGTGTGTGAATTGCATCCAATGAGACAGTCTACAGAAATATAGAGCCCATAACTAGTGTCATGAAGAAGCGGAGGCTGTCATATTTTTTTCACATTATGAGAATGCCGGACACGAGACTGCTCAAGCAACTTATTATCAGAGGATTGCATGTGAAGACTGGCTGTAGATACGTAACTGAAATCAAAAGGGACTTGGAGGAAATGGGCCTGACAGTCGAAGATGCATCAGATAAGAGCAAGATAAACAATTTTCTAAAGACAAAACATTTTTCTGTGGCTAGGACGACAAGAAATGTGAGGGTGACAGATGAGCAGAGAAGAGTGAGGTCTGACAACATGAAGAGGTATTGGCAAAGACTAAGGGCTGGAAGACCAGGAAGACAAAATAATATGACTTAAGTGATCCCATGAGGTCAAAAAATTAATAAAAAAAAAAAAAAAACATCTACCTACATAGCTAGACTTTAAAAACATTTTTTTATTTTTTGGCTTGGAAGTTGAAAGTAAATTTAAAAATGCTACTACAGTCTATTTGAAAGCAAAAATCACATGATTACCGGTACTAGAACTGAATTCAGAAACTGTTTCTCATTAAATTTAAATTCACAGCTCACAGTGTTATAGAATAACTTAGATTAAATATAATTTTTGGAGAATGTATAATTTTATTAATTTATAAAATAGCTGCTATAGCTCAGCTAAAACAGCAGTGGCTCGAGAGGGCAGGACAGCCCTCTGACTTTGTTTAGTTCGACCGTTTCTTTCTCCAGATACTGGCCATACCGCAACATCGAACTGCGACATTCGGGGCTTCATTCTGCGTGACGGCTTCCCGTGAAAGGAACGCTGTGGCACTGGATGGTAATAGTTTTAACTATAATTAACAAGTATTATTGACTTGCTGTCGCTTAAAATATTGTATTTAAGTGATTCATCAATTAGCAGTTCGTGATGTAAAGTGGAATAGAAGAGCATATCTTCTACTTGTAAAACATCCAAGTTGAGACTCACCGAGTAGTGAAAGCAGAATGATATTTTGGTCTAATTCAAGATTCATTTATTGTCAAAATCACAAACACAATGCGAGACAACGTCAAAAATACATAATTTCAATTAACAATTCGATCAGCCAACTTGCATTCAACAGATATGGTAGGTTCTACTAATAAGCAATTAGTAATCACCAAGCTGGCCATAATTATGTCTTATTATACTTACTAAACTTATACCTTATATCGAAGCACAAAAACGTAAATGAAAATTTTCAAGGATGAAAAGCACTATAGATAAAATGGTAGGTACTTCATAGTAAAGTATTATTCACGAACATAGCATAGGCGTCGCACCGACGTGCCCCCCCAACATCTTGTAAAGAAATGCTGAGATTTGCAAAATAAAATAAATATGCGGTAGTACTCAATTGTTTTTGTTTAGGCTTACACAAAAAATTCAATCATTTATTGAGTAGACTAATATATTATAAAAATACTGTTTTATAGCATGCTTCCAGGATCATATTTATTACCCTAATCTTAAGAGGCCCCAGGACCTAATTCCAGAATGACCTTTCAATTCCAACTTTTACCACACTAGCGCTGCAATCGTTCCTTCGTTTATCCATCATATATCATTCGTCTTCATTCGTATTTCACCCACCACACTGCGCTGTAATCGCAGTTCACATTCCACCCTCAAATGCTGGGAAAGTGAAAGTTTTTGCCTCGCTAAACCTATTGCCCTTTGTTCAAAGTAGTTTCACAGTTTGGGACATTGTCAGCTCAATCAGCGAGGTATAGGACAAAGGAGAGAAAGAGAGAGACTGAATGTGTTGAACTGAGGAGCGATTCAGCCTGAATTAGTCTGTATTGGCTACCTGAGCAGTTGAAACAGAACTGAAATTGGGTTTCCGACATAGTGAGAGTTCAGAACTCCCAATGAATGGTTATTGAACCACGGTTTGGAAATTATTAGTGTGAATTCGATCAAATTATAATTTCATGTATTTACAGACTACCGGTATTGGTTCAAATAAAAATGATAGAAGATTACATTAATATTTTACGGCAAGGAAATATTATAAAGACTAATTCACTAAAGACTAATGGATGGCATAATAACTTAGAACCTACACTACAGGCCTATTGTATGTTTTTAGTGAAGTTTATCAATTACTGAATGAACAAACATGACGTTGTGACTGTGTCTGTTGCACCACACCTCATCATTTACTATCCAGACTTTAACATCATATCATTGTAGCAACTTATTTTATTCATGTATAAGCAGTTATCCACAAAGTTTGTTAGATTAGATTGAGAAGAGAAATTGTATCATTATTTATTATTACCTATTATATTTATACTGGTGACAAGTATTCATAATTGTTGCGTGAGAAGAAGCATTGAATATAATATCCTTTGAGCAAGGATATAATACATTCAATGGTAGAAGTGTGAATGTAGCTGTGAAAGTGAAAGTTTTTTTTTTGTCAACTAGGGTAGACCCATTGCCCTTTGTTCATAGTAGTTTGACAGGCAGGAAGACTCAGAACATTGTCAGCTCAATCGGTCAAATGCATGAAAGGAGAGAGAATAATGTTTTGAGTAGGATACAAAGGCACAGCCTAGAATTTGAAACCCCCGAAATTTCCAGAAAGAAATAGCCATTATGAAATTAAACACAAATTTTCACAAAATTAAACATTAAACAAAATTAAGATGTGATGAAAATTAGGAGAGCAGGCAAGAAAGAAGCTACTGAATCAGACTAAGAAATAATTATCGCTGAACTGGAAGGATGGACTTTTGCCATAGTGGAGAATTTCTGAAAACTACTCAACTCAGCTATACATGCTGGACGTATTCGAAACACTGAGGAATAATTATTGTTAGTCGACAGAAAAGTTCCAGTTCCACATTGAACAGAAATAAGAACTGCCTTCTATTACAAATATAGAACTTGCTACTCGGTTCTCAGAATTGTCAGGTCTTTCAAAATGGTTGTGCTTCCTGTTGTTGATGATGATGATGATGATGATGATGATGAGGATGTTATTTAGCTTCTACTTTAGGAACCCGAACTTGTCGAATTTTATTATTGAAAGGGTCCCAAATGATGACAATAATTTTTCAATAACATATATATAAATTCGACAATAACTGAGATTATAGAATGCTCTTGTTTCAATAATGTCTATTCAATATTTAAAATATATTTATAAAATATAACATGATTAAGGTAGAGCACTCTTGTAATTTTAAAGAATTCCAACAGGTTTATTTAGTACCTATGTTAAGTAAAAGCAAATAAAAAAAAAAATGATTTGTTAGGCCCTTAGTAGAACGCCAATAACTTGGAAGTTGAAAATCCGGACTGTCAATAATCTGTGATTATTTGTGTCACAAAGCCATGACAGTCCTATTCTTCAATTAGCTCAAAAAACTCCAATATTTCAGCATTTTGCCTTCCTAGCAGCTCTTCTTCTTATTCTTCCCTTTCTTCTTTCCGTTTTCCACTTTCGCTGTTTTTATTTTCTTCTCTTTATGACCGATCGATTCCTTAGATAACCACCAAAATTTATAAAAGAATAATAATTGAGCATTGTCCCACTCGTACATTACCAATAATAAAATTATTGCTTTATTTTTAGTAAAGTTATTTATCATGGGAAACTGTAGTAAAGGATATTTGCTTATATCATACTTGATATTCTATAACAAAATGGATCTTATATTTACATAAGACTAAACAGCTATGGTACAGCTGTGAGAATCCTTTTCTGAAGAGGGACGAGACAAAATAATAATAGACCATTGCAACTTTTGTTATTATGAACAATATGTGAGTGGTTTTGTTCGCTTGTCAACGTCATAAACCTCCTTTCTCTTTCAAACCATGCAACTCACACGCTCTCTTTTTCTCGTAATCTCTGACACTCCTCTCCTCATTGAAATGTCCTTTCCTTACAATGACCAACCAAATTCTACTTTCATGTGGACACCATCGAACTATATATATACACGCGATATAAAATAATTATAATTGTAGTTACGAGGTGGTGAACGCGGGCTCATGTTGTTGTACTTCTCACAGTTTAGAAACAGACATCAACAGCGAGGAATATAGAACCAGAGACAAGTGGATACTAGTTCCAATTGTCTCTGATAGAACTATATTTCAATATAAATAAATGGAACCATGAAAAATAAGTTGCTTTCATTTTTTAATGGAAGATGATAGTTTACTTGTAGAGGAGCGTAAAAGGAATGTAATATGAATAGTTATAAAGTTTAGTTCAGTTCAGTTGATAGAATTCAGTTCATCATCAGAAAAGGATTATTACAATACAAGACCTATTATTACAATAATAGGCTATCCACCAGAAAAGTTGTCAAAATCTAATATTGAAAGGGCCTTCAACGACGATGGTTGGCGTACACTAAGACAAGACACATACGTTTAGTCACAGTACTTAGAGAGTTGCTTATGGCACACACCGATGCAATGACTAATCGGTGTGTGTTGCTTCACAAGCAACTGCGTGAAGTACTGTGACTAAACGTGACCAATATTGTCTTCTCTTGTCTTCACTAACCGGTGTACGCCTGGCCTAATTGTATAGAAATTTCAAATAAAAACTCGAGATTATAGAATTCCAGTTTCAATTACGACTATTCAAACACGAGTAAGGTAGAGCACATTTGGACTGTCAATAATCTTGATTCGTCTCTAGTAAGAAATAAAATTATTGAGTATTATGTTTATAAGTATTATAATATTATGAGTATTATGTTCAATGTAAACATTTTGCCATAAATAAAATACAAAATAGCCTAGTTCTTCAACATAATTTTTTAAATTCATCCCTTGTTTAGAGTGTTCAAAGGGTCTATATTGGAAAATATGCAATGAAAGGAATTATTTAATGTAATTTCCATAATTTGATAATCCAGATGAAGTCCGGTCCAGATTATTGATGTTCTAGTGTAGAGGATTTCAATATTATTCATTATTATTGCCACTACAGCTTTGTACTTTGTCCAAGTATATAAGATTTAACCCTCTACACAATATCAATACAGCTGCACAATAATCGAAGAATTCTCATACATTTTCATCAATTTATTTATTTACACACTTTACAATTATTTATTTTAAAAAGCTGCAATGAGGTGATTCATTGTCTGTCGATGTGACTTAGCAGAGTAAAGTAACGCTATTATCGTAGCTATAGATATTTCAAAGTTCCTCTTCAACAACTTTACTACGCTTGCGCAGAACCTCGGAGAACTGTCGAACTACTACACATAGTTGCTAAACAACGTAATGCAGGCTTTTATAAGTCTTTAGTATAAGTATTTTTTTAAACAACCTTCAAAAATAAAATCGATAAACTGATCTACAGAAACACAAAGCAAATGTTGAACTTTCTGATGCAATTTTTTATTTTTCAATCCTTTCGAATACAACTTTGTAATTTCGATAGTAGTTTTCACCAAATTTGCGATTTTCTTATGGGAATACAACGATTGTTTTAAACAAATAGAAAAAGAATCAATTATTTGATTGAGTTGATTCTAACATCAAATGAAAGCTTATGAAAAACCGCGTGTTATGTATCATAAGTTTTTTTAAAAGAGCTCTTGTGAAGCGTGTAATCGTTTGATAAGTTTTTCGTCCCATGCTAAATTGGGCGATCAGCGTTCGGCCGGTAGAGTTGGCTCCTGGGGCCTCTTAATTTGTGCACCACACCCCCCCCCCCCAAATTTATGGCCCACGCTACGCCTATGTTCACGATTGTTCTTATTGGTATTAAATTACTTTTTTAAATGCTAGTGTCGGTTTTCTAAGTAAAAACAAATTTACACCATGTTCCCTATCAAGGGATAATATTGGTTATGTTGGTGAAGTGGAACAACCACTATTAAAAGCCATACGCTAAATAAAATAAATAATTACTTGTTGAATCATAGCATTTGTTTCTTACTCAAAAACGTAAAATCAGAAATAATCCAAATCTTTGAAAGGGGATACTTGGTTAGACTATGGTAAAATCATGTCCAGCAAGTGTTGTACATTTTGTGCAATACATTTCTGTAGCCTTTGACGGAGATTGGCTTCAATTCTTTATTGATTGTAGCATGTCTACATAAACGTATCCTATCTATACTGCACACCAGTTGTGATTTTTTCTGTAAGATTAATATTTCGAAAATGAACTTATGATAATGGAAGTTTTTTTAAATAAAAACCCAAATCCAAAGGATATAAATATAATTTTTATTTGTCAGATTTTTCTTTCTCATTCAAAATGTTCAATTAAATACAAAAACAAAATACAACAGTAGGAACATTCAACAAAAAGGATAAATATATTAAAAAAAAACAAATCAGTATTATGACAAAACAAAATAAAATGAAACAGAATATTCTCCATTTTTTTTTTCAACAAAAAATTGAGTTCGAATAAAATTTTAGTTGAATTTGAGAAACGTTCTCTTTATAATAATTTATTGATAATTATAATGATATTATTGACAGACAAACATTTGTTTATTTCAAAATTAATAGACTATAAAATGAAACATACAGTATGAAAATACAAAAACATTATCAAAAATTTATGAGCCATCACCGTCACATATTCCAGTCTCATTAAGATAAATTAAACATAAATATCCTAAATAAAATCATGTAAGGAATACTCATATTATATCTTGCAAATATATATCTACAGGAAAATATTCATAACTATTCATTTAATACAAATCATAAATATTTAAAAAAGTAATATAGATTTGTAACACAAATCTGCACAATACTCTGGAGTTTACCAGATATTGACAACCGGATCCGGTATCTGAATATTTCAATAAATTTGTGGTTTTGATAACTTCCAGTCTTTTTATTCAGTATGGATAACTAGGTACCAAAATATCACCTTTACTACTTTATAGAAAAATACTGTACTAAATTATATTTTAACGAAAGATGAGATTCTATTACATTGTCAAGTAAATTTAAAATTTGAATAATAATTCGAATTCAGTTATACATTTAGGAAGAAGGATATCAACAAAGAGCCAGTTCTATCATCAACCTGTGTCCAGATACAAGTCCACCAGGACAAAATTGGAACTCTATTCTTAAAAAAAATTTAATGGAGAAAACCAAGAGGTGAACATAGTGAGATTCCCTAGACAAGGAGTATTGTTCATTGAATAAAATCATAACAGAAATACAATGACCTAATTTCGTTATTGCCTTTTGTTCTCACCATTCGCCATGACTTTTATAGAAATTTGACATATGTTCATCAAGCCACTGAGTATCCCCAAGAAGATGATGATAGTATACAGTTCCAGTAAAAAGTTGAGCATTCATCTCTTAGTTTGAGTTAAGTAGTAGTTATACATGACTGACGATATTGATACTGTTATCCTGTACGTGATAACTGATCCAAAATGTTGTATTTGAATAAAACAATAAATTTGTAATTTATTCATGTTGTAGTGATACAAACTCAGATCGTAATTTATTATACAGTACAAGCACTAGCTTCAGACCCTGTTTTAGCTTCAACAACCTGTTTGTTCAAATACAAACATATTCCTCAAGAAATTTAAGATAATTATCCAAAGGAGTGGGGGCTAGGAAAACCTTATTCAGGATGGATGACTTGTGAAGCATTTTTTAAATTCGTTGCTGATATTTTCCATCCATGGATAGTGTTAAAGCCTATGTTTCATCTAAAATTCAAGGGGTCTGAATTTTCATCTTCATCAAAGAATACTTCATGGGAAGTCTCATTTCATCATTAGGGGAGATAGTAGTTGTTCCTTGGACATAGTGTACCTTGACAACAGTCCCATTTTCTTGACGACTGCTGATATCTAGGTGGCAATGAGTGGGAAATAACAATCTTCTACCCAGAAGGCATTGTGCAAACTAAGTTCGAAGTGTTTAGATATTTTTGTTTTCAACTGAAAATTAAATATAAACTTTGCACTTGAAAAGTAACGTTTTGTGGTTTTAATTTGCCATTTTCCTTACCTTGAGGATTAATGCTGGGATAGTTATATTAACTTTTCCACCCCACACATCCCACAGATTGCAGCCACTCGACCTGTCCGTCTACTTTTCTTTCAAGGCATATTACAACCAGGCTGTTTCTTCTTGGCTTGTCAACAATCCCGGAAAAAGACTTGACATTTATAATGTTTCAGAATGCGTTGGTCAGGCGTACCCAAAGGCTTCAAGTACCAGTAACATAATAAGTGGCTTCAAAAAAGCAGGAATTTACCCTATGAACAGAGAAATCTTTAGTGAAGAGGATTTTCTGGGATCATATGTAACTGATTTTCTCCATCAAAATGAAGCAAGCACCAGCAACGAGAATAAGCCAAGCTGTATGATGGAAATCACATCTCCAGGCCCATCCACATCCAACAATCCTACAGCAGCAATATCTCCAAAGCAGATCCAACCCTATCCAAAAAAAGCCAGAGGAGAAGATGGAAAACGAAAGGGGAGGAAACCTGGTTCATCAAAAATTGCTACAGACACACCAGAAAAAGACCAAATAAGAAAAAGACAGGAAGGAAAAACGAACTTTACAGCCAACAAAAAAAAGAAAAATAAGAGAAAGGATATTTCGAAGAAATTAAAATTGGATAGCGAAACTGAGGATGATGAGAATGTGAACATGATTCTAGACGATGATGAGCAATCTATAGACCTATTGGACGAAATAAATGATGAAATAAATGAGAACTACAAAGAGATTAATTTCGAAAGAGATAGATTCGAAGAGAATGATTCTGTTCTTGTAAAATTCTTGAAAAAACAAGGACCACCTGAATATTATGTGGGAAAAATCATCTCCAGTGATGAACACCACTTTGAATACAAAGTTCAATTCTACAAAAGAATAAGAAGCAGCTGCAAGTTTATGAAGGAATCTGATGAGATATTTGACGTTGTTGAAGAAGACATTTTCGTGAGGCTCCCTATGCCGAAAGAAGTGAAAGGATCTGCAAGAACAAGTGGACAGTTATATTTTGAGGTGGATTTTTCGTCCTTGAACGTGAAATAACTTTCAATTATTATTATATTAAAATATTATTATCATCATATTATCATCTGTAATTAAATAAATTTCTACAAAATTGCTTATTTATTTAACTCTTTGCGGCATGGTGGTCACCCCAGCTAACCACCAGTTTTCGTCATTATTTGTATGGTGGTTACCAGTGCTGACCACCTAGTTTATCGTCGACTATTCAGTTAAAGCATGGTGGTCTCTCCTACTAACCACCAATAGTAGTACCTGATATCACCACTAGAGCAGCTGTGTTCTCACAATTGGACATCTGTGCTCTCTATACATCTATCTGTCCATCTATAATCATAGTACTATGAAATCTATGAGGCCTTGTTTCATAGTACGCTCAAAAACGTAAACAAAGTTATTCGTTTATGCTCAATGTGTGTGCTGGAAGAAATAATAGTTAAAAAGTTTGTAGTGATAGATTTAATTAGTTATCAAACGTTTATAATTATTATTTCAACGTTGATGAGGTGGTCAGTACTACTGACCACCAAACAAATTGCAGTATAGAGGGGATGTTTTTGGGGTTATGTTGACAATGTGTACAGTGACATTAGTTTAGCTTTTTTTCATATTCCATTCTATTTGTTTCAGTTTGTACATTACTTTTTATAATTCAAGTGATATTTATTTATACCATAATGTCTAAATCACTCAGTGAAGAGGAGATAATTTTTTTTTTTTTTTTTTGATTGCTTTTGTAACCCTTAGCCACCGCGACCGCTATTCGATCTTTTGTGGCATCCCTCTTTGGCTTATGCCATGTTTCATAATCCAAGGCCAGAGCAGAATTTACTCAGGGCCTTGAAGTCCAGTTCTCTTGCCTCCTCTGGTAGGGAGGGTTGCCTTTCCAGAAGTCTCCTCCTCATTTGCAAGAGTGCTGGACATTCCAGCAACAAATGTGCTGTTGATTTCAGCTATGGACCCACCCTTCCGAAGCTGTTCAACTTCTATCAGGGATGGGTCTGCCTCCTCAGATTCCATTGCGGAATCTTCAGTTGTAGTGCCTTCCTCTGCATGTACCGTTTCCTGGCAGGTTTGAGTCAGCAATAACTCTGAAACCTGTTCCCACAGTAGCTGGAGACTTATTCAGTCACCCCCGGGCAGAGCTCCGCGTTCACCCAGGGAAGGCTTCTTGAAACTGGAGGTCGCCTGGTATCCAGAGTTCGCATACTCATGTCAGGCACTCCCCTGACCATGCAGCCGTCGGCGTATGCTGTTCCACCATATGTTGGCTTGGCTTGCGCAGTTGATGCTTCAGGTGTTCCTAATTGAACACCCTACTTAAGCTGGGACGCAACGGTGTTAGTTGCCAACCAGCCTACATCTACCACTTGCTCAGGAACCCGGGGGGTCGCCACACCCCGGACAGAAAAAAAAAATTCTGTCCCCCTGCGGGGAAAGAAGAGATAATTGAGTATTATGAGACAATTCCAAGTGACTCAGATTGCGGCATTGATGATGATTCAGACAATGACCCAACATTTGTTCAACATAATGTGTCAAAAAAACGTGAGAATATAGCAGACGCTAGGTGCAGATTCAATGAAAACAGTTCGGATTCAGATAAAGATGATCAGTGTTCATCATTCAGATGTTTACCATCTACCAGTAAAAATTCAGCAGCAGTACAACAATTCCAGCAGCATCTCCAGAAACCGAAAAAGGAAGCACAGTAGTTTAGAAAATGGACAATCAAAAGAAGTTTCAAATCAAAATATTGAAAAAAGAAGCAGAAAATCCCAGGCCAGCAACTAATTCCGAAACCAGCAGTGACACTGCAGTGGGATTGTGATAATAGACCAACGAAATCAGTACCAGAATTCACATCAGAGGCCGGCCCTTCAATTCATGTGAGAGAAATGCCCAACAAATCTCCACCTGATTTTTTCAATTATTCATCAATGAAGAACTGATAGAGCATATAGCATTTCAGACGAACCTTTATGCCACTCAAAAGAATACATCATCATTTGTTCCTACAACTAGATGAAATATTTCTTTTTATTGCCATGAATGGTAATGGCAACATGGGAATGAAACGACTTCCTAGCTACAGGGATTATTGGTCAAGTTGCCTGACTTTCATGATAACTATTTGTCAGTATTGATGCCAGTAAATCGTTTTAGTTGGCTTTTGGGCAACTTACATTTCAATGACAATAGTTTGGAGCCTGAAAAAGTGATCCTACTAGAGATAAACTTTATAAACTGAGACCAATCATTGAGAATCTACAAAGAGACATTCACGAAGTATTATCAACCTCAACAAAAATTAGTAGTGGATGAATCTATGGTAAAATTCAAAGGTCGTAGTTCATTGAAACAATTCATGAGAGATAAACCAGTGAAGAGAGGGTTTAAAATTTGGATGTTATGTGACCAGTCTGGGTACAACCTGAAATTTGATATTTATACAGGAAAAACAAAAGATAAGGCTGAGAGGGGAATTGGTGCTAGAGTGGTGAATTTGTTATGTGAGCCATATTTTGATACAAATCACATGTTATTCATAGACAATTATTTCAATTTTCCCGATTTACTCCTGAGTTTGAAGGATAATGGTGTTTTTGCTTGTGGCACTGTCAATCCCTCAAGAAAAAACCAACCACAGCTGAAGGATGAAAAAGATGAAGAGAGGTGAACACAATTGAAAAACACTGCAAGGAAGGCCTAACAATGTTCAGGTGGAAAGACAAGAAGATTGTAAATCTACTGTCAAACTACCATGACCCAAATGAGACCTATTCAGTGAAACGGAAGGAAAAAGATGGGACCATCACCAATGTGCCTTGTCCAAAGATTCTCCAAGATTATAATGCAAACATGAACTTTGTTGACGATTTCAACAGACTGAAAGGTGATTATGCTCTAGACAGAAAATAACACAAATGGTATCTCAGACTATTCTTTCATCTTGTTGATGTTTCTGTAACAAATGCCTTCATCCTCCACAAAGAGCTCATACCAAAGGAAGAATGTCTGACAAATAAGCAATTTCGTCGCCAATTGTATGATAGTTTGATGGCAAAACGACGTCTCCAACTCCCAATAATGAAGAAGCAACCTACAATTGAGATCCGAAATCACAAGCCACATGTGAATGATGAAATCATGCTCCAATCTGCATGCCATTTGCCTGAGTATGGAACAAGTAAGAGATGCGGTCTATGCAGCACAAAGCAAAGCCAGTACGGACTGTTTGGACATGTTCTACATGCAAAGTTCCTTGTGTTTGTCAAAGGACAAGAACTGTTTCAGTTGTTCCACCAGTCCCAAATATTGAATGTGTAAATAGTGTAAAGTGTTAATTGTGTAAATATGAAGTAAGGTGCATTACTGAAACAAAAAATATTTAATTAGGTTATATTTGAATTTAAGTGATAAATAAAAATAAATTATATAATTGATCAATGTTTAAATTGTGAATTGTGAAAGAGCTTCCTCCAGCTTCAAAATTAGGTGAGTGATATTATAATTTTATATCTTACTTTTAAATGATGAGTATGTATTGGTGCAGGTGGTTAGTGTGACTAACCACTGGGAGTTATTGATCCAATTTCATTAGTTTTTTTTTGAATTGGAGATAATAAATTACTCTGTGCAGTATGGGGTGTTGAAGTTGAGAAACTCCTGTGCCTCAAAGAGTTAAAACATATTTTTATACTATAGCCCAAGGTACAAAACGTTGATGATCCAAGGTACAATAGGGTATGATCCATGGTAGCTACATGATGGTATTGTACCATTGATCAAATATTTTTAAAAAATTATCGATTCATTGCCTTGCTAGTGTTTTGAATTTGACTTTTTGAAAAATGGAGTGATGTTTCATAATAATAGGGCCATCAAATGAGCCTTACTTCATAGAAATATTATGAAAAATGAAAAAGCAAAAAGTGATCCAAGGTACAACAGTCTCCCCTACTTGAATACTTCAGGGGAGGTATTTCTCATTCCATCTCACGAAGAAATTGCAACGATTAATAAATTCTCTAGAAGCAGTACACTCATCGTTTAAAAATGATTCAAGTAAGCTTGTTAAAGTTCCGATTACCCATTTTTCGCACGTACCTCAATACATAAGCGACGCACAAAACGGCATTGATCAAATTGAGATTAACAATTCGCTCATATTAAACAAAAACGCGCAGCAGTGACATTGACGAATTAATCACAAAGTTTGATGTACTGTCCAATGTGATAGTGAGTGACGAGATGACTCCATCAGTGCCTGAATCAACACAAAGACCTAACAATACAATCTCATTACTCACATTGCAAATTCCAAAATTTTCGGGTAAACAGGACTCTTGGCCCACCTTTTTCAGTCTATTTAATACTGCTATTCACGAAAACAAATCGATTTCCCCTCTCCACAAACTGCTTACGTCCATTGATTTATTAAACACACTCTGAAACGTCCAGCTGAGAACTCAATAGTTCATCATTTTCAAGATATTGAAAGCATCAACTTATCAGCTCCTGAACTAGATCTTGCCACCTCCTGTTTAGTTCATCAAGTACAACGTCACCACTTTGTTGAGGAGCTCCATTGTTTACAGACTGGCAAACAACCACGCCGCTGGAAGTGTCTCACTCCTTTTATGTTGGAGGTCGACTGCTGAATGCCAATATCCCTGATGACACCAAGCATCCTATGATACTACCCAAGGATGCTCACCTCAGTAAAAGTATTGTTCAACACTGTCATCAAATGAATTGTCATACTGGACCACGCACTACACAAGCATTGGTCACTGCTAAATTTTGGATATTGTCTGCTCGCACATTAGTTCGTCAGTGCATACATCAATGCCTCACTTGCATTCAGTTTTCAGAATTCGTGACTTTCATTTTCCGCTACAATTATTTTAAATTCTTTGGAGTTCTAGAACCTTCAAAAGAGGATGGTGGTTCAGTTTCCTGCTTCTCATTCCCACATTTCTGGATGATACCTCATGGATGATATAAAATATGATTTTACACAAGCTGTGTCCTATCTCCTATGTTCTATTTTTCTGTCAAATTTGACAGGAAAAGGGCTTAAGTACAGCTTTCAGTACAGAAACTATGACAATGAATTATTTGAACGTAGAACAGATAATTTCATGTAATTCAATATTGATCTCAGCTGCAAAACAAACTCATAGAACTCAAAATAATTTTAAATGACTATTCTAATGTGACTCATTCAAATTCTGTTTTCTGTTCTACGTTCAAATAATTCATTGTCATATTTAATTAAATTCGTTTAAATTCAATATTATTTTTTTTCATGAACTTCAGTTGTTACGTGAGCACCTATTATCCTAAAATGCCCAAGTGAATCACAGGTTCACATCTATAAATTGCAAAAAAAACCGAAAAAGCATAATCATAAAGTCAAATGCTTCTCTATGTCGATTAGAGAAGCGAATTTTCTCTCATTCATAGTAGAGAAAATAGCAGAAGCAAGATTTTCATCCTTCATTCAATTCAAATGCAAACTTGGTGTCCATCTTAGCTATAAAGAAGCTAAGAGCCATAAGAATCCAAAATTGGAGGTCATTAAAGCTATATTTGTGTCATTCCCGGAGAATGAGATAGGAAATAAGGTGTTAAGGGATAGACATAAGTAATTTTCTGGCACCCAAACAGGGACCCCAAATACTTTTTGTGATAATTGTGCTGTCTGTTTAACCTCCAATAATGCTGATTATAATTTATTACCCGCTTTTGATTGGGTAATTCAAAACTGGGGTCACAAACCAAACTCTACAATGTGAGTTTGTCTACCATTGTGAATTGTCAAGTGGAATAGTGATTCAACTTTCCAACAATCAACAACCACCAACCGTGGTAACAATCCTGACAATCCAATCCTGGAACAACCATCCTGGCAACCCAATTCAACTCATTAGAAAATTGTCTTTTGTCAAATACAACAACCAAAGCCCCATATGCGATGGTAGGTGACAAGGCTTTCTGAATTGAAACAAATTTGATAGACTTGAAAATTCTTTTATAGGATGAAAATGTCTATTGTGTATCCAGCCAAAAACCAAAATCAAGATTACCTGTTTTGTTTAATGTTTATCATAATAGCCTAGTTGCCTATATAATATATATAACAAATAATATATATAAAAACAAATCTGATTTGTATTTCAAATATAGTAGCAGAACCTGATCAGTTATCATAGTAGAAACCGACGCATTTAACCCATTTTTTCTTATCAAATAGCTCTACATTATCCCCAAGATGAGAAAGCTCTGCAGATTTTATATCATCAATTTGTGTCAACACAATCTTTCTGATCATGCATGTGCCAGACGAGATCAGGAAGATCACATTTTTGAGTGATTTATTCCTTTAAATTGTGGTTTTTCCAGGTGATCAATGATAGAATAGAAATACCATAGGCTTTGAAAGAATTCAAGTACCTACAGATTTTATTGTATTGATCAATTTATTGTAAATGTAGTTCATTACTAACCTCTAGTGATGCATTTTGTTTGGGGCATAGTACTGTCCAGACAATTGTCATGGATACTTTTTGTGAAACTCTACTGCATGAAGTTATGCCAAAACTCACCACAGAAACGTGAGAGAAAATACCAAAACAATTTCTTACTGAGTGAAATTTTCCAAATTGTCTTGGGTCTCTTGACAGGAAGCATGTGAATATCCAAGCACCCACAAAATCAGGATCACAATATTTCAATTACAAAAAAACATTCTCAGTTCTACTGCTAACTTTAGTGGATGCCCAATACAACTTCATTATGGTCGATATGGGTTCATTTGGGAAAAATAGCAATGGGGGATTTTTTCAAACAGCAATCTATAAAAAGCAATTGAAAACTTTGTATACCCAAAAATGCATATTTACCAAATACAACAACCAAAGTCCCATATGCCATGGTAGGCAACAAGGCTTTCCTCCTGAAAACGTGTTTGATGACGCCTTATGCAAAAAACGATTTAGATGATGAGAAACAAATTTACAACTATCGTTTGTGCTGGGCAAGGAGAGTGAGCAAAAATGCTTTCAGCATTCTCTGCCAAAAATTTCAACAACAGAAGAAATTTCAAACAACAATTTCAAAAATCTACAACAGAAGGATACATGCTATTCCAGACAATGTAGATATTATTTTACTGGCCACATGTATCCTACACAATTTTATAAAAATGCATGATAAAAACACTTACACATATGGCATGGAAGAAAAAATTGAAGTGCCTGAACACTGTTGCTTTTAAACGAAACGTTTAAATGTTATTTCAACTCAGAAGCTGGTGGTGTTCCATGGCAATGAAGAAAAGGTAGCCTAAAACCTGCACATTGTGAGCTAAAGCTAAATTGTTTCCACTGATTGTGAGTTGTCAAGTGGCATAGTGACTCAACTTTCAACAATCAACAACCACCAACCACCATCCTGGCAACCCAATTCAAGTCATTAGTTTTCTAGAAGTTGTTGAAAACTAAAAAATGACTGCTTTAACAACTTTGTTGGAGAGATTGGAAGTGCACACGTTTCAAATGTTTCCAAATTATTTCTTTGGAAGAACGAAATCGAATTATATCTAATTCCAACAAGTTATGTAATTTCAATACCCTAAATCAGCTACTGAGTGGTCTTATTGAACAAGGAAAAGCAAAGGCTAACCCAAATCTAATATCCGATCATCAATCCATATTGTGTGATATAAAGACTGAAGCTGCACATCGAATGAATACCTACAAGTATGCTAGGAACTACTCAAAAGCAAACCTGAATTGCCTCAAACAACAGTTAACACATGCTAACTGGAAACCAGTTTTTACATCTTATTCCATAGAGGACAAACACAGTGCATTTCAGAGGATCATGCGCTCTAGTTCCTGTATGGTGCAGAGACATGGACAATGACAGAGAAAGAGTGGAGTAGACTATAAGCAGGAGAGATCAAGTTCCTCACGACTATCAAGGGAAAGACTGGAAGAGACAAAATTAGAAATGAGGATATGAGCTGAATATGGAAAGCATGAGAGAAAAGGTTGAAAAGATGAGACTGCGTTGTTTCGGACATGTGAAGAGAGTGGGAGAGGATCGACTACCAAGGAGAATGGAAGTTCTATCAACTTGGGAATAGAAATAACTTCCTATCAATCCATTTATATCTGATTTTAGCTAGAGAAATATCATGGGCAGAATTGTGCACAAGCAGTACTGAACGTTTTCATAATTTTTTTCATACAAACATAACCTAATTCCAGCCTTTCTGAATTCTCATTCTTTTGCATTTTTCAACATTTTGAATGATTTACTGACACTTGATTATGTTTTATTGTGAAATATTTATAATTATTATTAATTATTGTTTTTTCATACTAAGCTAACTATTTACTATTATTTCTGTGCAGATCCTGGGACAGAGATTACCGCAGAAAAAATCCTAGATTGCATTGAGATGGAAATTTATCTGAGCTGGAGGATATTCTCAGCGATGAGGAGCAAGAGGACATCACTCTTCCTCAGACTACCAATCCAATTCCTCGAGTGGGAGCTGATACAGCAGTCCGGGAAGAAGACGACAATATGGACGAAGAAGGTGAGCAGGATGATGATCCTGATGCAAAGGATCAGGATAATACAACATTGTTTGACTTTGTCACTGACAAAAAGAAGAGGAAGTGGCTGCAATCAGACTTTATCACACCAGAGGTTGAATGGGAAGAGGCAGAACCACAAGATGTAGAACTACTTGAACCACTGGACTATGTAAAAAGATACTTGCCTCCTTCTTTTTTTGATTTAGTGGCCAAGTATACTAATATGTATGCACTACAAACAGATGCTCGTAATTTCAAGCCAACAAATTCTTCAGAGATTAAAAGCTTGTTTGGCTTGCATATAGCTCTTGGTATATTGAAATTCCCTCGTGTAAGACTCTGTTGGGACAGTGCATTGGGAATCACTCTGTTCTTGGAGACAATGAGTAGGGACAGATTTTTCCAATTGAGAAACAATCTCCATTTGATTGACAATTTAGATATAGATAGAAATAGTAAAGATAGATTTGTTAAAGTAAGGCCAATTTATGAATGCATACTGAATCGGTGTAAAGAGTTGTCAGTTGAAAGAGAGATCTGTATTGATGAGCAGATGGTCCCTTTTCGTGGAAAATTGAATGTGAAACAATACATGAAAGGAAAACCAACTCCATGGGGCGTGAAAATCTTTGTACTCTGTGGTAAGTAAGGTCAGGCTTATGATTTTGTTCTATATCAAGGGTCAACGACCGAAATAAATCAAGAGCAATTGAAACATTTTGGTTTTGGGGCTGCAATAGTGCTTCATCTTGTGGAAAGATTGGAAGATAAGGGAGGGCACTTCCTTTTTTCGACAACTACTTTTCAAGCTATAGTTTGCTTCAAATATTGAAGAAGAAACTGATATTTGCTGCTGGGACAATTCGTCTATGTAGATTTACCAACCCTCCATTAAAAAATCTGAAAGAACTGAAGAAAGAAAAAAGAGGATTTTATGAAGAAGTCCAGTCTGCTGATAGAGAAATTGTATTGGTTAGATGGTTGGATAATAGACCAGTGAGCCTTGCTTCAAATTTTGTAGGTGCTGGTGTTGAAGAAGTAAAAAGATGGGATCACATCAACAAAAGATATATACAAGTTAGTCGTCCAGAAGTGGTGTGACACTACAATCATGCGATGGGCGGTGTGGATTTACTTGATCAATATTGATAGGGTTATACTGTGGTGTCACAAAATATTGAAAGATTACAAAGTTGTTGGTTATACAATTTTCAACATAGGCTTGACTAAAAGACTCAATCTGATATCAATCATATGATATCATTCTGACTTCATTCATGTTTATTTGTTATTTCATGTTAAGTCCTATTCGAGCACTATACTGAGTGATTTGCTGAAAATATATTATGTCTTTCATTATAAAGTTTAACTTTATTTAATTAATTATCAAAGTGCTTCAATACAGAATTTACATCAAAGAAGTGGACGCTGAGTCCACATGCAGTGGACTTTGCAGTTTCCAATAGTTGGATTGAATATAAAAAGGATTACCAAGCCTTGGGATTGGCAAAGAAAAAAATGTTAGATCTGTTGCATTTTAGGATGAGAGTGACTGAGAGTTTGGTGAAGGCTGGAAAGAGTGCCAACATAAGTTAGTGTATTATTATAGTATGCACTGAACACAGGAACACCTGAGCGAGGTCTACTGTTCACAGAACTACTAGTGATAAAATATGACAGATGGTAAACTTCCGTTCACTTCAGTTACCATATTTTTACAAAAATCTAGTCATGTAGTAGGCCTACCAGAAATAAATCATACAGAATCTATTGATATAAAAGATGTAATAAAACTTGATATCAACCTGAGCCAAAGGATTTGGATTTTGTAAATTTTGTCCTTAAAACTCTTTTGTCCTTAAGACATGTCATATTGTTACTTTTGTTTCAAGTTCGATAATTGTTTATTCAAAATCTAAAAGTCAAAGTTATGTTTTGGATTATGCAATTGATAGTACCAATATCATCAGTCCCTACTATAAGTTATATTGTATCACCTAGAATTTAGGCTTTTAATTTCAACTTTGTATCTACATTTTGATTTTTGTAATTTTTGGGCGAACCAAATTTATTTTTTCGGGACGAAAAATCTTGATCATGGAGGATGGAATTATTCCAAGTACTATAACAATTGAAGTGCTGACTGCTATTTTCCGAAGCTTTCCTTTATTACGCCTTCAGCGCGCTTCAGGCAGTCAGTCTACTCCAGCCACTTGATGTACTAGCATGTGTCAGTTTAATAAATAACATTATTTTTACTTTCCGTGAACGTTTCTTATTTATGCTTTGGAAACAAGCCTCAATTTGATGATAACCCTGATTTTACGACTCTGTTATCTGATAAAATCTCACATTTCAACAACTTATTTTGTATTCAAAATAATTCTGTTCATTTACTTTAAACGACTGAAAAATATGAACGTAGTACTTGATGGAATATCAGTTATACATGCCTACGCTTTTTCTGGGAATAGTAATGTGACTAGATTAGTAATGATCTACAAGCAATAATAGAGCTGCCAAAAGTTCTTGAAATGTGCAGTACAAAGAGTAGGACTCAAGCGCAAACAGGAAAAATATTGAAGAGTTCGAAATTTTGTGTCCTACTTTCTGTGTAGTAGTGAAGATGATATATATTGTGGTTTTACAATTTTACTGGGCTATTCTTCAAGTCATAAATTCGATAGGCCTACATGGAAAACATCATTCGTATGAAGATATCTTTCAGCATTATCAGAAGAAGCTGTCCAAAATCTATCATTATTACCAAATTATTAAATTGAAGAATTAAGTTTCAAGTTTTTTCACTAACGATAAACACTTCTTATGACTAGAGTAACAGTTTACCTTGAATTTTTATGTGGAACAATACTTAATAATGATGACAATGTCTTCATCAATAAGGTCTTATTTTCTACGCTGATGAAGTTGTTCATATCTGACTCAATACTTTTTAGAAGTTGCAGATGTTGATTCCAAAAGAACGATTCCAGTCTCCGCGTTTCCATAGCCAGCCACTTTTGAGAATCGTTGTATTTGAACAGCATAACTGAAAATTGAAGCAAAAATAGAAATACTGAGTGTCCTGTAATATTCTAAGAATCCATTTCAATTGAATTTTATTGCAAAATACATCTCTACTATGAAAAAATTGTAGATATTCCTCTTTGTGTTGTAACTAATCAATGTTAAGAGAATAGTCCATACAAAAAGTTCCCAAAAATTCTGAGTTACCAAGATCTACAGGCCGGAAAATGTCACATTTCCCCACACATTGAAAAGTTAGAGGACCCAAGTTCAAGGCGTCTCATTTTCGAAAATAGTTATTTTTCGAGTAAAAATTTCTGAGAAATTCATTAGAACTTCTTGGAAGTCTGTAACTGTAGCAGTTTTTCTGATCTATGGCGAAACATATTACAAGTCGTGAGTATTGATTTAAAAAAATAAATAAATTAATAACACTACTATTTTATTGATCAACAGGTATTTAAAATTGACTTGTAAAGAATTTAATTTAGAACAATGGACACCTTTTAGTGCAAATTAAATTTCTCTGACAAATTAATTATCTCTGGAATCAGATTTTCATTTATTAGTTTTGACTTATATAATCATTATTTCTGATGATAGGGTACATTCCAGACTAAGTTATTAGGTGTATCGACATTTTGTCTTCATAATAATAATAAAATGTTCTATTGATTTAAAATTCTTGTTCATCAATCAAATAAAGTAGTCCTCTTTAAATTAAAAAACAAAGTTTGGCAGCATCGTTTGTGTGTGGATGTGAATGGTGGCCATTTTGAACACCTAAAGTGATATATTTAAGTTGAACTTTAAGCTAAACTTTCACCAAAGATGACATAACTGCATCAATTAGTTGGTAAGTTATGGACTTTTAAACAGTGGATACATTTTTTGGACCACTTTGTAATAAATTATTTATCGAATACCATCCAATAAAATAACCTTCAATGAAACAGCTGATTAGTTAAGACGTCCACACACTATACATCCATAATATGCATACTATATCTATACTATACATTATATTATAATGGTTTGCTGAGTTTCAACAGTCCATGTCTGTTGTGTGAGGACCTTATCAAGTCAGCTGTTCAATTTTATTGCATTGAATTTGATCGTGTAAATACAGTTTGAGAACATTAAAATCTTAAAATTTTCATCATTAATATATTATACACATTACAGTGACTGTATCTTCATTCAGTCACTGTAATACACATCTATTAATACATCCAGAGTACGAATTAATGACAAATGGCAGAAGAAAACATCCTGAAAGATAAGATTTGATTTTGTATAAATTTGATGCTTCTTTTAGCCCCTGCGCCATTATCGCAACTGCTTCGCTGATTTCAGTCAGCAGCCAATGTCAGATGTCAACATTTGGCTGTTTTCGCAATCGGGTAATCTAACCTATCAGCCAAAGTCATCTGGCAACGCTGGGTCGCTGACTGAGATCAGACAGCAGTTGCTTAGTGGGCGCAGGGCTTATTGAGCTACCATTCCTAGTCGCATTGAAAACTGAAAACAATTAAGTTTCAACGATTCTTTCCGAGAGAAATCAAATTTTCGAATCCACTTTACTCTGTTCAGTGAAACAAGTCAGTAAATGTAACACTAATCTCGTATTCAGCTCATACGGATTGAGAAAGAAATTTAGTTATAACATGCCTTTGACTCGGTCGTCCAGCTGTTTTCCGATTCAGCACGCGCACTGACTTGTTTCGATGAACAGACTATAGTTGGATGGATGGAATTCATACCTGGTAATTTGCAAGTACTAATATTCGATGACGTGTCCTTATCAAACGTTAGGATAGGACACTTTTCGATGATACTAAAACATCTTTGGAGTTCCCTTCGCGAATCTTCACAGCTTGCAGAAGACATCTCATTCTAAAACATGAAAAATACCAAGTTAGGCTCAATTTTTCCTGGTCAGATTTAAACAACACATGACAAAGTTTGGAAGAAGTTCCATTTTCTGCAATTAACCCGGTTTAATGCTTTGCAAAAGCTGAATTGAGGAATTAACAAATATGGGCCTCAGGCTCCCATAGGAATGATAGGGTCACATTTCCCACAATTCTGAAATATTAACTAACAGAAATTTATAGTTGAATTATACTCTCCGACAATTATTATGCACTAAGTATGTGATTACTTCACTAACGTAAGAACAGACAATCAGGTATACACATATTATATACATATATTATAATAATAACCCTACAGACTACAGACACACTTTTAAAATTGGGATAGGCCTACAAAAGACACTACTAATCTTATTTTCTTTTTAATCAACAATTAATTGGATTTTACTTCTCAAAATTAGACATTTTTTACATGAACTTTGATTATTCATGACTAAAAAGAATGAAAGTAAATGGAATTTAATACTTTTTAAATAGAAATAAATTAAACAGTAATAGAGCACGCCAATTTTTATTGAGTGCATTGACGTAGCCAGACAAGAAGCACTAGGGAGCCGGTTCCCCCTCCATTTTTATCCATATTTTAATCTGCTATATCATTTTAAATTTTTTATTTATCTCTTACTCAATATCTGGAGGATATGAAATGTCCCCTGAACTCCTGTGTGAGCCCACTGTAGCCTAATCCTGTCTACGCCACTGCCAGATTTTTCAGTTTTTGGGGCTCTATTGTTGATCATAATATACTAAGACTACAATTCCATCAAATAACCTTGGATCTCACTTTATTTAATCTTGAATTCAGAAAATTATCTTGAGCATGACCCCCGCTATGAACTTTCAATCTTTTCAAGTCGGCGGTCCTGCTACTATGAACATTTTATTTATAATAATTAAGAAAATTAAGCTTATAGTCTATTACAGAGCATTGGAAATAGTGTTATATAGCTTTGAAAACATAGTATAACTTAATAGATAACAAACTAAAACTTGAAAACATAAAACAGAGAATTGCTGCCGTACTTTGATGGATAGGCTCCGTAAAACAGCTATTTCTAGTTGTTATTCGCTTTAATTTGACAAGACATAATATAACCGATAATTATCTCAAATTATTGAGGGAGGGAAGCTACGCTTCGGAGCTTATGCATACATAAGCAATATAGTCATACACATTGTTACCCAGTCTCATTTTGGCATCATGCTTTGCACGAAAAAAACTTCAATTTGAAAGAAGTTTGCTCCTGAATCAATATCGTAGCTTGGAAAAAGTTATTTTAATGTTTTCATGTTAAATTAAAAATGAGCATACCCTTTTCTGAAGTTCCTTGAGAAATCTTGATTGATGAACGTTTCCACAATTTTCAGTTAGGCGAGATAATTGGTCTAAACTCCGTTGATAAGAAGAAACGTGATGAATCAGTTCATTATGGGGTTTGATTAATCCCTTCTTTAAGGCTTCTTCAAGATTGGATGATGCTTTAATATATTCTATTTTCGTCTTTTCTGGTTCAGGATCGCCTCCAATTGCTCCTCCGTTTCTAGAACACGTTATAGCGCACCTAAAAAGTTCATCTATATCATGAAATATCGGGGCGTTGACCGGACTCTTTTCACTTGTAAGTCCGCTGCTCCCAACAGATTTGCTCTGGTGGCTTGTCGCACATATTCTAGTCAATTTTGATGACTTATCAGCTGAATGTCTTTTTGCTTTGCCAAACGCAGAACCGTAAGTAGATTTCAAGAAATTTGCACGACTTTGCCCATCGGATTTTCTAGTTCTTTCCATACTTTTTGTTTTCAGAGCAAGTTTCTTATCAACATCTTTTGCTAACGTATTGTCAGATTTCCGCGAATTTACAGTTGTAGAATCAACTATTTTTTTCTGCTTGTTATCCACTGTAATCAAACAGCCCTTCGACTTTTCAACGGCACTATGAGTGAAGCTAATGACTTGTTCAATTTTCTCACACAACCTTTCTTCTAAATGTTCGGATAAAAGAATGGGATCCGGTGGCGCTGGGATAGAACGCCTCTCAACTCTCAAAACAGGATTGAGAGAGTCTTTGGTGACTTGGCAATTTTTCGACAGGATACAAATAAGCAGTTCAGTAGTATGCCACAGCTCCTCCAACTGTTTCTTGATTCGCAGCAGAGGAAGGTCCTGCAAACAAATAAACTTGTTTGAAAGCTGAAAATAACAAATTAACAGTGAAATATGATATTTTGACAACTGTGTGTAGACCAATAAAATTGAGAGAATGTGAAAGCCCAAATGAATGAGAATAAATCAATTGAATTTAATAATCAATTCTAATTAAATACTATAATTATCTATATCTAAAATACTATAATATTATATATTCAGTATTTAAAAGTATTATAATAATTATTATTAATTATTGTTTGGAAGTAATTATAATAATTATAATTACTACCTAGGTATAATTATTTAACTATTCAGAAAAATAGTAGGCTATAGTGCTGAATACCATTCAAATGATAAAATTGAAGTAATCTTTCAACTACTGTATACTTGATATAAAATGAGTTAACATTCTTGAGGTGATACTAGCCTAAATCAAGAGGTTCAAGTTGATCATACAAGGCTCAAATACTTCTAGGCAGGGCTTAGGCTAGGCTAGGAGTTGCACACCGGTTGTAATTAAGCCTTGGCCTTGTTGAAAGCATTAAATAATTAAAGAAGTTCCTAGAAACATGGGTTCATGTTTGCCTGTGATCCAATATTTGAATTGGCGATGGGGGGAATAAAAAAAGGTAAGGTTCCAACAAACTGCTACCTTTTTACACGAATGACCACACTGTGATTACACGGTCTTTATGTAGTGCAACCCAACATAATAAAATGGAAGCAAATCACATTGTAACAGGTTGAGATTTTAAATTTTTTTGAACAGGCTTATAAGATTATTAGGTATTGGTTTTTGGCTGGGTGCACGGTTTTTGATTGTTGGTTTTCGTTTCCAGCAACATTTGGCTCTAGCTCTAGGCTCTGTTAGAAGTTAGAAAATATTCATCACAGATTGAAATGTGATACTTAGTCCACCTCGTAGCGTAGAACGGATAACCAGTAACCTGCTAGCCTAGTAAATCCAAGTAGGCTAGTAAAATAGTAAGTTACAAAAATAGCTAACTTATACTATTTAGACACCGTACTATATGATTGATTGAGTATTTGAAAAATGGGCTAAATGCGACTTTATTGGCCGAGAAAGCTAGAGATAAATTTCCGTTTGCAATCTATTCAGCATGTTATTCTGATGACAAAACCACAAAAATTAACCGTCGCTCATTCATCATTAATTATCCAATACCCAATATCGTGATCGTAAACCAGGGTTTCCCGGATAGATCGTGTCAGTAGGTAAAACAAATACGGTATGCTTATATACGGTAACTTTAAAAGATGGCCGCGTCATAGACCAGCAAAGTCATCCGCGAAAAACTCATCCATTGGGTAGAAACTTCTCCCGATAAGCTACTTGACAGAGTGTTCTTGAACATGTTAAATGGGCGCTCCTTCACTGTGTGTGGCAGGCAGTTGAACATTCTCATTGCCAGCACTGGAAAACAGTCTTTCACTCTTGACAATACAGTCTTTCAACTTGGGGTCAATAAAAAAACCAAATAAGGTAACAGGAGCAGTAATAACACTATTCGTTCTTGCAAGCGAACATAGCATATCTTGGGTTTTATTTTCGTTAAGCCTCAGCTTATTAATAGAAAACCACTTCTTGGCTTCAGAGAAGAGCACTTGGGCCCTAAATTCAGCATCCTGGGGGCCTCTGCCCTGACCTATGATGGTTGTATCATCTGCAAACAGCAGGCTTGAGTTATCAAGATGAAGGTCATTTATCATCAACAGAAACAAAAAAGGCCCAAGTACAGAACCCTGGGGAACTCCGTGGGGTACACTTTTCTCCTTTGAAATGGCACCCATTATAGACACCACCTGCCTCCTGTCTTCAAGATAATCCGCAATCATTCTCCATGACTTTCCCTGGAAGCCATATCTAGCCAACGTTCTTAGCAGGATGTTGTGAGAGACACAGTCGAATGCCTTTGAGAGATCGCACAGGACTAGATTAATTGAGCTATGTTCCTCAAAAGCCTTATTAATATTTTCAACAAGAGACAATTAAAAAATTGAAGTTACTAACCTCTTTTACTATAATATGCATTGAACACCTCATTAAAACCACCACATTAAAATTAACTAATTGATTGACACTTTAAACCATGTAGAATTGTAATTGATACCGCCAAATATGTAATTCTTCATAATATATTTGACTTTGAGTGTTTTAAAAATTACCATTTTCGTGTGTTTCAATCAATTGAGCACAAAGTTAATCGATAGGGCCTACTCGTTGATGTTTACATCTTTCTTGCACAACAATAATAGTAAGTTAATTGTAAAAACTTTAAAACTAGCCTAAATGCAAAACAAGCAGCAACTTTTCAGGTTCAAAATATTACTTACATCAGATTGCCGCTGGCACATGACTGTAATGTGTAAATAGAAAGTAAAAGTACAATAGTCAATCAACGAATCAACAAGTTTCTACAAGGCCTATAAAATGTGCACATCAGCATTCATACAACTCTGCTAAATTTTCACCCCAAAACAACAACTGACTGTATAACTTAATCTTGATTGCCAATAATCACATTTCAAAACTAATACCGGAATGCTTCCCACTTCAAGTTTACTAAACTCTACACTTGCTTCAAATTTCAATAACTTGTTGTTATGTGAATAATTGTGTTTGTTGTATGATAAAAATTTGAAAACAGATCATACGATCACACCCCGCTCGACCGGAAATAGGTTAGGCCAAACAGTAAACACTCAAACAGCAACACAGTTTTCAACTTGCTATTTCAAGATCACGTCATACTGGATCGACAGCAATCTGGTTTGATTTATCAGTCCGCATCAAGGTCTGCATCGATCGGCTGCTCACTCTCCTTTCCATGCTTCTCCATTGAGGTAAATTGCTCAAAATGTATTCCAGCACTAATTTTATTTGTCTCATGCACACTCTGTTGGAGAGTGCAGAAAAAATTATCTATCCAACTAATAATCTTTTGAACCAACTTAATGAATGATGGAATAAACTAAACTTGAAAACTTTAAAGGGCTAAAGTGCTGCCGCAGTACCAACCACCAAGCTAAATAAATAATCCATCTGTTAGATGGGTTAGCTCACTGGTTCCAAAAAAAAAATTAGGTTGGCAGTACAGTGGGGCAGATAAAAAAAATCCTCCAGTAAGATAATTTTAGCTCAGTGGGTGGAAGCCAGCTTGTTCATTCAGTGCTACCTTCAGTTAGATAATTTTAGCTCAGTGAGTACAACCACTGGTGGTACACCTACTTCTTTTGTGCGGTAAAATTCAAAAAAGCGGAGGAATCAAGCATAAAACTACTCATTAATCCTGAATGTGTACAGAGTTCAGATTAATGACGGTGATGAAATTTATAATTAGAAGCTACAACTCAAATGTATATTAGAAGTTCTAATTAGATTAAACTTAATTTGTCAATATTACAGCGTATATTAAGAGTTCTAGTTAAACTTAATTAGTCAATATTACAGGACAGCTATAGAACTGTAAAACATTGTTCAACTATCATACAACCACACGGAAAAGTTATAAAGAGAGGTTGTGCAAGGGCTGCAAGCCTGTCTTCAATACAATTCAGTACATTTCCATATTTTCTGGTTTCTTATGGATTGATAAGAGTTATGACCTTTTGTTGCTTTTGTATATATCAGCCCTGCTAGACCATCACACTCAATGATTTCTAATACAAAAAATATTTTCCTATATTGTATGGTATTAATGTTGTTTTTTACTCTTGTCTGGCTCGGCTGCCTCCAATCCGTTTACCTTTTCCAAACTTTATTAAAGAACAAAAATTGAATGAAACCAGAGATTGGGTTTTGATTTCAGATTCGGATCCAGCACACCGAAATTAATCAAAGACTGTTCAAAACCAAGACGAAACTATCGTCACTGTAATGTAAGTTATGTTTGTTTTCTACTTGGAATATTTTCTTATAATCAGTGTAATTTTCTTTTAAATAATCGAAATTGAAATAAGGAAATGCGCGAGCTTTGTGCACTCTGCATGGTGAATCAGTAACTTTACAAACTCTCTACTGTTTTCTAGTAATAATATCTGGCAGATAAAGTAGATAATAGAATTGCTTTATACATTGGTTTCTTGGGGCAGAGGCAATATCATAATCTATTTTCATTATCTTTTGTTAAGAGATTTTGTGAATTCAAAACAACAAGAACTAGGCCTACATGCACTCACAGTACTGAAAAATAATATGATGATAGAATATTGTGTACTAATTTGTCTATTATAAACTGCAATGTTTAATCTATTGATTTTTATAAGACAATAATATGAAATACCAACTTTTGCAGTACAAACCAGTTAACGACACAGGCGTTAGCATACATTATTTATCAGAATAATTCCGTAACCAATATGAAAATATTCTGAATTTCTCCTATTTCTGCGGAAGAAATGACGATTGGTATCACTTGTAGCTGCCTAGGCTGTGGGTATTGTAGGAACCTGTGAGAATGGTATTATGGGAGGTAATGAATAACTAACTAGCATAGCTTTGTATGACACTAAATTTTATTGGTGAGCAACATGAAGAGGAACATTGAAATTTTATTGGTGGGTGGTTTGCTTAGGCGGCGGCTTCCACAGAGACAGACTCTGACTCATCGGAGCTAGGTGCTGCGGCTGGAGAGTCCTCCGATGCTGGAGCTGGAGCGGGGGCGGCGGACGAGTCTGTTTCGGGGGCGGCGGGGGCGGGGGCGGGGGCGGCTGGAATGGCGGGCAGCGGGCTTCCAGGGAAGAAGGCGGCGGGAGATGCAAAGACGGGCGCTGAGGGGGCGTAGTAAGCTGGCAGAGCGGCGGGAGCTACCACTGGCACCTGTTGCGGCAAAACATCACTAAAATTATACTCTCACTCATATTCCTTATAGCCTAGTTGTTGTTATTTATTTATTTTTTTTTCAATTTATCAGATAGATCATTTAAAAACTCGTGATAATTGTGAAATTATCGAATTCAAAACTTACTTAAAAGTTGGAACAGCTCAACTTTCAACTGTGTAGTAGTGTGTATGAGAGCAATCTTATTATAGAAAGATGTTACGTTTCTACCGACGATAGTCAATTTGAATACAGTACAGTACAGTACTAACAGTAGTAAAGTAATCAATACAATTGTATATACAACAGCTGTAAGCTGCATTATTAGTACTAGAAATTCTTCAATTTTACAATTGGTCAACGAAGGGTGTACCGTACATCATCAAAACAAAAAATATGATTATTATTTTAAAATCCCATAGATATTGTACCGTGATCTAATGATATTTAAATATTGATGATAATGTAATTTTTATCATGTAAGTACACTTACAACCTCAATATTTATCGATGTTGTTTTTTCACAACGAAATAAGTCGCTCTTGGCTTTCAATATTTTGAATACATATTGTATTAGTTGTTATTGAATTTTACAAATAAATGAATAGAATACAATCTGAATGACCTGTTTAAGGAAACTGGGCGACCTTGATACATTTGTATCTTCGTAGTGATCCGCATATATATTGGGAAAATAATATTCGCCATAAGAAAATTGAGTTTAACTTTATTATAGTTCAGTATTGTACTCTCTTATAGTACGGATGATGGCCACACTTGTATTTTTGCTCTTCTGTCCAAGTAAATAGGATAATAATGAATCAATACTGTTCATTCAAAAGCCCTCTGAGTATGGATACCGTACTATAAGCTAAATAATTAGTAGTGAGTGAATAATTGAAATTCATGCTCAATATGTGATGAATAAAAAGAATAGTTCATTATCATGCAGGAGAATATAACTGTATTAAATAGAAAAATTTATTTATTCAATAATACTCCACATATTTCAAGGAAAGTGTTTTTCTAAAAGGAATAATTATTGGTAAAACAGTAAATAATAGGATAAAAGGAATTTATTTTCCCCAATTATTAATGAGAAATACCTTTGACAGCTTTATCTTCAGGTACTGCAACTGGTATTCATGGTTGTAGGAGACGGCAACTGGGGTGGAAAATTTAGGGAATTTGAGAAATTACCTGAACAGGCACTGCAACTGGTACATGGTTGTAGGAGACGGCAACTGGGGTGGGAACGTGAGTGATGACGGGGTTGACGGCTGTGTAGGCCGGGGCCTCGACGTGGCTGTAGGCGAAGTTGCCTCCGAGTCGGTCCGACTGGATCACCGCACTGTCCAGGCTGGGCGTTCGCACCAGCACTGCAGCCGAAGCCACTGACACCATCAGACAAACTGCTACAATAACCTGGTCAATACAATAATAGTAAGTAAATATATTGTGTTGTACATCAAATTTTTTCTACTGACAAAATTACAATGACTTGAAAACATTTTTAAATAGAAAGCAAAACATAACTTAAGAAATTTGTTGTGTGTAATGATAATGGTATTTATAATAAATAAGTGGTTTGACTGTATCTCTGTCTTATTCTTTCATTAAATATAACTTACATTGCAGTTACGAAATGGGACGAACCGGTACTAACTGCAATGTAAGTTATATTTTGTTTTCTACTTGAAAGTTTCTTTAAATCAGAGTAAATATAATTTTATTAACAAGAATTTAATATATCTTCTCGATGTTGAAGAATGTAAAAAAACAAACATTAAATGATGCATAACAAAGCAATTGAAGTATTGAAACAACAATAGAGAATTAAAGGATAAGTTGAATAAAATGCTTCACAATACATTTACACATCATACAAGTTACAGAAATATTTTCTAAAATATTTTCACATAATAAAGAATAAAACATGGTTTAAAAGACATTCTTTTTGTGGTGATTCGGCACTGAATATGTTGATAGATGTTTGATTAAAAATTTAAGATGAATAAATCTAAGATTCAGCTTCAATTTGATAAGGAAATTTATTATTTCAAAATTCATTCAATTGAGCATTCGAATTAAATTATGAGTGAGAAAATCAACTCAACCAACGGCATGTATGAAATGAATCACACTAGAAGAGTAGTTTCTTTAATTGAATTGAAATTGCTTTATTTTGTGAAATTACAAACACATAAAATTACAGTAAAATTGGTAATGATAGTGAATTGTATAACAATGAGAATAAAAACTATATTTAAACATTTCTCTACATATCAGCCACTTATTATATGAAATGTAATTCCCGCATAGGAGATTAGCCTGTGCGCGGGAACAGCACAGTTCAATAACTGAACTGTGTAATAATTTATAATTATTACAATAAATATAAATAAAGATGAAATCTATAAAAATAATGCAACAATACATTAAATACAAAAAAGATGAATAATAAATAAACGGCAGATATGAACTGAAGCACAGCACACTTGAGTGAATTGACGAGTAATAGATATTAGAACTGACCTTCATGATGAGCGAGAGAAGTTGTTATACTCAGCTAGGTGAAGACTGATCTACGACTTGCGACTTTCTGCGGGACGGCGTAAGCTGGACGGCTTTATAGGCGAGAGGACCGCGCCCAAAGTCAAGGCCTAGCTTCGACTTCGATTCTTCCTCAACTTCACACGCTCGTCTCGAATTTCTTCAAGACCAAAATATCAATCACCCAGCTGTTGGATAGTTCCGAGAATAACTTTGCTTATGAATTTGTTTGAAACAGTTGATAATTTTTGAGAAAAATTGCATTTTCAAAAAAGTAGCCTACTCAACTCGATCAAATTATTAGAAATTTGAAAGCATTTTGAATAACCGACCGACATGGCGACATTATGATAGTAGACGAGTAAAGCGTAAATGGAAAAGAAAGATTGTACATGCTATACAAGAATTTAATATTATATATAATTGAGCTTATTGAATTGCCGTGAACAATAATCTTGCTCATCCTCGGCTTTTTGAGCTACCCTCATGACCCAAAGTATCCTTCTGATTTCTCAATCACATTAAGTACCGGTATGCGATATTAAGTAGGTACAGTACAGTATTTATTTATTTTTTGCTGTGGTGATGCCCACATAAGTTCTTAGCTTGTGCGTGGGTAATTAATGGGGAGGATGATGATGAGATGTCGAGTGGACCTACAGCTTTAGGTGGGTTCCGAACCACCGGGAAGCTATTTTGATTCTTATGAATGAATTGCAGTACAAAGGTAAAAACTGCCGCGGAAAAAGGCCTGAAGTGGTCACCCTATGTTATGGTGCTGAAGTGGCCACCCTATATTATGGTGGTCACCCTTACTATGGGAATAAGGTGCAATAGACTCTTGTCTAATCTAGCG
The DNA here is from genome assembly GCA_017141395.1 of Laodelphax striatellus. Taxonomy (NCBI): domain Eukaryota; kingdom Metazoa; phylum Arthropoda; class Insecta; order Hemiptera; family Delphacidae; genus Laodelphax; species Laodelphax striatellus. Next base: position 35,519,887 of record CM029530.1, on the reverse strand, counting down.
ATTAGACACCGGCACGACCACGAAGCCAATCACTTCCCTAAATATTAAGTATTAATATGTTTTATTACAGTCAATAAGTAACTTACAGTAACAACTACTTTTTTAACATCAGTGTAGAGTCAGTACCGTACTCATTTAAACCTTTTTAGGAGCAACCCTTTTTGAAACCATCGACTTTCCTCTTTCATTAGAACATCTAGAACTGCATTTTACAAAATTGGTCATTTTAGATTTAGGCTTATCCTAAAATAAGCTTAGTGATTCACTTACCGGTATTTCAAAAGACAATTTTTTTCTGTCTTGATTGCAATTATTGAATGATATAATATCTAAAGTTAAGTGAGTCGCAACAAACTACGAAAATAGTTCAGGTAACAAATTCTCTCTGTTGAAGTTATTTCATTGGATATTAAATTTAAATATCGGTATATAATATAACATGTTCACAGGCTGGCTTATTCTTCCAGAGTCGGTAATCAGCTTGACTTTATTTTATAACTTAATCAGGTTTACAGATCCATATCAAATCAAGGCACTTTGTTAATATAATAAATAAGAAGAATAAACTGTAACTGATCATGAAATATGTTTCATAATTAAGTAAGGTATCAACAAATTTATTGTTTTTTAATGAAAGGCACTTCCACTTCAATTAGAAATAATTTAATAATGATAAGTAGTATAATAGTTGAAGTTCCTGATGAAGTAGAGTTTTCTTGCAAATGATAAATAATTTATCTGCTCTTGCTCCTTCATAGCCTTCTCTGTGAAAAATATGCTGCCCTGTTTGTGAGTAAAGCATCAATAATATAATAAAATCATTCCGATTCAAGACATTTTTGATTATGACGATCTAAAACGTAGGTCCACGACACGAATGATTTAATTTTGAAATATTGTAGGTAATGATTAATTTGAGTTATGAATTGAATATAGTACCTATTCGAAACAACCTTTCTAATGAAATTATTGCTTTGCGGTGTCGACAATGTTGTTCTGCTCTTAAAATACCGGTATTTCGAAAAGTAGTATTTATTTATTACTGTTCAAGTGTTCAGCGTCAGAATTTAATGAGACAATGACTCAGTTATCAAATATCAATATGAAAGACATGATATAAATCCAATAATTTTGTACGAATTGAATTATAATCTTCAAACAATATGGATATAAATAAATTTCGCTTTACAGAAGTAGAAATTCCTGTTTGAAATGCAAAGGAGTTCAAAACTTGCTTTCTTCTTGGCTGAGGTGAATTCTTTCAATCGTCACTAACCATGGACAAGGTTCAAGATCATGGGGATTTAGTTCATCATCAATAAATATCATAGTTTCAGCCCGGTTCGTACCTACTCCAAGGAATTGACCTTGATAAATCAGTAACTTCTTTCTTCTTCTTAAAAAGGAGACGATTGAGTACCTATTAGAATGCAAACAAATCCGTGACGTAACGGTTCGACATTTATTTTGGTAATAAGTAGGCATCCTACCGTTGTTGTAAAAGCCTACCACCTTCTTGATCTACTGTACAAAAAGAAGTAAGTGATCCATTGCGGCTTCTGCTGGAGGGGCGCCCATAAAAATAGTAATAATTGGTCTGTTCTGGAGCACCGGTTGACCATGAAACCGCGCCCTTCGTATATCGACCAAAATCAAAGCAGAATGAACTGTCACGGCCACGATTACTTATGCAGACACCGTAGAGATTCTTCCATTCCTCGCATGTTTTTCTTCCTTCTTGCAGACTACAAAGGAACAATTTTCGCGCAGTCACCGACTCGTTGATAATATATTATTTTTTAGCACCATTTACGGATACCGTAATTTGAAGAAAATAAGTAGCGATGAGTAAGAATAATCATTAAACAAAGTGCTAAAGCAGCAGTAGAATTAGATGATGCAATAAGTTATTAGATTTAAGTTACAATATAAGTTATATCGTCGTAATCAATAGAAGTACCGTATTTAAAATGTACTTGGTAGAGAATGGGATTTTTCAAAATTTTCTGTATACTATTATAATTAATGAATGAGATTGATGATGGTATTCCGTCAAATATGTTGAAGTTATTGAAACGCATATTTTGTGTGTTGGCAAAATTATAAACCGTTTACGGTCTTTACCGTTTATTGTCTAGTAAAATAATATTATTTTATTCACCTGAATGACATTCTTATCGAATAAAAATGTATTTTTCATAAATTCATTTATTGTCTTCAAGAGTAATTAAACTTAATTAACAACATTAATTTAATTCGTTTTAATTAGGATTAACTTCTTTAACGGCGAGTTAGACATGAAAATATCAACAGGAATTTAAAGAGGAGAAATTTCTCTCAGATACCTAGTTGATGAATTCATAAGTCATAATTATGTCTAGTTCGGTCAGAATATGGGAATTTCATTTATGAGGGATTTTTTCTGATAGTCTACACAGGGTTTTTTCAAACAAGTCTATCTGGAATACCTTATGACAGAAAATTGAATTTAGACTTAAATTGTAGACACATTTCTCCTATTTGAATATTCCTATTTTTATTTTCATGTTCAATTCACCGACAAAGAAGTTATACCAAATCGGAAAGTCAACATTTCACATTTTTCAATGATTTTACTATAAGATCATAGCCTATAGCCTCCAGATTGAGATTGATACAAGTTAAAACTGGTTAAATTGTATACAATTTTAATCTCTAGACCTAAAATCGGCTCAAATATTCTGAACTACTTCGTATCATTGAAAAATTTCTTAAAACATGAAAAGAATGAACCTGTACAGTACACCCAAGAATGAATTTTTTTGGGGATTATTTATCGCCAATTATAGATAATATATCATGTTCTAAAATTCAAGGCTAAATACAAATTTCTATCATCAAGGACTTTCAACATAAAAAAACTTCTCAGTCTTTCAAGAAAAAAATTCCAATTAGGTACCCTCAGAAATGAGGGTCTATTCATAATATGATATATGAGTTTAAACCGCCGTGACGAGCTAAGAAGAATGAACTATCACTTGTTGAGATCCGTTTTTTCTCTCCGAGGCTTTGATTTGACGGAAATTGCTGTAGACTTGAATCGAAATTTTTGGGACTCTCCGTTAAAGAGTTGTTTTGATGTTACTCTGTATTGAACCGAACCACAGACAAGGTAATGACTGATAATATCCATAGTTTGTGGCTGTACTCTGTCAGATACCGTCGAAAACTCATATTACTCTCATTTGGAATGCTAAAAGTGGGTAAGATCATTTCCAGCTTTGCGTTATTAAGTAATGGCAATTACTCAATTGCTATTATAAAGAGTATAATTTATTAAATCTCCAAATAATTCTACAAAAGCTACGAAGACTTCCCCATATGCGAAAATTGATAACAGAATAAATATCTGGAGGAATTTCCGATTTACAGAAATAGAAATTCAATATCATAAACAGAAGTGTTTGGTGTCAAGTCGATTGACCGGCAATCAGAGGGTTGTGTATTCGGTTTCCGGCCAGACAAAATATTTTCATGTAGTAGCGTTCATCGAATTTCCTCCCACTATTTATTATCTTGCCAATATCAGCAGTTGCGGAAGGCTTCAGAAATTTTTACAGCATTATTTTTATTGGTTATTTATTAGACTATAGTTTGAGTAATAATCCAAAGCTCAAAGCATGTAAATAGCTTTAGTTCGGTAAAAGTTTGAGAAAAATATATCGATGTTAGATGAGGTTTTCAGTCAATTGATGATACGATTAATTTTTTGTAAATTCAAAATTTCAAGACAGAATATTTGAAAAATTGAATACCGATGAGTTGGAGCCTGTTCAATTCTACTGCGAAAAAGTAGCAATGATATTTTGATATACTGTATACCTCTATCTCATGTAATCAACATCTATTTGGGTTATAAAAATTAAAACAAGTGTTGTTCTTCGAATGTCTTTAATTTAAGAAAAATATTAAAGTAGAAAATACAAATCAATGGAATTATTCAAGATATGTGAAAAAAATAATGATATTAAAATAATATATGAGGGATTAAATGCAAATGTTTCTGATAAACCTGAGCTCTTTGACTGGATAAACATTTAAGCGTCAGTGTTGAGAATGAGACAGACGCCTTGAAGGATCCAGAGGCTCGGATGATCAGTGGAACGCAAGTCAGCTTCAAACACTAATCCCACACCCATAGCATTTCTCCTGGATGAAGTTGTGTAAACTGGAGTCCGAAGAGTGTTCTACAAAACAAAGCGAAATAAGTTAGCACGAACAGTCCTAATTATTTTCAAGTGATACATTAGAAAATAGAATAATAATTGATACATCACTAGCATTCATGAGTTATTTCAAGGGAATAACCATTTTATATTTTATCAACATGAAACTCTCAAAAAAATTCTTAAAAACTATTGAATCACCTTAATAAAATTAATAATAATCGTCATAGAGCAAATTTCAATGTTGAAAAATTAATAAGTTATAAGGAAACGGATGAATGAACTTAGAATATTGAATTATTTGTATTGTATTTATTGAATATTAAATGTTTCTTGGTAAAAAACTTTGAAAAAGTGTGTCTTGAAGTGGAAATTGTTGGTGATATAGAATGTGAAACCTTTGGACATTGGAATTTAAGAAAAGTAGCAGTTTCGGGCAGTAATCCAGTTTTTTCTCATTCTTTCAACTACATTTTTTTGGACTGAGAATTTTTGTGATCAATTGAAGTGGAAACAACCTTATTTTTGAAAACATTATTATTTTTATCAAAATTCGGGAGAGAAACAATTTTGGGCTTCGCCTGTCGTTTTTCTCCCAATCATATTTCAATAGTTTTTTCTTGTATTAATGAATGAATTGAATGATTTGGTAAAAAAATGAATTGATTAACAGAAAGTTGGAAATAATTGATGTTACCTGTAGTTTGAGTCGATGCGACTCGATGGGCACAACATGTAGCACAGGCAGATCAGAGACAAGCACCTTGGGCCAGGAAGTGCAGAGGCGGCCGTTGAGCCTGTCCCACTGAGCACCCTCCAGGTAGAGGCCGTGCACGTAGCAGCCGGTTGGCGGGTCGCAGGTGACCGAGTCCTCGTAGGGGAAGTCGGTCACTTGCGTGTAGAGCGTTGATCGGTCGAGCGGCCAGCGGTTCTCGCGACACGTCATCTGAACGACGGCGGTCAGGTAGGACTCGGGTGCGTGCAGGCCGGACAGCCAGACCGAGTGCGGCCGACCGTTGTAGATCCAGTTGCGGAACTGGTGCACGCGGCGCTCGAACCACTCCATCCAGCCGCCGAGGCTCTTGCACGTCTCGGGCGTCAGCCGGCGCCAGTCGGCCGGCAGCTGTCCGCTGAACAGACTCGCCGCCGTCGCGTCCAGAGCCGCGTCCATGCCCACCTCCCCAGCCAGTGCGCGGCACAACATCTGCAGTGACGTCATCATCCGTGTTATCAACAAGTTGAATCGCTCCAGCTCCTGAATAAGCACCACCTGCGTGGGAGATATGTGAGACATGCTTGCTCCCTTCAACACCTTCTCAATGTCATACTGCTTAGGCAACTTATCCATTATATCCATTGCAATACTCCTTATTACATCCTCCCTGCTTGCTCCTCCCACACTGTCGCCAACCTGTGGCTGCAAATCTATCATATGATTCCAAATCTGCTTGGCAGCTTCAGTGAAGTAACCGATCTCAGCATTTGGATGCAGCCCAAAGATTCCGGGTGCATTTGTCAACGGCAACTTCTCAATTTCTTCAAGATAATCGTCTCTGGAGCCTTCAGCTGGAATTGAGTACTCCACGTTGTGGTCCTTGTAGAAGCGGAAAGGCTGGAAGCTATCAAACAGGAAATCTCCTAGATATTCATCCATGTAACAACAAACAACTCTTCTGTCAAAATCGTCAATCACTCGCCCACCATACATCACTTCACCTATTAGATATTTCAGACTCGCCCATGGTACGCGTCTATCATTCTGCTTTGAAGCTCTGTCCAAGTATGTTTGAATTATTTGAGTGCATACATCAAAATCCATCTCCCCAAAGTCGTAAGCAATGTTCCATCCAGCTTTCCCATACTTCCTTCGTTCTTGTACAATAGCATGGAAGAAAGCCAGAACATAGATAAGTGTTTTATATTTAGGGTGAGAGCAACTCTCAAGTTTGGATGGCCTCATTTTGAAATAGGTGTTGCGCAGATTAAGCTTCAATCCATTCGGAGGTTCAGTGACAACTTTAAGAGACCTCTGTAAAATGCCAATGGGAAACGATTGCGTTGGGTCCGTGGTCAACCATAATCGGAAGTCAGGATGTGGTTTAGACATACTTTCCAAGACTTTTTCCAAACTTCTAACAAATGAAATCAAAAGGTGACAGTTCTGCAACATAAGCCAGTGACCGCGATCGATTGCTACTTGTAAAAGTGTAAAAGCTGCTTTCTCTTGGCCTTGACCAAGTGATAAATACTTGAATCTATTCACACCTATTCCTGTAGAATCAACTAGCTTCATCAGCTCACTTGTTGGATCTGATCCTGGACTCAAAATGAAAATCACTGGTGTGCTTGGAGAACTCTGCTCGTAGACCATTCCGAAACTCACAAATGGAGGAGTAATGTATTGCTCTCCCATTATATCTTCTATGTAATTTGTCATTGCTTGGTAGACTCGGTCTGTGCGGAAACATCTCAATAGCATCAATTTCTCAAATTTCGATATTTTAGAACTGTAATCACAAGGTAAATCAACACTTTCCGGATTTTCAAGATTGTACCACTTCTTCCAATCGGCAATATTGTCGATTATGTCATCAGCTAGAGAGCCAAAGTTGGTAGAGAATTCAGTGGTTAATTTTATAATATCCTGCCAGCCCTGAACTGATATCCAAGGAGCTGGACATGGAATAGCAGATTTTTCAATGGTGATACTACCTTTAATGAAAAACTCCAACTCAGAATTAGTCAGTTTTTCAGAATTCAGTTCCAATTTAACAGTCATTTGGAAAGAAAGAAGAAGTTTGTGTCTTTCGAATACACCAGTGCATCCATAGTCATAAACATTTTTAGTTAGAGTGTTAGCTATGTTGCGCAGTCTTTTTTGCAGAATTGTGTCTGGCATGGCCTTGCGAAGAGAGAACCGGAACACATTGAGATAAGAGCCGAGAGAATATTGATACATGGAATTCACTAGAGCAAGATCAGATAACACAAAAAATAGAATGGCGCCCCTAGTTGCCACCAAACGGTATCGGTTTCTCAGCTCCTCAATGTCTTTGGCTGTTACTGCAGCAAGTTCAAGTTTTGACATCACCTCCTCAGCCTTGGTTTTTGTTTCATCAAGTGTGTTTACCAGTTCAACATTGTCAAGCATATTGCCAGTACAAGTTGAAAGCTCTCTCAACAAAGAATCTTCAAGCTGTTGAAGGAGGTACTTATTGCTACTAGTCTCTTTGATTAAAGCTTCACGCTGCTCTTCAAGGTCTGGCCGTTCATTCTGAACCACAACACTGAGAAGCTGGTCTTCAAGGCCACTGACAGTCACCGAGTAATTCACCACCGATGCCTTGGAATAGACAGCCGGCGCAAGAGTTGGATTGGCAAGTTTTGTAGTAAGATACATTCTGAAATTCATATCAAAGTCTACTTCTTTGTCACCCAGCTCAACAAACACATGGCCACCCTGATTTTTTATATTTCTCTCTAAAACATTATCAATTATTGGGTCTATATAATCCACATCTTGGAAAAGTACTGGTAGACCATATTTAATTGCAGTTTCCAAGTGTTTCAAGAAATCACTGTCACCAAACGAAAGAATCCTGAGATGTTTTCCTTCAGATTGCTTTATCCAATGCAAAGCTTGCTCTTGGGGATCGATACAGAAGGGGAAGCGGGGACATGATGTTGTTAAAATCCCATTTTGAACAGATAGTTCATCTGGAGGCAGCCCTTCAGAGTTCCATTTACTGATTTTCACTTCATCAGCTAGCTGATCTTCAACACGATATCCAGATGAAATGGGAATTTGTGAATCAACTATCTTGTTTGTCCAATCAACATAAACCATATTGTTACGGAATTCCCAACTGAAAGGTGCAGCGTAAGCGAGGAAGCCAGCAGATAGAAGACTATTACCCACGACTTCACCCTTTTCTAGGTAGAGTTGTTGCAAGTCAACTGCCCAGCGAGCATTTTCGGAACTCAAACCAGTGATCAACTTGTCAGCAGCAATGAGTCGCCGCTGCATCAGATCGGTCTCTTCTTGAATCTCCTGACGTTCCCTCAAAGCTGTCACATACCTGTCTTCTAGACGTTGCAAGGTTTCTGAAATTATCTGTAATCTATTGTTGAGTTTGTCCAAGTATTTTTTAGCGGTGTTGAATTCTTTTTCGAGTGCAGCAACACGTTCTTCTTTCGGTTTGATCTCTCTGTAAACCATGCAGTAACCAAGAACGGCTTCCACGAACTTGAGTAGTCCGAACCCAGCTTTGCTAATCTGTTGCATTTCATCCATTTTCTTAGTTGTTTTCATGTGCGCGCGGACAGCTTGCTGTTGTTTGAGTGTGATTTTCTTGCAGTCCATCTCTTTCAATTTGACAAGGAAGTTGGGATCAGTCATCATACCTTTCGCCGATTTCCAAGAGACATCTCTGACGCCTCTAATTATTGCCACACATTCACAAATCACCTGAACTGGTTCCGGAGGTGTTGCAAACGACCTGCAGAGCAACATTATTTCAATATAATACAAGTACGGACCCCAGTCTCTTGAATAATTCCACATCAATCCAAACTAGTACAGTATTAGCCAAAATAAACAGTACTGAAACCTAGTACCAGTACTGAAAATGTTACCATTTCAGAACTGTTTATTTTGGCTAATACTGTATAATAAGCAATGAATCTAATCAAGTTTTGTTCTATTATGTTAAAAAATCTATATAAATCAATTTCTTAAAGTATTTACAATTCAATCTATTTAAATGAAGGTGATGGGTGATGAAACTCACGCTTCTCTCATTCACTCAATCCTACCAAATGAGGAATTGATAAATTATTGATTGTATTAAAATATTATTAAATTTTTCTCATTGTCATTTGAAATGGACGAGTTTTTTCATACAGAATGGTTGAGTTCTCTTGTATGTACAGATGAGCTGACTACCAAAGGTACAATAACTATTGCCATAACATGAATAAATAATGATTTTTTTACCAATTCAATAAATCAATTGACATTTCATTTGAAAAATCTGTACTGAGATGTTAAAAAATGTTGTTTATTTTCTTGAATGCGCCAAATTACTGACTTTAACACACTATTCTGATAGTGTGGATCAAGTTCTTTCAAAAGCTTCAATTTCAAATATTACCAAAATTATATCATATTCAGTGTTCAAGATCTGAGAGATAATTAATATTCTTTTTAACCTGATTTCAGTGATGTCTGCTTTCTCAAGCTCGGCAAGAGCGGCTTTGGCAGCCTGTAGAGCTGGCATTGCTTCAGACAGAGCCGCTTCTGCTTCTTGCTTTTCAATGGAGATTTCTTTGCTCTGCGCTTCGATTTCTTTACTCTTCTGTGACGCTATGTCTTTTTTCTCAGTGGCTTCAGCAGTAGCTACAAATAGAAATGTTCCATTATGCAGAAGTATCACAAAAAAATATGATATCGAATTGGTTAAAGAAGTGTAAGCTAGAGGAGACGTAGTCTTCAAATATGTGGTGGTTTAAGAAAGGATTAATAAAATATAATGAAATAAAATAATAATAATTTATTATTACTGTGTTGTTGCTATTAAAGCTATAAATGTTTCTAATACAATTAGTTTAACTTCCCTTCTTGGGATGCTTATCGCACAAAGACACTCGTACCTACAAAGATCTAAAACGGCAAGACCCTGATTCAAAAATGAATCTCATATTTAAGTGAGGACCAGCATCTTGTACGTGATTACTTCTCGGCCAAACCAAACTCAGCTTTGTTATTGTTGTTGAATGCATTAGATACAGAGCTGACAAAAAGTGCGTTCTCTATCTAATGCAATCACGTACCATCCAGGTTTATTGATTCAAATAACCAGTCAGTCTCTTTTTCACTTCTGTGTTTTGACAATACGTTTATAAACAATAAAATAATCAATTGTTTTTAATTGAAGCTGGAAAATCGAATATTTCCTCAAATCTCAATTGTTTTTTATTTATTTATGACAGAAGTAAAAATAGTGAGTTCCATTTCAACAAAAACTTCTCGGAATCATTCAAAACTGCATCAATTTGGGAAAAATGGATCCAGAATAATCCGCAGAATCATTTTCAACTCAAACAGTTGAATTTCTATTGATTGAATATGTAATTAAAACAACAAATTAATGAAGAATACAACAATGAGATTGGTACTTTTTACAGTGAAAGTTCAAATCCAATAAGTCTAAAATCTTGAAATAAGTTTTGAAATCCAGTCCAAACCAATAAGATCAAGACGATCAAATATTATACAACATGATCCAGTAAAGGTACAAGAACAAGGGCATTCATTATAGAAAGAATTCATTGAAAGAATACGGTATTGGATTCGTTAAAATGATAAAAAAATTCGTTAATTTTATTCGTTAAATTGGAAAATTATAAGGTACCTTGTTCGATTTCATTCAGCAGCTCCTCGCATGCTTTTGTTTTTTCAGCTACGATGACTTTCTGAATAGCCAATTTCGCATTCAATTCATCCAATTGTACAGTAGCTTCAGCTATCTTCTGCATCCCAGCATCAAGTCTTTCACACTACAAACATTAGCGGAATAACCCTTTTCAAGAACATATTTTTCATGAACAAGGAATACCATAAAAATCACAAGAAAATTCTAGAAATACTCAATTTAAAAAATATATGCTGCACTGCATAAATTCAAAAATAAAATAATTTTCCAATGTAATATTTTGAGAAGAATTTTCGTTAGTAACCTTGAATTATCATGAGATTTTCTGAAGCTACGATTGCGAGACAAATAGATCATCCAAAACGAATATTTTCAAATTGTCTCTATATTTGGCTTTCAATCATACAAAAATATCAACTATTATTGTCAGGCATTGTTGATTTCAATTTTTTGAAAACTACACCTAAATTTTGATGCTTTGCCATTATACACATCCTATACACAAACAAAAACTGAAACAGAACTCACAAAATATGCTCACCTGTGAAACAATGAAAGATAATTTTTCTTCTATGAGTTTCAAGAATAGACGAATGAAATCCAGATAATGCTTGGGAGTGATGTAGTTCCTTCTTCGTAGTTTTGTATGAAAATCGGTTGTGAAAGAAATTGTACTCGAATGAATGTGTACAACAACTTCTATTATATTTGTCAAATTATCTGGCGGTATTTTTGGCTCCTGTAAAATTGAAAATGATAATATTATTTATATTATAAATCGAGGGATGGAAATATTTTGGAGATATCTATTTCTGATCATTTAAATCGAAAAAGGATGATACTGCATTGAAGAAATTGTTTGACCAAATTAAACTATATCATATTTTGACATATCATGATTTTGAGTAAGTGTATGACGACAGTGAACTGATTATATTACTTTCAAAATAAATGTTCATCTATAGTTTCAATGAGCAGTAAATGTTGCAAGTGTATAAGAAATTATTGTATAGTAAAAAATGTATATACAGTATCATTCTGCTTGTCAGAAGCTTAGCATTACTGTTTTGAAATTAAATGGATAATTATTGTGTTCAATATAATTTATAATGTATTATGAAATCATTTATACAGGGTGTCCCACCAAGGTTGTAAGAGCCGTTAAATATAGATTCTACACGACTTTTCCAACCAAAAATGACCAGTAAACGTTTTTCCTATCGACCTTAATTTTAGAGATATATTGATTCTTCGATATTTTGAAAATATGCCTACTTACTGTCATTATATACTCAAAAAATCGAGAACCACTCATTGAATTCTAAATTCGAGGCAATTTTTGAAAAGAGCAGAAAATTCTACATTGATTTGATGTATTATTCATGTTAAAGTCGATTATTGAGCGAGAGGTCAAAGTTGAAAAGAGTGGTTTTTTAATAACTTCCAAATTTTCAAATGCAATTTTCTCGAAACTACCCAAGGTTCGATAATGTTTTTATAACATAATAAACTTCCTTTTACTTCCAGGACGATACAAACATTCAAAGGCATATTCAATGAAATAATCAATAACAGAATCAATGAAAAACATCAACTGCTTGGTATCACCAACCAAAATGTTTGGTGATACTGTTATCTCTGATGGCATTTGTGATACTTCATGAAAAAATAATCATCACATCATTCTAAATAATTTGTTTTATATTGAATTGTCTTTACAATTGAATGAGATGTTCTAAACTTGAAAAATTCTAGAGATTGTAGAACCGTTCCATGATAATAGAAATGAAAAAACACAATGATTTTGTCAATTATACACTTTAATTTGTGGTACAAGGACCATGATTTCGTGGCCACACAAGCTACATCAAGGCGAGTCAAGCTGATAATGTAGCCTGTGTGGCCACGAAACCATGGTCCTTGTACAATAAATTAAAGTGTAGAATTGACAAAATCAGTTTGTTTTAAACTTACATCCTGGAGATATTTTGTAGCAACAGCGTGAAGTGCCTGAGTGGGCCAAGGATACAACCAGTTGATGTATGAGTTATTGACGAGGCCTGGAAAGTTCCTGCATCTTGTACGTAGAACATCTCCAGCCGAACTCATGCCAAGAACCACATGCAGATTTTCAATGCACTTCGTGCTAAAGTATTGCCAGCAAGATTCCCTGGATTGGAGCAAAATTCGATTGTCATGATAAATTTTAATTCAATAAATTGGTAGCCTAAATATGAAGCATCCAGTATCGAAATAACGAATATATCACCATTATCAGATTTTAATTGCTAAATTACTGAATTGCATGATTTAGTTATAGACGCTTTCACATAAGCATAGAGTAGGTGAAATTTGGAAAAAGCACGATTGAATAATCGTGTAATAGGTCCTTATTATTAGCGTATGGCTTTGATCGGTGGGGAGATCCGAAGGTAGATCCAACTCGCCGTCTATTCTTCACTAGGATTGAAAAGTTTTATTTCACTATTCAGGATATTCACTAATTTTGAAAGAAGTTATTTTTTGAAACAGAAAGGTACTTAGTAATACGATCATCACAGCAACCACATGCTAAATTTACATACTTAGTTTCTAACATCCCGGAATTTAACATTCCTGAATTAATTGGTCTTCTAGAACAATGTTATCGATCCGATTTAAGAATAAATTTTTCATGAAACTTTATTATTGGCTTATTTTTCCTCACTAAATGATATTACTTTTGATACAGATACTGGAGGTTCAAACTGTGATACATCCATTTTTGGAAAAGCAACAAAAGATAATGATAAATTACCTCATATTATAATAAACCACATAACAATTATCATAGGATACTAACTTTGTAACAGAGAATCCTTCTTCTTTGGCTTTTGCTCTAACTTGCCCGACAATGGCATCTTTCTCATCATCAGAAAACAAGGCGGGAACCATGCCGATCATCAGTATATTATTGATTATTTCCAAAATACCTGAAACAATCACAAGAGAATGAATGTAATAACTGAACAATAAAAGAGCAAGGGAAACGAAAAATGAGTGCTTCTATTGATTTGGAAAAAGGAAAGTACATTTATGAGACTGATATTGTTCAAGTCGGAGTCTAGTTCATGTCTGGTTTTATTATTACTACCTACTTGTATTAATAAGAGAAGATGAAAGGTTGAGAGGAATCTCTAGGAGCTCAGTTGAGAACAGTTAACACTCTGTTATATTCTATAAGATTAAAATAGTGAAGTACAGGCTCTAACGCTCGTTCGGTAAAATTCAATATTAAAAATTTCAGCACGAATAATAAAATAAATGGAAATGATGATAAATAAATTTATCAGACTAAATTTTGGAACAGAAGAAGTTTTGGGTTAACACCTGTTTTTTCTTTCCTATAAGATTGTATTGCTTGATCCAATAAATGATTATGATTATGATTATTTATTCCAAAAAATAAAAATATACAGCACACATATTTATTATTCATACCTTCTTCAGTAACCTGTGCACTAGTAAAGAAAAACGCTGTCTTCGTTCTTTGTACACCTAGCTGGGTGAACAGTCTTTTCATATCATCCTTGAAGCTGTTTTCATTGTACCCTCTGCTCAGGGTAATGGTGAATACGGCCAGATCTAAAATGAAAATTCAATAAACAGGTATCAAAGAATCAAATGATATACTTCATACTGTACACTTATGATGAGTACTCGCCACCAAACTAATGTAATCTACTTGTAATGCTTTTTAACTAGACTTGAGGTATTAAGAAGTGTTAATTACAATTTGTCAAAATACCACTCTTACACCTTCATGATAATTATATTGAATTTTTAGATATAAAAAATCATTATTTTAAATGAAGCTGAGCTTTCTATATCTATTATGGGAATAATTTAATCTACAGATACTTTACTTTCAAACTACAGAAAAACTGATTAATTATTCATTTAAGCGCGGTTTCTCAGTCGTCCAGTAAATAATTTACTGGCCATGTACAATTACTGGACCACTAAGTGTTTCCAGAACGTTCAATTAAATATTTTAATAGATTTACTGGAAATCTGGCCCAGTAACTACACTGGACCAGTAACCAGTTTAATGAACGACTAAGAAACCGGACATTGAACATGCAAATGATTAATTATATGCTTCATCATCAATCATTACAACGGAATTTCCATAAAGAACCCAATTTATTAATAACCCTATAATTTACATTCGATTCAACAAACTATGATTACTCACAATTACACAAAGTGAGACGTTTCGAGTAAATTTTATTCTTATTTGAGTTATATTTCTGAAATACTATTTTCCCTCCTCAATCGGTTGGGTTAAGACAAAAAACTAAAACGAAAACTATTTTTTAAAGTAAAAATGAGACATGATGAGCAATAGACCCTGAAGTAGCCTACCAGATAAGTCAATGAAAATTTAAGGATAATAACTCACTGGCAGTAAAAGCAGCAAGTCTTGTTAAACTGATCTTGCCACAGCCGTCGGACCCAACAAGTAATATGTGACCTCTGTCCATTCTCAATGCTCTGTGGATTCTTGTCAAATTTTCAAGGGCATCATCGAATAATACCATATCTATTTTTCGGTTTTTGTCGTTGTATTCCTCTAGAATCTAACAGAAAGAAACAAATTTGTATTACTGATTTACCCAATCACGAAGATACCAAAAAGAGGATCGAAAACAGATCTTAAAAAAGGATGTGATTGAAATGAAATTCAAAGAGATTTTGTCTAGTTTATACTTGAACTTAAACGTCATGAAAAATTAGAAAAAAATATCCACCCAACGAGATCATTAATGCATACCAAAAGTAAGAGGGCTAGTACAGTTAAGTAGCTACCGTATGTCAACTGTGAATTACACCTAGAAAATGAATATTGGAAAATTGAATGCTTTCATAAAGTATGACAATTTGTGATGTTGATAATTTAGTATTAATACTTCTATTCTTTGGAGTTTTTCCAATCTGTATATGAAAAATTTAATAATATACAACAAATCAATAATTGAAGTATTGATGACAATGAATAGAATAGTATCATTGTAAGAAAATGGAAATTACCTCTAGAAATAGATGGAAGACTGCTGGATAATCAAGAAGATCTTCATAAACTCTTGGCTCCCTTTCATTAAGTGTATTGCGATAATCACCAAATAGAAGAGGGTCGCGTAGAATGTAATTGAAATCTTCTTCATAAAGTTTCACAGAGCTTTTCAATTTCTCAGCTATCTCATTGTTCATGAATTCTTTGTCCTTAATAAAAAAGAAAATAGAAGATAAATGCTTAAACAGAAGAGTTTAGTGAAGAAAATTTTATTATTGTCTAAAAGATCAAAGACAACTAAATTCTTAAAAAGTGGCTCAAGGTAAGCTTTAAAAAAATAACCTTAATAATATTGTAATAATATTAATATTGTATTAGTTTCATGATCATTTATTTCATAGTTAAACAGAACACTAAATATACGTAATAAAGTAGTCTACAAGTCTAATTGAGGAATCTAGGGGTAAAGAATGACAATTCAATATTACAAATTGTATGGACTAATAGAGAATACTGATTTTCTATGA
Organism: Laodelphax striatellus; assembly: GCA_017141395.1. Taxonomy (NCBI): domain Eukaryota; kingdom Metazoa; phylum Arthropoda; class Insecta; order Hemiptera; family Delphacidae; genus Laodelphax; species Laodelphax striatellus. The sequence goes on along the minus strand of CM029530.1, from coordinate 35,503,665 downwards.
CCATAGCTTTACGAACTTCGAACATCTTTACCTCCACGGAAATCAGTCGATCACAAATAACTCTTGTGAATTCATTCCTCCATACTCGGTAGAACTGTCTTTCTTGGGTGAAATGCGACGGTAGAGTCATCGTTAGACCTTGCATTATCCGAGATAAGTCTCTCAAGTTGAAAATGTAATGGAATTTTGAAGGCGTTGGAGGTAGTTCTTTCACCAATACCTGTGGAATATGGATATTTGTGTGATAAATATTGATGAGCTCCAAATCAATTCCGAAATACACGCAAAATAATTCAAATTTGATCATTGTAACACAAATATTAATTTGCGTTTATTGAAATCTACACCAAGCTTCTCTGCCATGTCTGTAATGTAATTTCATTGGAGAGATGCATAAATTAAGAAATTTTAGTTTATTTAGAGAAGTTACTTTGATGTTGGATATAATGATAGTTGATATACATTGAAAAATCTGTGAGAAATACATAGATTACCTTGAACAGCTTCAATGTCAATGACATGATACGAGGAATTGTGAGTTGGACAGCCAAGTTGAATTTGACAGTATGTCCCTCCAATATAGAACTGTAAATGTGCAGCACAGTAGTGTCTGAAGGAAACACAATGTTCCAGCTGCAAAACATTGAAACAAAGCGCGGGTCCACTTCGTTCCGGCCTCCGCCAGCTTTTCCCATAGCGGCGAAATAGCCTGTACAACATCAACAATAAAATAATTTTTAAATTGACTATTCCATTATTATGTTTGTGTAAATTGGAAGAGGAACAGTTTTGGGCAGAAGCCTATTGTACTCTCCTTTGTAAATGATTGATTGATTATATTTTTACACTGTGTTATTGAGGACAACAACTCTCAAAAGTCTACAAATCAACAACACTAGAAAACTCTATTTTTTAGAATAATAGTAGAGGATAGGGATTGATAACTGCATTACTACATTATTTAGTGGAATATTAAGTGAAGATAGGCGAATTATTACAATGATAATATTATATTATACAAATTTCATTATATTATTGCATCATGTATTATCTTCTATTGTATAGAATTTTCAACTGAAATATTGCAAATATTTCCATTATAGGTATAACAATATTATAATAGAGAGTTATAAAAACTTTAAAATAGCACTAAATCAAGTACAGGAATCACGTACAAATATCTTTGATTGTTTTCCAATTCAGATCTTTCCCTCTATCATACATTCCTCCTTTTTCAAGCAAGAGTTTCAGTAGGGCAATGGGCTGTTGAGTTCCATAGGCATCCACCTAGAAAAACATTAATGAAAGAATAAGAGAACATGGGAAATATTAATTACAATTGAGTCTCAAGAGTAGCAGAAGGGGCACCAACACATGATAATGAAATACAGCCGTTCATACTTTCAAATGAGTGGAGTTTTTGCAAATATTGAAAGTTAAAATTATTTAAATTAACAGAATTGAAGTCTATAATGTTAAATTTACATTTAAAATATTTAAAAACAGCCAACATGAACAGATAATATTAAATTTATGGAGCGATGTTTTCAGTATTCGAAAAATGAGCAAAAATAACCTGAACACGTACCTGAGGCATATTCAAATCATCGATAAAACAGACAAGCTTTTTGCCAATTGGTGGACCGTAAGTACTTTTTGTTCTTTTCTCCAAAACCGACTCTATATTCCTTTGAACATCCAGTGAGTTTGTTCGGGATGAAAAATTTAGATGAATTTGCAGCTGAAACAATAAAAGTAGTATCTGAGGGGGGAAAGCAATGACTGTGCACTGGCAATGACTGAGCCACAATATGTTTTCTAAAATACTGAAATACTATTAATAATAAATATAACTCGGGAGCGAGCAGAAGATAAGCAAATATGACAAAATTGAATTTGACTGATGTCATTTTTTAAGCAGTTAGTGAGATAACATAGAGCTTCATTATTGAGAAAAAAAACAAGCTGAAATTTGTTCAACTTACATATTTTTCTGGATCAAGTTTCCTGAGGAACTCATGCATTGTCGCTGTTTTGGATGTGCCAGTCTCTCCAACTAATGCAACTGGTCGATGAACCTAGAAACCAATTTCAATATTTTTAGGGATGAGCGCCCTTGTAGATAAAATGTCACAAAAATTTTACATGAAAAAGTCGAATAGAACTAGAATAATATTTAATGGAATTAATTCAATAGGACATGACTCATTTTCTTATTCTAATTGTTCCCTATGAATTTTGTACACTTATTCATTTATTTTTATTTTTCAAATATTTTTACCATTTTCATCAGAATTTCTATATTTTGGTGAAAACTGATATTCTGTGAAACAAAAGCAAGATGATGGGATATGATAACTAATAGACTTTATTTGTTGCCTTTATTCGTTTAAGAGTGATAAGGGTTGAGTTGAAGCTTAAGAGCTCCTCCTCCACTCAACTCCCAACATTATAATTATAATTTAATGAAATAATTAAAAATTCGACTGATAATTTTACACAAGTGAAACAAAAGAACAGAAGCAAGCTACTAATCTACATCAGTAGAGAAAAAGGCGTTTTGCTAACAATATATACCTCTTATTACCTTGAATAGATGAAGGAGTAACATTAACCCATAGTTACATAATTGATATGGACATCAAGATGAAAGGCCTACCTTGTTCATCAAATTGAGCAACCACGTGACTTTAGTTGAATCTTCCGTTGGCACTAGAATCTCATTGAACTTGGCAGCTGGATTATGAACGTACTTCTCAACAAGATTTTTCCACGGCACCCAAGCTTGCTTGGTTCGATCGAGGTAGTAGCTGTATAATGTTGCCTCGTGTTTTGGTATTGTTTCTAAACACAAAGGATAATACTAATTATCATTAAATAAAATTAAGTCATTGTAAACGAATAATCATTTCATTCAGAATAAAGAACTCTCAACATAAACTCAACATTACACTTCAAAACTAAAGTGAACGAAAAGATGGTAGCCTACTGTAGATCTCACAGACAAGCAGATAAGTTCATGAAAGTTATCGTTCACAAGTTTATTAAAATTCATTCTCCACACATAAAATGTAGCATATCCACAAATACCATGAATTCAATTAATTATTCACTTTTATTCACATAATTTGCTACTAAATGACTTGATAGTGTTATAGTGGTATATGAGAACGAGGTTATTATTGTGGTAAAGTGAATAGATTTAAAAAATAATAATTTTTAATTGAAATTCATGAGTCTGGCTCATTACTTACTCACACTTGTTGTGTTTCTAATACTTTGCTACTAAATGACTCAAGAGTTAATAGTGGTAAAGCGAACAGATTTTTTCGAAAAAAATTTCCTGAAAATTCATGAGTGGTTGAATTGATTCAGCATAATTATTTCATACATATGTTGCATTTTGGAATTGCTAGAGCAGACAATAACAAATTGTTACAGTGATAACAACAAAAGCTAGGATTTTGTGAACAATTCAAAGTTATTGTGTCAAGTACAACTCACGATATCCAGACAATCGATCAGGAGAATCTTCCACAATCATGAATCCCGATCGCTCCTTTATAGCGGCATCGAACTGAGCTCGGCTGTCAGCGGTCAAACAAGCGCCTATCGAATTGTACATTGCCTGAATGAAGATGCATTCCATTTCTTCTCCATCGATAACACTATTGTCAGCTCCGATTTCCGCTTCTAGCATGTAGCATAGCTGAGATACCTGCCAAGAAAATAAATGATAATATAATGAGTACAATATTTCTCCAATAATTCAACAACACAACATAATACTTATTACAGATACTTAATACATGATATTCATTACTGGTGCCTTACTACGAATTCAAGCAAAAAAAATTATTGATACCTTAGTCCAATTCAAATAATTTTTACTAGTGAACCACGAACATTGCAAAAGCAGCAATCGCTCGAAGTATGCAATCTTAAAATTCTGTTCTATGAAATTCAAGCAAGTAGTAATTTATAAATCAAATTGAGAAAAATACATAATTCTCACAGAGAGTATTGGAATTAATTGGAGGAAAGCATGCTGTGGAAAGAATAAGTTGTAATTTTGTAATAAAAGTAATGCATTGTTATAAATTCTCCTACTTATAATAAAACTGAATTGTAAGGTGGATAAACATGAGTAATAGACAGATCCATAGAATAATTCATTAAGAACAGAACTAAAATAATTTTGAATTCATATTACTATATAATTGTTAGAAAGTGTTATTGGTTTACTGAATTGTTAACTCTTAAGTTTGGCTATTATGTTGACGTACTATACAATTAAAATGCTATAGGCCTACTATAGATAATAAAATACTATAGTTGACGTAAAATACTATTAAACTATTTTTATTGATCTGTGGCTGTATCTCCACATTTTATTGTTTAGGTTATTTGTCTCTCATTTGATGATTCTTATATCTTTATCATACTGTATCTTTATTTATTAACTCATTTTGAAAATGTTGTTTGTCATTTGTTCAAATTATGCACGGTGTTGATGTTGATATTTGATTACATGCAACGCATCCTAATGTCTGTAGAGCTTTACACGAATTCAATGATAGATAAATTAATAATGGATAAATAAATGTACATTCAAATGAATACATGCAGTTTCTAACAATTTCAAGTGCACATTTTCGAAGTTTAAGTGCCGAATTACTCACCATGTTTAGTTCAGTTTGTGGCAGGATGAGACTCATCTTCTGTTGCGGCTTCTTCACAGACGGCAGGGGTGCGAATTCCGACTTTTCGCGATCGAATCCGGACAAGAAGATTTTGCCGAGCGCGAACGGCACGTACTTGCTGAAGAGTCTGGTGAGGTGCTTGTGGTGGTCGGGATGGCGCGCGGCCACCCAGCGCAGCCAGTACGGCTCGTGGCCGAGGTTCTTTGGGTCCACATACACCATGCCAGCCCGCGACACTGTAGCTGGCGATGCAAATTGCAGGTCACCCACCTGATAAATCGTTGAAAAAAAAGTTATTTTTTTAAATTTAAATTTTTCAATCTTGCATTCATTCATATATTTTCTAAGGAAAAGTTTTTGAAAGGATTATCAGTGATTATTATTGTTATTTTTTAAGGCGATGTTCATATGAATCTTGGACTTGTGCGTGGGTTATTTATTTATTTACACTATACAGGATACGTATGTAAATACAGTTCTTAGAAGTTGACTGAACAAAAGAAATAGAAATGTAAGTGATCTTATTGCTGAAGAAGGGAGAAAAAAGTTCGTAAGAGGTAGTAAGTTAGTACGTTGAAAACGGTCCTTGATAGTAAAAAGTGGACTTATTAAAATTAGTGTGAAGAAGTCTAGTTGTATGTACCTGTACATACAAGGTGAGAACCAGGGTTTCGTTCATACATGCAGGGTTTCGTTCATAAATACAGGGTTTAGTTCTTACACTTACATGCAGGGTTTCGATCAAAAAATTTGTTGTAATGAATAGATCTACAATTTTAAATGTTTCTACTAAATAATTAAACGTTAGTGCGTGTCTAACAAGCGGACACCCATAGAATATAATTAGGCTACCACTTGTCTCATCTAAGTAAACATTCACAGCGCTGACAGTTCGGCAAAGTCTTTTTAGATAGCTTTACAAATAATATTTTGTGAATATGGAGAAACAAAACGAAAATAGTTATTTATTTATTTGACAATGACAATTGTTTCAAAGCTCGTGCCTACTGGAACAGAAGTTGACTGAACAAAAGAAATAGAAATGTAAAGTGATCTTATTGCTGAAGAAGGGAGAAAAAAGTTCGTAAGAGGTAGTAAGTTAGTACGTTGAAAACGGTCCTTGATAGTAAAAAGTGGACTTATTAAAATTAGTGTGAAGAAGTCTAGTTACAGTTACGGTTCAGATATTATTTGAAACAAGAGTCAAAGGTTAGCCTCGGCATTCTCCACTTACGTTTCAATCGCACAAATATAGAATTCTTTGCTTCTAGTTTCAGTGAACTCAAAGACTATTTCGCATGTTGGTTCACTATAACTAGAAGTAATGACTGGTTTGATTTTTACAGTGATAAAATCGTGCAACTCAAACTCGCAATTGAAGGTCGGGTCCTTATGATATAAAAATTACTTGGCGTTCTAGAACTATTAAACAAATATTTTAAAATTAATACCTTCAACTTTTACAGGAAAATTAATACTTTTCAACCTTAATTCATTACAAGAGTTAGCTGCTCAATCTTTGAAAACAGTGGTTTTGGGAGCATAGTCACATTTACCTCAAAAAGCAACGCACAGTGAGGAAGTAGCCTGATTCGTTCTCCATTGGCCAATGTCAACAGTTTATTATCATCCATAACGGAGTTCATGTTTTCAATCCACAGCGCATCAACATCGCCATCAAAAAGAATGTATTTTCTCTCGTTGTGCACTGTTGGCTTATTAATTTCCCTGAATATGTTCGACAAAAGGCCATCTGTCCAATCTCTTGTGATCGGATCAAGAATGCCATATAGTTCGATAACTGAACACGCCTGAAAGAACAAGACTTTTATAAGCATTATTAATATCAAACTAATATCAATATAAAATGAAATGTTATAGGATTATCTTTTATAGAAAAAATTGGAAATCTCAAATCAATCTCCAAGTATTTCTGAATATGGATTACGTTCAAAATGAGAACAAAAACATTCATAAATGGTTTATAGCTATATTATATTCTATTAATATCTAAGCATTTTGAATTTATAATATTTTAAATCTAGAATAAAGATCGAGTTCACTAAAAACTAGCCAAGTAGCCTACTTGAACTAATTAATGAGCCAATCTCTTCCCCAATAAATATTCCCATGATAAAAAGAATCCTCTGTTTTGTATGTATCCTTATCCCCTCATTTATTCTAAAACAGTCGAGCTCAGTTAAGTTGTTTGAGAATATTGAAAAAATTCCAAATTTTGAATTTTTTGTATAGGTTTAAGAGCTGCGCAATAGCATGGTTGGACAATAGTCGAGACAAATTTCTCCATACTTTTGAGATTTTCTTAATCAATGATCCTGGTTGTACAGAGTTGCCAGGCTGAATTACTTTGAATTGAGAGTAATCATTATGATACCGAATAAAACTTTACCTTCGGATTTAAAGTGAAAATTGTGGTGGGTAGACTCAACAAAGTTTGAGCTTTTGCCAAAGTATGAATTACAACCGACTTGCCTCCACCAGTGGGACCAACTACCATAGTAGAATGACGTGTCATCATTGTCTCATACATCTGCACCACTTTATCAACCTAAAAAATTAAAACATGGATAACCATTATAATTATGTATAATTAAGGTGGTTTATAAGTGGTTCTACAGCGAAATTCTGTAAAAAATTGAACATAATTTACTTTTTAGTATAAAAAACAACTCTACCACACATAACGCTCAATACTATAACAATAGCAATACCTACCAAACCAATTGCAAGCGCTCAATTGTTCAAATTGTTACCTGGTGAGCTAGAATAGTATATTTATCTTCCTTCAAAACTGTTTCAACTGCTTCATTGAAATCTGGGTAAGCAACTCTTGGACAGTCAACATCTGGGAATAAGTCTTTAATCAGCCCCAAAAATAAGGGTACATCATCAAACACAAACTTCGGTAGATTCATGTCCCTGTAAAACACGATTGCTTTGCAATATCTGTGTATTTAAAAGAACATTTTTCTCAAATCTAGATAATTAAATGAATCTTAGAAAAATCAGATCACTGAATATGATTACAGACATTTTCACCGTCAAGTACATGAAACTGAAATTGCAGGCCAGTGAAATAGCTTCCTGGAGAAATTAAAAAAAAATTGATCACTTATAAAAATACTGTACCAATATATCACAAGAAATTTTACATGCATAAGAAGAAACTTTAAATAAGTAGTAAAATCATTACAAATAAAAAAAACATGTTGTATAAAAACATCTGAAATTATTTTCATAATAAGGATGTTACATTAAATTTACATAACTTATTAACAGTTATTTGCTTTCTTTTAGATCTTGAAATCAGACTTTCCCATCATTGAAAACGGGTTGACATAGTTAAAAAATGCTTAATGATTCTATATCAATCTATTTGAGAAACTTGTGAATTCTCCAACATTCTAACAAAATTTTCCTACATGAGAAATGAATAAGATAAAGTAGAATTTATTGGTGTTTGATGATCAGATCAATGATTCGCTTCATAACAATTCGTGTACGTATTTAACCAAAAATGTAATCGAGTTTTTGATTGGAGCAGAAATCCGGAAAAAACATAGATTGGGAAAATATTTTCTGATTTACCTGAGGGCTCGCATAAGAACCACGTTCTCAGGTAGGTCATCAGCAGTGCGCTTCAACTCTCCAGCCATCACCAGAACGGATTTCAGTGCTCGAAGCCCGAAATCATAATGGTACTGCTTTGAAAGCTGCTCTTTGGCCAGCTTATAGAGTACAGTCATCTTCTTGGCCAATACCTACAACAATAATTCATAATGAACACATTTCTAGTTTAATAGTAATATGAATAGAAAAGTGATATCACGTTATTTATCTAATGATGGATGAATGTGTTACTATATTTCAAGTATCTTGAATGAATCTACATGACAAATGAGAAAAGGTGAGTTTCCCCCTACACGCAAGTGTAGTAACAGTATAGTAGGGGGATTGCTTATATATTATATTTTTTATAAATGTATCATCTCACTTGTAAATATTTGGCGGATAAATTGATTATAAATTTCAAATTATTCTAGCGAAGAGCCTATTTAATAATAAATTTCCACAACATTCATATCTTTCTCAGATTCAAATTTATATGGGACTAGCAAATTGCACACAGTTTTAAAAACATGAGTAAATTTATAGAGTAAAAATATGAATGCAATAACCCAATGGAAAGTTAAGATTCTGATTAAAATAAAATGCAGTTTCAATTAGTCATAACATCAAAAAGCATTCATTTAATTTAAATTTTACCGAAAATCAACTTTCATTTGAATACCTCCAAAATTTTTGCACAGGCTACTTGAGTCTGTTTCAACATAATATAGAACAGAGAATTTACACAGTTTGGTGATTATTTTTTGAATTATTTGCACAAAATGCATTGGAAGTAATAATAAAGTCGATTATATTGGTTTCGCTCACCTTGGCTTCCAGGAATCCTTCTGAGAACAACATAATTTGACAGATGAGTTCCAGGTCGGGCACAATGCACACCACAGGACGAAAAAGCGCTTTCACAGACTCTGGCAACTCGGTTCTACCCGCATATCCAGGATTCATTGTGATGAAGATTCCCACTTTATTATCCAAGCTGATTTCTTCACCTTCAAACTGCAAATAAGCAAAAGTAATTCGAAAGTGCAATTTGTACTTATTCTTGAATTTGGAAGTGATCACAGTGCAGTATTCCAGTGCCGTACGCTATATCATAATTTAAGCTGTTTTACAGATAATTCAATATATTTGAGTAGATGCACATCATTGAAAAATAATGTTACGTTGAAATTCAAAGTGTTGGACCTACGTGACCATTAAGTTCACCATATTTCCCAAAGCATTGGGGAACATGGCGAATCATGAGGAGCATTCGGCGAAGCGGAACACCCGGAAGAGTCTCTCCGCCAGAACATTCATAAGCATAATAATTGGAAAATAAAAATTACAGTTAAAGTTTAATAATTATGAACTTTGATAATTACAGATTTTACTAATGTGTCAGTAATATTACTGTTTGTAGTACAGATACCATAATTTGTAATATAAAAACAGGTACGCTTAAAACTCTTCAATTTTTCATTTCCTTTTACAAATACCAAACAAAATTTTAATGTATCAATTTTTATGAAATGGTTAACATTTGGCTAGTAATATCAGTTGGAAATTGAAATACTATTTTGGATTATTATTATGATACCGCTTTTTTAAACATAATTAAGAATTAAATACATAATAATTTCAAATAGAGAATACTTGACAACGTTTTATTTATTTATTTATTCAGCGATGTACAATATTCATACTTAATGGATGGTTCTACAGGCTTACGCCCAAAACAGTCCCTTTCCAAATTTATGAAAACAGTCAAAATATAGGTTATGTGACATTTTTCTAAACGAAAACAATTTTCACTCCGAAAACAGACACTAAACAAATTTTGAATATTTTGAAAGATACCTAATATAAAAGTTCCAAGTTTAGTAATATTATTGTTTCTATCACAATTAGACTGATACTTGTTTGAATGTACTGATAGCGGAATTTGTAAATAAATCACCATAAATCGTTTGGCCTTCATCAGCAATGCCGTGCGAATGGACTGCAGTTGGCTGGAAATTACAGACAATACTGAAATGTCGATCCGGTTGAATTCATCGAAACATCCCCAGGCTCCACACTGGCACAAGCCGTTCAGAATTTTTCCAAACGCTAGATAATCCATGCCTTCTCCGCAATTGGTCACCATACATAGAAGACCCAACGCCTTTGCCAAATCTTTTGTCGTTTCTGTTTTACCCGTGCCTGCAGGACCTGCAATTGACAACAGTAGGAACTTCTATTACTACAGTATTCAATTACTGTGTAGTATTGAATGTAATTATACATGTATCTCAATAGTTAATAATATTACTTTGACAATTTCAGTATTTTCCGTCTTGGTAAATTTTTCTTATGTAACAGCAATCTTATGTGTTGAAGATGTTTTTTCTGTATGGGATTGTCTCCAGTGCTTCTCTCATGCAGTCATAGTTGATTCACTCTTGATTGCTTTCAGACCGTAATTCCTTTGTTAATGATTAAAATGTCTAAATTGGCGATTGAAGTGGTTCTTACCCGCAGGAGCGCCTCCCAGTTGCATAGATAGAGCTTGTGTTATGGTCAAATAGATCCTATCAGTCAAAGGTGTGATCACAAGTCTGCCGTTCAGACCCATATATTCGTATCCGTACTCGAACTGCCCTGTTAATTAATGAGAAAGATTTTTATATTTGTAATTGTTATAAAAACTATATGTCATTTCAAAGAATTAATAAACATTTAATCTTTAGTTCTTTATTTCAAGAAGCATTTTGTAAAGTTCGTCCAAACACAACTTATCGTACATATTATTGTTTACAACTTCGGAAGCCTGGTTTACGCATTAACAGTCGTTCCATTATGAAATTGAACTTTTTCAATTTCAAAATTTGAAATTTCAGTCATGAAATTTTGAAATTTTACATTATTAATATCCTCAATCATTTTAAATTATTGTTCGAGATAATTCATCAATTTAATCAACCTATTGATTGGAGATAGGCCAGTCGATTCATTTCTAAAAAATTGATATAAATTTCAAGATAATCTATAATAATAATAATTTTTGTGATCAAAAATCACAAACTTAATGACAAAAATCGTTTTAGTAAGTTTGAAAATATTCAATTATATTACTTGAGAGGATTTAATGAGTGAAATAAATACTAGAATTAGAGAATTTACCTGAACATTGTTGAATTATTAAATTGTCAAAAACTTTCATCCAATAAAATCTGAGCTGACTCTCCCATTGGAATTCACCACTATCCAGAATACTGGAAGAGAAAAAAGTTGGAAATAGGTTTTGACAAGTTATTAAAAATATTAACAAGGAAACTTTAACAATAATTTGGAATGTAAAGGATCCAATTTTTGAATACAGGTATGAAGAAGATAGAGCTTATCAAGGAATCCCTACCTATCTCTTACGAAGCTTTCAATTATGTCTCTGGCATGAACGTCAACAATTAGAACGGTGTTGAATTTTCTTCTATCATTTTTCTGTAAGTTGCCACGAACTCTGACAACCAGTTCATCAAGCTGCTTATTAACCTGAAGTAAATATTCCTTCATTGCATACTTATTTCCCTGGAAAAAACAGATACGATAGAATGATCAATATAGAGTGGTACTGGCCCAAACATTTGGTAGTAAAAAGTTTAACTACCGTTCTTCAAAGTAAAAACATGAAACTCAAGTACAACCCGAACCCGGTAGGAAAAATCGTACCATCAATAGCCTAATCTTAAAATTATATTTATACAATTTTATATAATAAAATTATTGTCTCAAAAATAATTATTGCAATCAAAATAATAATCGTGGCTTGTGCAATTTATTTATTTAGGAATAGTGGTTCGAACTCAATCGCAGTGGACTTTCCTGTAGACCTCAATCGCAGTGGAGTTTCCTGTAGAGCTTAACAATAATCAGAAACTTCATTTTGCTCTTCTCAATGCAAAATCTTCCTCTTACGATTTGAACAACACCATTTAAATTATTATACTCGTCACTAATAATAAGGTTACTACACACTGTTTGCTTCAAGCATAACATAATCATAGTGAATAACAATGCAAATTATAGATTAAAATAAATATGAAGAAAATAATGTCGTGGAGTTACCTGCTTGATTTTATTGAAGACATTTTCGACTTCTGCTGTCCACCATACTTGATTGGCTGCCAAACATACCATTCCCAAGTAGCCCAGCATCCATTTCGTTCTAAAAGTATTGAAAAACTCTCGATAATTTCAAATTTAATTAACAATTTATGAAGTCGTATCTATTACTAAATGCAAAAATCTTTCAATTGAAACGAATGTAGCCTACTTAACTGATTACTATTTAAAATAAAGGGAATGGAATGAATGAGATCTGAAATGAAAATTTCATTATTCAAGCTTGTCTGGCTCATCTCTCTCATTCATTCTATTGAATGTTTTGATACTAGATAAAATAATATATCACTAAACTTTTTTTAATCAAAGTTATAGTTAGTTTGGATGATGCAAGTGTGATAACAGAAACGTTATAGAGTAGAGTTAAGAAATGAAGTATTTTCTTACCTTGGTTGTCGAATCTTCCCGTATTCATAAATAGATTTTTTAGTAATATATCGATTGCTCTTCCGCATTTCATCCAGGACAAGACACATCCAATTTTCAACTTTTCCACTGACTTTAACTGGGTAACGGAATTCCATAACTTCTTTTTCGCATGAAATCATTGCTTTGACACTGTAATTTCCTTGGGCATCAGAAACCAAATCCAGGCTGCCCACATTATCAAACATCTGTAAATAAGTTTTTAAATAATTTATACAATTTTAGTTTTCGAGACAAATGAACAATATCCAATCCGAATACCGTATCTCACAGGTGACCGGTTGCCCTCACGGGTAGCTCTACCATTATTTGACGATGGAGCTTCATTATTGGAAACATTGTGGACTTTTCAAATAACAAAACGTGATAAAGAATAAGGGAATGTCTTCATTGAAAGATACAAGATCAAAGATAGCGTTTAAATCATCATGAACCGCAATGAAAAACTATAAATATTATAATCTTGAAACATCGATAGTTGATAATTGATAAGTGCGTAATTTATTACAGAATCCCGGTTTATATGGATCTAGTTTATAGAATAAGAAATATAGTATTACCATGCTTAAAATATGATAGCGGGGATGAGAGGTCCGCTTAAAGTGACGTATGTAATTAATAGTAGAAATTGATCAATATAGACAAATTAATTTTGAATCGATAGCAGCAATTGATATCAATAAAAACAAATAAAATTGGTTAATAGAACTGAGATGTGACAAGACACTTAATTCTGTATTGTTTTCTATATAATTAATATCGAGTAAATAAGAAGATTTCGGCCAGTTGCACGAAAATCCAGATTATTTAACCACAGTAAAATTAAGCCATTGCATCGACGATCGTTGGTTTTCGTTGTATTGATTCCATTAGATTACATCATATTGCTATGGTTAAATACAATTGGATCTTCGTGCAATTGGTCTTCTACGTTCGTATTCAAGCTCTTGTGCCAATACTTTATGAAAGCAGTTTTCTCTTGACAATGTGTTCCTGTACGCAGGAGGGATGACTGCTACCGAGAATGGAGAGCAGCTCGTCGTCGGATATGAAGAAGAAGCGAGGAAAGGTGTTGCGCTTGGTGTCGAGATAGTCGTTGAGCGACTTCTGACACATGTCCAGTCCGTCGGAGAGACCTTGCAGGTCGAGTAGTCGGTCCGCGCTGCTGCACTGGTCCACTGCCAATGGCCTTCGTGCAGCTTCCAACATCAACTGCACAGCACACAATGTTTATAAAGAGGTTGCATTGTACAATAGAGATGAAATATTCTCTTACTATAATACAAATTAAATATACAATAGAAACAGTATCAATTTTTTCCCCAACGATGAAAAGATGACAAAACGTTACCACTGCCAATGACATTCGTGCAGCTTCCAACATCAGCTGCACACAATTTATTAAAAGAATAACTATCTGAACTTGAAATGAAATGGGATGTATCTATTCGTACACAGGAACGTTGTATGTACAATAGAGAGAAAATATTATCTTATTGTAATATAAATTAAATATATCAACTTATACAAAATAAGCATCAAATTCAATTCTTTCCCAAAGATGAAAAGATGGAATAACATTTCGTTGAAATTGAAATTGTATTAATTCTTCTTTGTATACAACAGTCTACAGAAAAAAATGAATAAAAGTTTGAAAAAGGCACCTCACAAATGCCTATGGGTGAGGAGCGAGAGTTGCCTATACTGTTTGGTCCTAGTTTTTTCTAATCATGAGCTCACATGATCGTCATATTTTCACGATATAACAGAAGTAAGCCACAGTTGATACTATTGAATAACAGAAACAAAAATAGATTTTCGCAAGCCTAAGCATAAAAATCTACGTACACGACGATAAAATTTGTCGAGATCATCAAATTTCTTAGCTTCCTCAGGTAATTGTAGTCGTATATCTCCACCAATGAAAATGCTCTCAAGATACAGCCATTTTCGCTGAACTACTATCCATATTTCTAATACATCAGTCATCATTGACAATGTCTTCTCCCACTTTTGAACCTCCGGTAGAAAGGGGCCGACATATCTGAAATAATAAAGCCATATTATTAATTGCATATGAATCAGAGGAATTGATATTGAATTTGTGCGCACAAAGATGGACATAATAGATGGTGATTATGAGATGTGCATAATATTTCATAAGAAACAAAAATATTTTGGTAAATGTTGAGTAACAATATGCAATTCCTGCAAACACACAATACATGGTAATTATCAGATGATGATAAATAAGATTCAACAGAATGTCTTCAAAATTAGGGTAACAATAGATTGACGTTATATGCATTACATAATTCAACCAAATTTCAATTTTTCAACTTCAATAAGCTTTTTAACTCTGATTACTAGTTCCTATTGTCATACAGTCCTACCGTTATCAATAAACACTTCTCACATCAAGTGACTAGATTAAAAATTTATGAATTATACATTTGAACACTTTACAAAGAATACAAATTGATCAATAGAGTTTTTGACTACGGCTACTAGTATATACTATCAGATTTATTTAATTTGACGTTTGGCATTAGATAGACAGATATTATTTCTTAACGTTACTGATGGCCGTAGAGTACGATGGCAAAGAAATAATATCTCTCTATCTATCTATCTAATGCCAAGCGTCAAATTAAATGAATCTGATTATAAAGTCCGATATTGGATGATACTTTATGATAGAAGCAAGTCTTACTGTGATCCAGCCATGCTCTGCAAATTCATTGCATTATCATCCAGTGTGACAAGAATTTCACTGACGTCTCCCAAGACGTATCCACGATCCTCCTCTCCCTTCATATGTGGTAGCACTTGTAATGTCATAGTACGCCACACCTGTAATTTATACGAAAAAAATCAAATGATTTATACAAGTAATTTATCAAACATTTGTATTCGAATAGAGATCTAAAAACAGGGCTTGGATACAAAGTTTTCCGATATGACGACACAAGGATATTAGTTTTCGGTAATGATTTAGAAACTATGACAAGCTGTTTTTTAGTAGAATAGGCTGAACTGGAAAACAGATATTTGAATTCGGAAATCCAAAAACAATGCTTGAATGCAAAACGTTTTCGATAGAATGTCTTTACAGGAGTATCCATGTCAAGTGAAAATAGTTTTATTGATAAATGCCAGTATTGTTTATTCAAGTGAAAAATAATTCAGTGATATACGTATAATATTCTATATTATTGAATACAAAAAAGGTTGAAAAATCCTATTGTAAAGTTAGAAAAAACATGTTCAAGCAGTGTTGAGTTCAGAACAGAAACATAATTAACGAATAATTATAAAATTCTTTGAACATCGTGCTTCATTAGTTGAATATTATGTGAAGCCAAGGGATAGACGAAGTATGTTATTGAATCTTACTTCAACTATTTCGTTGACTCCATTTTCAATGCCCAACTCCTTGACTGCTATGCCCACTATTTCTTCGCATATATCCTTATGGTTATGCAGCTCCATAGAAAACATGTTTTCCAAAGTGAATCTGTCGACCGCCATGTCAAACTCCTTGCCTGGGAAAGAGAAAAATCATTTTCAGCTAGGAAATCCTCTTCATAAGAGTTTTATAGATTATTAATTCTACTGTGATTGGAATTCAATAAAGTATGATACACAAAATAACTCACAATCATTTCAATGCGTAGCTCACCTCACTACAACATGAACACAAAATTTCCATGGATTCAATACATTGATTTTGAATGAACAAATTTCAAATACATAGATTAATCAGTATAATCACAATATATTCTCAAAGTTCAGAAGTCAAAGGCATTACTACAAAAATCAACTTTTAGTTATAGATAGATAGAATTTATTTGATGACCGTTGCAAAAATTAACGATATACTAGAATTGAGGAAAAAACGAATAATTAAAAAAACTGGCCTGAAAACTCATTACACCCTTCAGTGATTTTTTTAATTTCTCAAAGTACAGCATCAGGCTTTGTCACTGGTCTTAAATCTTAGTCGAAGTAAAATTCACAAACAAATTGAGAAATCAGATTTGATGAACTGAAAGCAAATTATAGAACAGGTCGATGTTAAGTTTACCTGTTCTAATCATCAACTCCTTCCAGTGTCTAACTCTCAGAGC
The DNA here is from genome assembly GCA_017141395.1 of Laodelphax striatellus. Lineage (NCBI taxonomy): Eukaryota > Metazoa > Arthropoda > Insecta > Hemiptera > Delphacidae > Laodelphax > Laodelphax striatellus. Next base: position 35,486,612 of record CM029530.1, on the reverse strand, counting down.
ATCATTTTTCATTTCGATCATCAACGGTATAGAGTTCTTGAACTCCCTCATCTGTTTTTCGAACGTGCCTGCAATCGCCAACTCTTTGGTCTCCTTCGGAAACAAGCGGAATTGTTTCAAGTAACCATCAATACCCTCTAAAAGTACCTGAGGGTTGAGATTTGCCCAGAGTGTTTTTGACCAAGCTGATCTGGTGTCCTGTTGTAATGGAGAAAAATATCAATATAAGTATAAATGAAGTAATTATACTTGTTGTAACAAAAAATAGCCTTCAACTGAAAAATTCCTAACAATACATTATTCTAATTTATTTTGAAGCACTATAAAAGCACACTAGAGTTTTGTTTAAGGAGGTCAAATCATAAAAAATTTAGGCATTAAAGAGTGAGACAATTAAGCAAGTCTATCCTAGTTGAGTTGTAATGTTCAATGAAATAGTTGGGTGATTTGTTCTCAGAATTAAATACGTTATCATGTTTTTGAATGTATTCAATGATTTGATTCGTGAAATAAATATAAGGTACAATTGATTACTCATCGATTATTGAAGGTTGGTTGCATGAACGTCTATTAAGGTGTGATACGAGTCGATCATTATCTAACAACCAATTTTATTCAATGATGTTTTTTGTTAGATTCGAACTCACCATATTCAACTGTACAAAGTTTTAGTAATTGGCACTATGGTTTAAAAAGGGATTGAAGAAATGACAAATCGGAGATCAATCTCGATTTGTGTTCGTGAATTCGGACACAAAAATATTTTCTAAAATCTAGATTTGGATTATAGTTTTATTTCTTCATCGAAACTCACCATAACATCCTGGTACAATTCATAGACAGTCTGCATTCTGAGATAGTCGTTGTATGTGCGAGTGAAGTGGCTGTAGTCGGCTGGTTCCAAATCGAATAGTCGTTCAGCTTGTTCCATGCGAGCTTTCTTCTTGATAACATCGATAAATAAATCAGCGTATACCTGAACAGGAAAATGAAACAATAGTTATTCGATTTTTTTCCAAAAAAATAATCATTTTAATTACGATAACATGTTGTGAAGATATAATATAATTGATAGAAAATGATGAAAAATTGAATGCAAAATTGAAATTGGGTATCGAATCAGACGTTGAATACTATATTTGAATACAATACATCATTATAATCATAATTAAAAGAACACAAAACAATCATTAAAAGCTACAGTACATTCTAAGACCATCTATATATATTCAAGAATGAGAGATTTTAAACATTGTTAAAGATGATAATTATTTCTTGGCGATAAATATTATATAGCCTACTCGTTATTGACAAGTATGACTTGAAACATTTGAAGTTTGAAAAACGACAATTAATGTAAAAATTAACGTCCTATATTCACCCTCTGTCAAGAAATCCAGAGGATGAGATCTTCTGGTAAAAATCAACTTTTACCTTCTCTTGCCAACTCTTTCTATAACCAAGCAACTTCTCTTGAAAAATCCCGCTCTTGAACAATGAGTCTTCTAATGTTCAATTTCAGAGGAAAAATGCGAACAAACTATATTTTACTAGATAAATGTAGTCTACCCACCACCATAAGATCTAATCCAGCTTCCAAATTATCGCCAACACATCCCGGACCTTCAGAATAGAACTTTTTGATAACACCATCCAAGTATATCAAGAAATTTTCGATTTCTTGTTTGGATACTTTTGAAAAGTCGGCTTTTGCTGGTTCCATCGCGTATGAACGAAAAATTGCCTCATCGAACAGTCGATCCCACTCTTCTTTCATCACAGAAGACAAATCAAGATCATTTTCTGGAATCTGCAAAGATGTGTAATTGAAAAATAGAACTGTTTGAGTTCGAAATAATTAATTCATTTTTCAAGTTGGATGAACTTCAAACTTAATAGAAAAAGTAAAAAATAATGAGTATAAACAAGATTAGAAGTTAACAAGTCACCCTTCTTAAAAAAAAAATACTTTGAAAAAAAATCTATTCAAGAAAGTATAACTCTACAGACTCTACATAAAATGAAGTTCAAGCAGTTGCAGAGTAAAATAAGCTAGTGTATAAAACAAAAGTCTATTGTGGTATCGTTATGTTCATCGTCATGAATCATCGAAATAGTGAAGTTATTATAAAACAAGATAGAAATTGAATCGTTGCCCATATTATTCAAATCAAGTTGAAATTCCATTTTATTTAATATTATTTCCAGGAGTTGACATTTAATTCTCAAGAGATAAAAAATAAATTATACACAATACATTATTAAGATCGGTACACAATAAATAGGGATACACAATAAACATATAGCACTTAAATTGGTGTAATTTTCTACAAAATTCTAGTCCTGAGAGTAAAAAAATTTATACCTTCACTTTATGAACTTTCAGTACATGAAATCGTTCATCAACTTCTCTGAAATGCAGTTCTGCATCTGTCACCATTTTATTGACATCCTGAACAGCTTGAAGCACTTTTTTGAATGTATCCACATTGCTAACATTCAGTTGCAGTTCTCCACCTATATCCTATTCAGAAAAAAAATAATTGGAAAATATATTTTTGAATGGAAGAATTGAACTACTTCAAATAATGTAACATAAAGTGGGTGGTCGAAGTTTGTGAAGCCCAATCTCAAGAAAAGTGTTTTGTCTGAGCAATAAGTAACCTTAATCACAGAATAGAAAAGTTCAGTTCTCTATTCTGTGCCTTTATCTTGACTTACAGAAAAAAGCTAATAATTCATTGGAATTTAATTACTCAAAGCCTAACCAATTTCTCATTGTAACAGTGGGAATCAATTTTAAACGTATTCATTTCGCTAATTGTACAAACCTCATTTTATGTACACAGAACAAATTAATGTAGGTAGGCTATTGCGATAATTTAATGATAGAAATCAATGATTCGGTTGTTTGGAGCCTTAATCGGGTTAACGATTTGGTTTTAAAAAAAATTTGGTTCTGACAAGGGAACATTGGCTAACAGCATTACTGACAATGAAGTTTTTTATTATGAAGAATTTTTCATATATATCAAATATTTTATCTAGCGTAAAATCTTATTTAAAAATGATATACCTCAATCAATTGAATGAAAATGATTTTTTTCCCCAGAGAACACTCTTTCAACGAAACCCCTACATTCTAACTATGTACTGTTCATTAATCAACAATAATGTTATGAAAATAATGAATCAAAATATGTCTTCAATACTTCAATAATTATATAAACTTTATTTCACTTGAAAAATTATTAGTATTTCGTGAATAAATTATCTGAATTCAGATCCCTACAAAATTTTATTCCATCTGGCTTATTGAGATTGATAGAATATTAAAGTATTCAAAATTATATTTTCAAAAGTTTTTGAAAAGAATGGCGCTTTGAGTCTCTTAAATTTTTGATGTAATTTATACGATATCAATTGTATCTGTTCGTGGCTCTCAGAGCTGAAACAATGCATAATATTAATTACAGTATTACAGTATCAACTCCAGTTATTGTGGAGTAGAAAATATTTTCTATTGTTCTACTTATAAACATACAAGGATCGTATTTTCCTAGCTCAGCATATCACATTGAATTAATAAACCAGGTCACTCAAGTTTATTCACAGTTGCGATAATGTGCTCAAGCAATGTTTTTGTGGCAGATTATTACAATTCAAACTCGCTGTTTATTTTTCAATCCTACCACAAAGCTACTAATCGTGAATTAAGAAGACGAACAACAAACCACAATTGATTTGCATAGCTATTGGTAGTGCACTGGGGAAATGCAAATATACGTTTACTTCAATGACAGTGTAGATTCGACAAAACATAAATTTACATCTACTCTACTGAAAACTGATTATATGAAAGTGTCATTTCATTTTTCAATATAAATCCTTCGATTTTTTATAGTATATATCTGTCATTAATAGGATTAGGCTCCTCTAGTATTCATTCAAGTCGTGAAACAAAACTTCTATAGCGAGGCATATAATAGTAAATAATATGGATATTCCAATACTGTAATTACTGCAATAATTCAGATTCCATCAAACTAAAAGCAGCGGATTAGGAGATAACAAAAGAAGTGCTATCTATGGTATTGCGAATTTAATTTACAAGGCTAGACTACATAAAGCGTCAAATCTAGAAGGTGAATAATTTGTTCATTAATTGCGTTGATAATATTAAACCTGGAGCTGTTTCCTTCTGTCAAGCATCAGATTTCTTGTATTTTCGAGCAATTTTTCACCCAGCACATTTTTCCATTCAATTGCATGTCTTTTTAGATCTTTGATGAGAGGAGCAATGTTAATCCTGGAAAATATCATGAACTGCAATGATCAATTCTTGGGTTCACTTTGAAGGAATTTTCAGCTTTCATATTACGTGAATAGTGTGATTTTTTATTCTAAAAGATGGAGATTGGAGAATAATAATAGTGAGAGTATATTCCCAATACGTAATACAAAATATAGCATACTTCTTTATGCTTATGGCTTTTTTGGGGGGAAAGACCTTCTCGGATGTTCCGCCTCACCGAATTATCCTATAGTAATATATCCTAAGTAATATACTCGATACTCATATCCTACTATGGAATTTTTGGTGGAAATTGAACCTGTGATTTGATATTTTCAAATACCAAGACGTGAATAATTTATTATGATTCAATTTATACGATGGATTCTTATAATTGGATGTTCGATTATCCATTAATCATCCAGTTGAGGAATATTGCAATATTCAGTAGAGAGATATTTTAGAACGGTGAGAACAACCTAAATGAATGGTTGAGCAATTGATAATTAAATCTTGATTTTATTGATCTTTGATCAAAAATAGTACATCACAGATCTTTCATTTCATGATTATTTATGAAATATACAATTTACACTTTTTTCTTGCACTTTTTGTAGAATAAATTGACCACCTCAATACATGGATTATCGAAGAAGAATTGATAATTGATATTAATTACTTCATGATAAATTCAACTTTATTTGTTATTCCTGAAAGCTTAAAATAACAGAAATAGCTGAAGCCATTAAAATGAGTTGATTCTATGAAGTTAAGAGTTACGGTACACATTGATGAATGACCCTTCATTTGAGCTATCCTTCAGAGATTCTGGATCATTTCCATGTTCTAAACGGAGCATTCCGTCGTAGATTCTCTGCTAAAAAATTTATCGTCATCCCTATAATATTCTAAATGATTAAAGAATTAATCTAAACATTTTACCTGATGCAGTAAATATCATGATAAGAAACCATTTCATTGAGATCGCTGATAATATTCGAATAGTAGCTGAGCTTTTCATCATAGGCTATCACGCTTTGTTCTTTGGCCGCGAATTTATCTGCCGCTTTCTGTTTGTCAACCGCCCAAAGAGATCTGAATTTTCGCCATCTGAGAAAATAGGAAAGATGATGATGAAAAGTCATTCAATTATTATTTACAGCTGTAGTTAATATTACCAAGGATGCAGAATAATTTTTATTCTATTTTACAGAATATTTTTTTGCAAATACAGTATCTATATTGGAATTCAAATGGGAATCGATACCGATTTCAACTTTGAATAGATTGATAATATAATCTATCATACATTTATTCAAACTGATACGATAACGTCTTGGAAAAAGAGATTTTGGGGATCGGAAGCTATGCCATTAATTTAGAATATTCTAGAACAGTGTGATGCATGTTCTGTCTTTCTATCTAAACCAATTGTATTAAATAATAATATTCTTATAGGATTAAGAATGTTATAGAATTTGAGGTAACAACATGAAACCTATATCGAAAGGGTTATTTTATTCATAAATGAAATTTCTAAAGTTTAAATAAAAGAAAGTTTTGTGTGTAGAAATCTTGTAAAGTTATTATTCGTGGAGGAAATTTCAAAACTCATACTTTTATCAATATTGGACAATAAATCGATTATTCAAGCTTTAATCGGAGTTAGTTTAACAGGCGTGAATGTGAGAATCTATTGTGAGACCGTGATATACAGTGAACCTTAATAATAGGACTTGGAGTAATCACTTTCTCAGACTCACACCAAATAATGAGATATTGGTTCCGGTTGTTCCACCATTTTCAACTTTAAACAAACAATTTTTTCCTTTCTTTGTGGATAACTCCCACATGAGTGTGAGGCTTGTGCGTGGAACCCGATCTTCAAACCTAGAAACCCTCATAATAGTAATCAGGCGAGCTAAAACCGCTGAGACGTATTTTTCAAACGCTAAGCCGGTTCTTATAATCACCAAGGTTCATTGCAAAAAGAACACTTCGGGATGATGAGTGGCGGCACTTGAGACTAGGCTAATATGTCTGAGGTTGAGGAAAAAAACACCATACACAATTTGTATTATTTGCATTGAAAGTTGAAAGGAAAACAAAAATATTTGAAACACACCGTCCCACATAGTTCTGAGCTTCTGTCATCAACGACATCAAAGTGTCTTGCAGGTTGGAGATGCTGTGCACAAGTATTGAAACACTCATCAAATCTTCGTAGTAGGAATAAGCATACACTTCTTTTGTGAAAGACGCCTTCACCGAAGGACACTTCAAGCAGGTCTTGTCCATCCATCTAGCAATTGACTTGAACCTGTAACAGTAGCGAACGTAGATAATAGAAACCGAGCTAATATTCAATTTAGATGAATTTCTGATATGGATAAATACGATCTTACTACTTTACATAGAATGGAGAATTTACTCCATAGAGACTCGAGATAAATTAGTGTTACATATAATAATATTGTAACACACCAAGGTTTATGACAAGTTTACAACTATAAAATAATTGTCTTTGTATTATGAAAGCTACAGATAATAGTTTTACGTATTTTGCACCTTAAACATCAAGAAATAAATATTGTGCATTCATTCTAAATTGAATTATTCTTCCATTGCATTAAAATTTATTTTAGCTAGAGCAATTGTATCATTTAACTAGAACCAACTGGATTGGTAGAGGTGATGTCCGCTTTATAATGATAAATGTACATTAAAAATCTTCAAAGTTTGGAAAATACATAAAATATAGTGATAATATACAGTATATTCTATATAGAAAAGCTACACGAATTCATGATCTATTATATACAAGAGCGAAATACCACAATTTAGTTGTGTTAAGCATTCACCATCAATCAACAACGAAATCAGTGAAGCAGCTCAGTTCATATTTGACAATCATTTTGTAAAATACTTGAACTTATCAAAGATAATAGTAGTAAAGTATTGTTGTAGAATAATTCGAAAGATTGAGGCTTCAATGTACGCAACACGAATTCAAATATGCTATCCAATATGTTTTATATTTCGAATATGCTTTATAATTCGAATCAGCTTCATTAAGCTGACGCGCTGGATTTGAATAATTAGTTTCAATTACAATTATTTGAGAATAACAGTCCAGAGTGTTCTATCGAATTCAACTATAATTTTCAACTCGTCAGCAGATTTGGGATGATGGGTTAACGTTAAAACAACGGAATCATTGTAATTGCTTTTTCGTATTACGATGGCGTTCTCAATTTTCCCCAATAGATTGAAATATGATATCTCCAGCTATTGGAGTAGACGATGCTGATCACACAATTACAAATTTCTATAATATAGTCCTACTGACCTTTCAAAAAAATCTATGACACACTGACGCATCATGTTATGAACTTGTGCAACAGTCGGCTTGGTGACCACTTCGGAAACTGATAAAACGGCCTCTATCATGAACAATGCTTCATTCCCCAAAAGAAATGAGTTGAATCTTTCAACATTCAGTCGAACAAGCCTGTAGAAAAAATTAAAATGTATTATTCAAGTTGAAAGTAAATTATAATATCGTACATGCATAGTGTATTAAAACTAACGAGACACCAATAAGATGGTATAATGATTAAATTTAATTTGATCCAATGAAATAGGCGTTGATTATAAAGGCTTTGAAAGAGTGAATTTTAGTTACCGTTAGGCTACTTGATTTAGAGTAATATAATTTTTGGGATAGAATAATATCAGAGGTAGACAGGCACTGTTATACTCGACAATTTCGCACGTAATTTATTTATCTGTTCATTAATGAAGACACAAAAATTATACGTTTGAAAGTATATAATATAAATTATATCTGATGAGTTTAGGATTTAGAGAAGGGCAGAGAATTGGAGGAGTACTTGGGTGGACACATATTTAAGAACTGAGTGCCTCTTCCATCAGAACAACCTTTCTAATTAATAAGAGCAGCAAATGAGTATTATGAATTCGAAATTTCAAGCTAGCTTTTATAAAAATGGATCCCAGACTTCCTTCAACACAAATTGTGTTGAATTCGAAAATTCATAATATAGACCTAATTGACTTATATTGATATAGGATTTGTATTGAAAAATTATAACAAATAAGAAGCTGAAGTTGTATGACATGAATGATTAGCACTGACGTGCATTCCAAGTAATAAAGGTAAGAGCTGTGGCAAGTAATTTAGATTGCTTTGGCATAAAAAATTGAATATTGTTTCAAGATTTGTAAGTGTAATGAATGCCAAATAATTTTCAACAATAGTCTCTCAACAAAATATCTGCGATAAGAATTCTTACTTGACAAATGATTCGAAAATTTGAGATTCACTGCTCTCATAGAAGAATGACATGAGCGGAGACTTTCCAGTACTGGCTTGCAGGACAATGCCTTCCAACTTTTTCAGCATTGGGCCGACTTTGTTGTGAGTTGTCATCATGTGTGAAAAAGCTTCCATTCTTCGGTCAGACATTTTTTTGAAAAAGCTCTGGAAACGATAAATTGAAACGAAATTATACAACGAAAATCTGGCAGACGATTATACGAAAGCCAATTGAATTCAACCTGACGTCATTTAACTGATTCCGACAAATGGTAAATTTTTACGGAGCATGAATTTGATTTATTATTTCTTTTTCATTTTGAGCAATCAACGGTTATTCCATAAGAAAAATGAGGGTGGTATTCTAATGCACATTACTATAGAAGAAGAAAGCCTTCGATTTTTTCATATGGAATTGGACGAGAAACCATAAATTGAACTAGAAAGAAAGACAAGCTACCGTACCTGGCAAGATATTCTCGATGTTCTCTTCTGAAGTACTTTTTCTTCGGGCCTGACAAGCTGAAACATGTTATAGCCTGAGAGTGAAAGTATTCTCTTCTCTAGATTGAAAGTGACATCCCCCATTTGAACAACAAGAGAAGTGGCGTTCTTCAGTTCTTGAAGTGCATATTTTGCATAGAGTTTAATATTCAGTGACGCCCAATTGTATCTTGTAAAACCTGGCTGCAAGTATTTTTCTACTTCTCTGATGTGCTCTTTCATGAAGAGTAGCTGAAACAAGAAGGTCATAAATATGTAGATTAAATTAATAGAGGGAGCGTGGGAAGCATAAGTAGAGGGAAAATTAAATTTTGTCATCTCTCATCATTAACCCTGCAATTAACCAACGTACAAGCCTAGAGCTCACGTGCACATTACCCTCTCAAAAAATAGCTACTTCAGATAGCTATTCTTACTTTTTAAACTATCTGCCTATTAGTGAGTCTCATCCAAGTTAGATAGCAGAGACAGGTAAATTTATAATAAAAACTTTAACCTGTATTTTTATCTTATCTAATTTAATTAATTCTAATGAATAACCTTAAATTATATCCCACGAATAAAAAAAAATGGAATCGAGCAATTGCAATCAGGATTTCTATATTATGCATCATAGTATTTTTATATTTGGAGTGGAATATTCAATTACTATTATAATTTCTTTAAATATAATCGATTACCTGTGGAGCCTCCAATCCTTCCATAAGTTTATTGTAGGCCTTCACCATGATGTGGATAGCTTCCACATCTTCATGCAGTCTTGCCTTCTGAATTAAAACGAGATGTACAGCTGGAGGAAGGCGAAACCCTAATGTTTCCATCAATTCCGATTCAGCGATCACTTCTATCATTTCGCGAGGAAAATTCACCTAAATATAAAAGTTCTCATAAATATGAATTATCATTGAATTACTTTTAATCCTACATAATCATTCTGGTCCTTAATTTTCTCATTTTCTTCTTCCGATAACTCCTTTATCAATCGATATAACTATAGCATTGACCAGTGCCTAACGTACTGATAGTAATTCATCAACATTAGCTTATCTACTTTTCATTACCTACCACTCTTAATACTTTTAATAAATAACATTCTCGAGTACTTCAAACAAATTCAATATTCTACTTTGTCATCTTTGAATCTATTATTTAAACGTAGTACTATATTATCACCACATAGGGCTGTTGAGCCATTGACAAACAAAAACAAACTATATTATCACATACGATAATTCCTCACCCTCATATAAGGAACATATTCTTCAAACTGTCCATGAAACCTTGTATTGAAGATAAATGAATATTAATATTGAACAGTCTTCAACAATTTCAAGGAAACGAATGAATAACTAAAAGTATATTCAACAAATAAATTCAAGCTAATAATGAAATAGCTAATGAGTCAACTAATAAAACAAGTTTCAAGATTCGTAAGCATTTGAACTAATAGGGATGTGTAAGGGAATTTATCAGATTGAAATATGAGAGTTACAGAGCATATATTGAAATACTTATTGATAAACAGTACTTCTCATGTAATTTATTGTTTGTGATAGTAGAAAGAGAATTCAGTAAATAGAAATATCATTACTTAATTATTACAAAAAAGTATTATTGTAAAGAGCATTATTATTATTATAAAGAGAAAGAGGGAGAGGGCGAAAAAGAGAGAGAGAGAGAGTGAGGTAGAGGGGAAATCTGAATTCTATTTTACCTCGATACCTAGATTCATTTCAATCAGAATCGAATCACCAATGAACTCTGACCAGGCCAGTTTGTTTACACTTGCTGTCTTTGTTTTGATAGCATCTTTGTTTCCTTTGATCACTAAACAAAATAAAACATCATCGCAAGTTTAAAAGGAATTTAGAATGAGTCATTTGCATAAAATATAGTAGCACAAGTGAAATACAGTATAAAGATTTAAATCATAAATTACAAAACATTCTCAATTTTAATTCACATTGTAGCTAATATAGTTGCGTATGTTGCTTCTTGTCTTTTTCAATAATGGAGTCTATTTATTACATTGTTTCTCTTTTTCCATTTATTTTTACGTAGATTATAATTTCTCGTTCTTGTAATTTCATTAGATCTCAATGCGGTTGTTTTGGCTCAAGCTGTAAGCCTCTATTTGTTGTGAATTTGTATTAATGTATCAAATAAATATCTCTAAATAAATACTCACTGAATAAGTAAATATTGAGTCATATTTTGTGATCAGAAAATCAATTTATTTCACGATCAAATTCCAAGTAGCTTGAAAATAAATTTAATATTAGCGATTGATAAGATCAATCTATTTCAAAAGCTAGATACTCTTGACTCTTTCGATTATTGACTCTTTTGTAATATTTTAAACATATATTCTGTGATTATGTTGTAAAGATCATAATAAAGTTTTTGAATATAAACCAGTTTTTCATTCAGTAGAGACTTGGGCTGATAAAGGAATTTTGAAAATAGAATGGCAAGCTTACATGGAGGTAGGGCACCGGTCCTTCTGCCCTTCGCAACCCACTTGAGAGCCAACATAGCTCCACCAAGGCCCATTTCAGCTTGTTTTCCACTCGACTTTGTTGTTTCTGTCAATGACGATGATTCACTTATTCTCAGCAACTTACGTTTCTTTTTCTGAATTGCCTTCTTATCCAAAGCACCAGATAGTTCTGAAATACCAAACATCAACTTATTTAATATTGGGTTGCACTAACCGGGATCAACTATATTTTGAATCAGCTGATCCCATTTAATTAGCATTGTATTGATCCTGGATCAAAATTGATTTTGCTTGGTGCAATCCAATATAATTGAATTATAAAATGTACTTAATACAAAGACCTAAAATACATTTTCCGAAATCTTTCAAAAATGAATATATTAAAAAATAGATTGATATTTTTTATACGAATTACACGGAAAAGTGAGTGATATCCAAATGAACAATGAAGTTATCAATCAATAAGTTATAGAAAAATAACCGAATCTATTGTCAGTAGTTCTAAAAGTGGAAAGTCGACAAGGAAGCGCCTCGGACCCGGCTAGGGCGTATGAGGACAGAGGCGCTTGGAGGCGGCTGACCAGAAACAGTGACCCCGTATAGAAACGGGAATAAGCTGAAGAAGAAGAAGATTGTCAGTAGTTCTGAATGAATTTTCAAAGATTACTTCCTGAGCTTACCGATGTTCCTAGATATTTCTTTGAATGAGATAACACTTTGCTGCATTGTTTTTCTTACAAAAGGCACAACCTTTTCAATCCAAGCATTGAATTTCTTGTCTTCATATTCTTTCATGAGTCTGCCGATTTTTATATAATTTATGAATGCCTGTAATCATAAAAATAGCAGAAAGGAAGAAATTTGAATAAACTTTGAAAAAATAGAAAGACAAGGGGCCGGTATCACAAAGTGGATTGAAGTTAATTTTCGATTATTCATAAGAATAAATATTGTTGATTGGAGATCAATCTACACGTACTTAAGTAATATGGATACACAATATTTGAATATAAAATAAATATATAAATTATTACTGCATTATGATAAACATGAAAAAATGTGGAAATAGTAGATAAGTTTCTAAAACTACTCAATAGTACACATTGAATAGATTTACATTACACAGTGAATTTTTTCAGTAATCGAATACAGTCTGTTCTCCATTGAACTCATTACACAGGAATCAATAACTGAGAGACTCAACTCAATAAATGAGCTAAATCCTTTCTAATCTTTGATAAAACATTCTTACCTGGTCTTTCAGAGGCGAGTCCTTGTACTCTTCAACATTTTGAAAAGTTAGAACCGGCTTCTTCAGTCTATGAAACAGCTGTCGCTCCCAGAAGATTGATCCAGCAACGGGAGGCTGGTTCCTCAGCAGGGGAGGATCTTTATGGTGGTTCTGAAATAGATCAATTTATGAAAAATTAATAAATTATTATCCATTTACTAATTATTATTAGCTGGAAATGTAATTAATTTTTTGTGATCACAATCACAATACGAGGAAATTGACTTACTTAAGGTTTTCATCAACTGAAAATTTAAATCGTTAGTGTGCTATCTGCTAATCAACAATTACAGGTTCATAAGCGGGTTCAAGAATGAAAAATAAAACATATTTCACTCTTTAGCAGTTTTATAAGCCAAAGTTTAAGACTAAAATATGAACTAAGATTTAGAATGAATAATAGAATACATTATTCTATTTACCTTGGATGATACTGTAGAAGTAACTGTAACAATTAACCGGTAAATTCCTACAGTATTCATTATGAGAAGCAAATAAATTATTTTTGAAAGTCAAATAGCTTATTACTTCTTCCTACTTGAAAATATTTTCTATATTTTTCTGGTTTAAAAAAAATGACTATACTGGCCAAAAAGAGAAATTGTTATACTACACTGTAAGTTAGTTCAATATTCTATTAGCGTAAGTACTTTTTAAGAGTACTACTTTTTATTTACTTTTTTCAACTTGAAAACATTTTTATTTTATAAAAATGCAAATTTTTCATTTTCTAATTTAAATTTAGGTATGCGAGTTTTTGTTCATCATAGATTTTTTTCTTCCCATTTGTATTGTGAATTGTTATTCAAATAATGTTTGTAAAATGGCAAATAAAATATTTCAATTAAAAAAAAAGAGTACTACCATAGAATAATCAAATAAATGATTATCTCTGGTACTACCTTGAAAGTTTTATCAACTTCATCGATCTCTTTCAGGAACTGCTTCATAATTGGGTCGAACTTTTGCATCAGTTGTTCTTGAACAGCTTTCCTTGTTTTGATATGTTTGAATTTCAGCAATTTCTCCAGTGCCTCTTCTGATGATCTAAAACCAGAAAGCAAAATCCAAAGTAAAACACATTATATTTTATCAACGTGAAAGAGTACAATCATGCTAATATATGAGTAGATCAAAGTATATGCAAAACCATTGCAAACCTATTTTTCGGAGGTTGAGGATTCTCACAGTATATGGACAATACATCATGTTGTTTTCAGTACGTGAGGGAGGAAGTGAGCAAATTGACAACAAGGGGATCTCTTCATGGACGGAAATTAAGAGGGGGGAAGATGTTGGAGCTGCCTAGATGCCGAATCACCAAGACAATGGAGAGACATCTATACCTCTCCATCAAGATGTTCAACAGGTTGCCGCAGAGAATCAAGGAGACTCGGGTACATTTGCAAGGACCATGAAGACATGACTTAAGGGGAACCCCTTCAATTCCCTTGATGAGTTCCTGGGAAGCCCATTTGAGGACCTGTAGAACCACCCAGATATGACACAGCCAATCCACGATCCTGGTCATAGGCGAAGAGGAAGATGTAAGATATGAAAGTTTAAAAAGTGGAAAGCGAGCTATGAACCAAAAATTGATTTCTAATCGAGAAAAATACTTATTGGTATAATTTGAAAATACTTGAAACTTTGAAATAAAAATAGAAAATACCTAATGCAACGTGTTCGTTAATATGATATAGAGATTGAATGTGATATCAATAGGAATGATGAAAAGTCTCCAATTCAGTAGGGGTACTGCTACGTGAGAAATTTCAATCATCACAATATTTCTGTAGCGTATAGTTTTTCGAGTATTCAAAACTAGAAAATCAAATTACGGAATAGTGTGTCCCTTACCTCAGTAACGTGAATGATTCATCTATGAAATGCTTGGCTTGATTCTCAAGTACAACAACTTCATTATTGAAGCCCTCCATGATTGCATCCCAATGCTCTTTGAATTCAAATTGAAAAATATCGAAGTCTGCCTTTTTAATAGGATACGTTAAGGCTTCGACTCTCTTCACAACAGCATCTATTTGAGTGGGATCACTAATGATGGTTTTCAATTCAGGGTTGAAGATGTTGTAGAATTCTTGCATCACCTAAACATTGAATTGGAAAGATTACGCAGTATAGTAATAAAGCTCATAATTTTATTCTATGTATTCAAGACATTTCCCTCCGTTTTTAAATTTTGTATTATAAATCTTTATTTTTTAATGTTTGAATGGATTTTTCCAGCCATTATGAGTTTCTGGCTTTTCTATTCTGTACAGAGGTAAGTAGTGAATAATTAATTAGAATAGTTAAGTTTCAATTAGAACTGATCAAGTAGAGTATGAATTTTTGAAAACATAATTGAATTATTCATTGTCTTTAGAACTTCCCCCTTTTAAAATCTATCGGATAAATTTGAATTTGTATTTTAAATAAAAAATTCTTTACGTTTCATACGAGTAACATATCAGAATTCAAATGAGTTGACCCATGTGCAACTCTGGATATCTTTTAGTTTGAAACAATCTCAATGATTACAGCAATCAATTCTTGATTATTAATTAATGTAATTATGCGCTTAGTAGAGAAATAATACTCCATGTTACATAATGATAATGTCCCACGCGAAAGTCTACAGATTTCAACTTTTATGAAGAAAGCTTTCAATAGCCTACAATGATTAATGGTAACTTTAATGTTCTATTATCAGTTGATAGTTAAATCACAGAGAACAGTTTAGTAATATAAGCTATACTAGAGAGTATAGCTTCTCTATGGTTGAATGAACATTTTGTACCTGAGTAACATTGTACAGATCGCTAGCCACTGATTTTATATAGTCGGTTTCAGAGAACAGCTTTCGTCTGTCGAATTCCCAGCGCTGTCCAACTCCCGCATTCTCAATTACCAGACGAGTTTTCAAATAGGACGACTTCCACACTTCTAGCAGTTCAACGGCGTCACTTGTCTTTTGTATTGCATCTTTCAGCTTATTACTGCAGACAGACAAATAATAATAGTATTTTTAGATAATCGACACATTATTCAATATTGTAATTGTAATAGTTGTGGAATTTTAATAGACAATCAGTTATAATGACTTTGAGTTCTCAGTTTCATTGAATAGGCCCTAGTCTTCTTCAGAAGGTGACTTTTGGCTCGTAACTTGAGATATGTAAATATAGATTGAACGGATTTTCAGAGCAATACATTCTAAACTCATTCAATACACTCAATACATTCTAAGTCAGGCGGCAAGGGAAGTAAAATGTTCAACTTCTCATTAGACAATAAATTTTATCACACACAAAGGAATGACATGATATCAACTGAAATGAGTTGGATGATTGTACTGTATTGATGTTGAATAATGATGTTAATCACCAAAGCATCATGAAGTAATAAATTTACTTCTTATAACACAATAAACAGGACATAGTTTGATAGTGGAAATTGAAAAAGACAGAGCCCTGAGGATGATAAAGTTAAGGATGATATGAATTCATTTAAGAATAATAAAGAAGAGGTTGAAAATATATTAAGGAGTCGAGTAAAAGAATCAATAGGTACAGTAAATTTAAGTAAAACTACAGTAGAATTCACATCAATAAGATTATAAATTTTCAACAACTCTGATTTAAAATTAATTGAGTATCGGAATAGAATTGAATCACACATCGTGTGATAAGATGCACCAATGTACAGGATCTTTGTATTTTTCAAATAACATTATTTTTTGTCTTACCTTTTGAATAGAAATTTTATAGTTAGCACACTCGTTACTTGATCGCATAGCGTATATCTGATTCTTTCAAAAAGTCCAAGCATATTGGTGTCAATGGAGTAATATCGACTGAGAACCCAAATTTTATGGAGGCCATGCATCAGATGTGGCAAGCGTTCTGTTATATCGCGTAGATTATCCGACTTGGTGAGAATCTGTAAAAAAGAGAAAAAACATTTGATTTAGATTCTATAAAACGAATTGAGCTCATGAATTGAAAATAACTGGTCCTATTTTAAAGCACCTTCTAGCAAATAAGTACTACATACTACTACTATTTTATTTTTGCGATAAGTCTCATAAGATTAGTTAAGTTATCTTGAAAAATTATTAAAAGAATATTTTTTATCAATGCTGTTTTAAAAAGAACAAATTAAATCAAATTGAATCAAAACATTTATAGCCGAGTTCAATATTAGAGCCTAATATTAGAAAACAAATTTTGAAAGAATGGTAGATCTCACAAAATCAGTAAAATAAGCGACATCCAGAACTGAAGAGTAGTTTTTAAAGTAGATACTATACCACTATAGAAAACAATAAATCTTTGAAAAAGGATCTTAATGGAATATGAGGTGAAAATTTGATGAATGATACTCACTTCGAAATACCGTTCAAGAGTAGAAAGAAATTTGATATTGTCTCTCGCTTCGATGTAGCATTTGATTACTTCGTTTCTGAAATTCTTGAAGTGCAGGCCTTTCATCACTTTAGCGGTTTCAAGGATTTTCATGACAAGGAGGACAGTGGGATTTTTCAACTGTTCAACGACCACGCTGATTCCGGCTTCTCTGTCACGCCAATACGAGCATTCGGCCATCGGACCAGGATCTTCAGGTTTCTAGAAAAAATTGAAGAAATTTTCAAACTAGAAAAACAAAAATTATCAACTTGAAAGAGGCAAGTAATTCAAATTTATTTAAAGTAATAAATTGAATTATTTGAATTGAACTATTTATTTATTTCTACAATGGAAAAATATCACCAAATGTTGTTTTCTTCAACTTGGACAGCGTTATTTTAAACAAAATGTAACTTTGAATGCACATTATATTATACCGTAACTTATACATTTATTTGATCAAAATACAATATAAAGGAGAGAAAAAACAGGCGCCAGCCCAAAACGTCTTCTGTTCAAAAATGGTCAGTTATATGTAAAACTGAGAGAATATTTTAATATCAACTAGATTAGAATATCAAGAGCGCTGTGCTTTCTTTTTGTTTCCAACCGACAAAAATATTGTATACTAAATTCAATTTTTTATGAAAGTTCCATATCCTCTCATAAGCAAGCACATAAAATATGCACACAATCGAGTTCAATTTGGAGACATCTACAAAGGAGCAACAAGAATGGTAGGCCTACATAAAATATTCGAACAATATAATTCAAATAATAAGTTGAATGGGAGACATTAGATTATCATAAAACCTGAATTAAATAATCTAATTAACAAAGTTCCAAGATTAATAAAGATCTGAAGATCAAGATCTAATTAACAGAGATCCAATGAGAATCTCACTATAGTGCTTCTCATCCTTGAAGACACCTGAGTACAGAAACAGTACCCCACAACTTTCCGAGCTAGCCATTAACACGCCTGCAACGTTGCCAATAACCGCACTTATATAATAGTGATAAATAGATGTTCTATTTCTGATCGTCTGCTCTACTTGTAAATCATCCAAGTTCAAATCATCACACCGACTCGTGATATCAGACTGGAATTTCGGTTAATACGCAGACGGATGCGTTCACAGATGATTGAACAGCACACAATATGACAACATTGCCGACCAGTTGCCTTCAAGGATGAAAAGCACTATAGCGGTTCTTACTCATCTCAACTCATAGTATTTGTAAATTTGATAAATTTATAATTTCACATACATTTACTCCTGGAAACGCACCTTCGAAGTATTCTGAACAATTATTATTATAATACAGATTCGATCTACCTTTGAAATGAAGGTTTGAATAACGCGAGCAATATGGCGCTCCCAATGTTCGACTATTCTTTCCAGGCCAGTGACGAACTCCGCATCGTTGGCCAGTGCATTGATGTCCATTTCGGGATCCATTAGCTGCGGCAGCTCAGGAATGTCCAGGCTCAGTTGTGTGTCACTCTGTGTATGTTCAATTGCCCTAGAAATATTTAAAATATGGGTGTAATAGAACCCACAAATCAAGTTCCCCACATTATATTGTGAGTTTGTTTTTTAGTATCGTGAAAGTATTGTATTTTCGTATCTTTGTAGAAGTTTATATTTTCCACTATTATAATATGATTTTATGAAAAAAAGGAGTCCTCACTTGAAACGGTTTTTCTAGTCTCATTCACCGATTCCAACTGTGGGTGATTTTTCAGACCTCAAAACGTTTTGGTGTAATTTCAGTTTTGCCTTTGCGGAGTAATTTCAATATAATTTATTTATAATCTAATGTCTGGCTCATAATAATTTATTCAAGAATATACAAGAAGTAGACCTACACTAGATATATATAGCATGGGGTACCATGGATTAAATTCATACGTCTACATTTTTATGAAAGAGGTTCAGCTTTTTATGATTTGATGGATGATTGATTTGGCAACTGACCATAATAACTAAAAATTTTCAACAAAATAGTCAAATATTAAACAAGATTTCAAGTACTCGTAATTTGATGTACTTAGAAGTGATGTGAAAATAACTGTAATATTTAAAAAAATAGTTTAATGGTCCAAGACTACTAACGTCTAGTTGGGCAACTTGTTAACCAAAGATTTGGACAGGCAGAGCTGTGACAAATGAATTTGATTGATTTGCAACTGACCATAATACCTGAAAATACTGAAAAAGATTCAAAGTAATGTACTTTGAAGTGATTTGAAAATAATTATATTCGAATAAAAACTTTATTATTTCAATAGTTCCAGACCACTACATCTAGTTTGACAACCAGATATTATTTCAACTGCCCAAACTGTGACAGTCAAATAGATTTGATGGGCTGGTTTGGCATGAAGATCTTCACACCCACGACTTCCATAAAAAATATTATAATTAGAGCCCGGATGATAGGCAAAATGCCTTAATTTTGCCTATTCTGCCTTTTCTGGGTGTTAGTGCCTATTTCAATATCAATTGCTTATTTCATCCTTTTTTATTTGAAATATTTAAAAATCCATGAATTAACATAATTAATTTTTTCAAACGAAAGTTTTGCAAGAATAAAGCTTATATTCAATATATTATTATTTGAAGGTAACCCTTTTATTAAATCTAGCTTCAGTTCAAATACAATAGTGTGCTTCAGATATGCATCAGTAACAACAGTTGATGTAGAAAGGTCTTTCTTCATACTGGAAAATATTCTTTCAGAAAGAAAACAAAATTCAGAGTCAAAAAACTTCAAGAAGTACATTAATCATGTGCAACCAGTGGAATATAAGTTTCTCAATTTCCTTGTATTATTTTTTTCATGCAACTGTATAGGATTCCAATAATAGGAATAGGACGACACTATGCCTTTTTTAGATTTTAAAGTGCCTATTTTGTGTTTTATAGTGCCTTTTTGCCTGCCTATTTCAAGTATTATAAATGCCTGAACATTCGGGCTCTAATTATAATTAAAAGCCCGTTAGTACAATATATTATTTGGATGATAGCAGACCAGATTATAATCTAGTTGTGGCTACTGACCATAGCACGTGATCAGCGAGCTCGCGAGCCTTGTCGGTGAGCGCCAGCTTGGTCGGGTGGTTTTTGTCGTCGTCGTGCAGCAGTCGCGGCTGGTCGTTGTCGTCCTCCGAGGAGACCAGCGACACACTGGACGAGGCCGCGCTGCGCTCCATCTCCATCTCCGACGACACCAGGTCGTCCACGTCCACCGGCGTCTTGTCGCTGCCGGCCAACGCCCCCGCTGCCGCACTCTCCAGCTCCCTGCGGTCCTTGGCTAGGCGCATGCGCAGATTGATGGCCAGTCGCCGGTAGTCGGACGGTCGGTCGAGAAGCACCTTGGCGGCACCCCCTCCCCACCGCATATTATTCACATTCTTCAGCATGTCTGTGTCATCCGTGTCCGGCACTACAAAGTTGTTCACTATTATAGGATCGTAGGCCTGCAACGAGATAGTAAGGTTTACGAGTACAGTAACGTTTGCAATGGTAACACAGTAATGAACCAATTCAATGATTACGGGTCGTATTTATGAACGTTATGGCCCTAAGTAGCTTATTAATCAATTTTTTATCTGTGATAATTCACACTGAATAGGAGACTGTGGTATGATTTTTGGTCACTTTTATGAAATTTGTTGTGATATGTCATCAGTACAACTGAGGATGTGGCAGATTTTGCCATGAAACCATGGTACTGTAATTTTTCATTCAAATAGTGTTTTGACAATATCTCTGTCTTTTTCCAGTCATTTTTATGTTACGACGATACTATAAAGCTAAAAATTAGTGTCTTTTGTTTTCCAATTGTGATTTTATTATTCAAATCATATGGAATAATTCTTTATTTTGGCAAAAGAATATGACAAGTTTATTGAAATATAGATTATAGTCAGTTGGAACATAATGTTAAAAACACAAACTAATGAAAAGAGATAGTGCACATTCATTCATAATACAAAACCTGAATAAGAACTGCTAGCTAAATTGTTGGTACAACAACTAGTAATTGGCTCAAATTGTTATATTATTTTGGATTGGCAATTCATTATTTTGTAATGTCTTGTGACGACTGCAATTCTTGTGAAGTCCTTGGAAGTCGCTACAATAGAATGTTTATAAACTGATCATTGTAAATTCCATAGGCTTAGAACAATGATGAGAACATAACTCTGTTCTACGTGTGACATTTTCATAGAAAACTATGACTTTTGGGACAAATCGAGGAAGCCCTTAAAGGTAAATAATAAATCACCGCCTATTCTCTACACTGTGCCAAGTTATATAAGAAAGTTAATCGGCCACAGTGAGTAGCTACGGTACAAAATTTAGTAAACTTACTTGAACCAATACGAGATGAAGGGTGCGCAGAGGATCTCGCAAAGTCCCAATGTTGAACCATTTGGGCATTAGTGCGTCAGCCTCTTCGATAGTGTCCAACCATGAGCAGCCATCAACCAATGTTCTCAGAAAGTAAATCACTGTTGTATCTGCAGGCAATTTTCTAGCATCCAGGATGCCGAAGTGACCATGCAATTGGGGCGTTCTAACAATTTTCTGCACGATTCTCTGCAAGAAAAATGATCGCTGATAATTCCAATCATATCGCAAGCACTTTCATGATTAGAATCATTTTTAAACCACAGAAAATTACTTCACACAAGCGCAAGTGAGGGGTTTTCTTAGGCAATTGCAATGATGGTTTTTTAGGATTTATTCTTAAAAAGTAGTACTAAAATTTGGTACTTACTAAATTAATTCTGCAACAACGGAAGATGTGTATAGAATAATTTATTACTTACTTCTAAAATAATAATCACTTACTTCTAAAATTAATTCATAAATTGACAAGCTTGTTGAATTTCAGAGCATGTTTAGATCGATAATCATGAGAGTTGCCAATTGACGACTTCTTATGACAATCGGTCTGTCCTCTCTGTCGACTACGACACGGAAAACTAAACTATATCGTTAAAAATTTCTGTTCGTGTTTTCAGACATGACTGTTCATGATCCTTGCTCAACAATATTTCTAGGCGTAATATGTATATACGGGAATGTTTTGATTGAAATCTCCCTTACCTTTACATAAATATATTCAGGCTTCGGAGGGGCTGCATCCTCCTCCTCTTCAGCAGGAGGAAGAGATTCCATCACTGAAAATAGAGTTCATAAGTGGAAAAATATTTGCAAATACAGTATACTGTTTCAAGCTTACTATAATTTATGAAAATTATTAGAAAAGATTCATGAGTAAACATGATTCAACTTCAAATCTCATTCATGTAAAAAGTTGAATCATTCAATAGAATCACCTGTAGCAGGACTTTTGCGCCCCATTTTGTTGGCTCTCCGCGGTTTCTTGTCTTCCTTTCGTTCAGGCACCGATTTCTCTTCGTCGGAATCTTCCTTCTCATCAGCTGACTGGGGTTTATCGGCATCAGTGTCAGCTTCATTATCATCATCAACATCGCCATCTTCATCATCATTTTTATTCTGATCATCAACTTCTTCAGGTACCAAGTCATCGCTCTTTCCTTTGACTGTAAAAATATATACATATACTTTCCTTCAACAAAATATAAAAACATGATTAATTTATTCTTCATTTTGAACATGAATAAAATTATATCTGCAATTTTGAATTGCTAGTTGATAATTAAAGTTGAAATAACTCCTGCACTCCAAATACGAGGTGGGGCAGACAGTTTTACTTATTTCAGTTGGCTGCCGCTATGAGAGTGGGGGTTATTTCTTATGAAAGAAGTAGAATTCAATTCCTGAAAAAATGGCAAAGATAGAGGAATTCAGCCGACGCGATTTTTCTGTTAAAAAAATGAATGAGAGGCGCTACTGATCATTCCTAGACGTTTTTTCTTTTTTAATTCATTGAAATTCCTAGGGCGATAGTTGTAGACCTGGGATAAACCCACAGGAAGAAGTCACACAGGGTTAAATCATGTGACCCAGCTAGCCAATGCAGATCGGCTCTCGAAGAGATGAGCCGCTCTGAAAGGTGTTCCCGCTAAACAAGCATTGACACTCATGCGGTGTTTGATATGAATTTGTGAAGCCGTCCTGCTCCATGCATTTTCTGCTTATCAATACATCTCGACTGAGGAATTCATTAGCGCCGTAGCGCCTCACATGCATTTCCTTGAGCAGAAAAATCACGAGGGCTGAAATCCTCTATCACTGCCAATTTTCAGGAATGGAATATTAGTTTTTCATGAATAATAAAAAATTATATTTTTGTTCTTTCAAAAGAAATGACCCCCACTCCCATTGCTTCAGGACAGCCAACTGAAATAAGTAAAAATGTCTGCCCCACCTTGTACCATAGGAATGAGAGCTATAAGAATTTCCAGGAAGAAAAACAGAAGATTCAAGTTTTGGATGACTAATGTTTAAGCTGCGGGAGTCTTGATTGGAAAGGGAAGTATTAAAAGTTCACTTTTGTGAGACTACTAGAATCCTTAACAGAAACCAGCAACATTTGTTGAAGTAGTAGTAATCGTTCAGTTGAATTTAAAGTTGAATCAGAGAAAGAAAATTTGTTATTATCGATGGAATCGCACTCAAGTCTCAACCTCAAAACCTGTATAATTTTCTACCATGCAATCTCAAAAGGAATAGCATTAGAGTTGAAAGTGAATTTTACTCAATGGATTCTTAATCTATACTACTATAAAAATGAGATGGTGTCTGTCTGTAGGTCCATCAAGCCTAGAATACTTTACTAATAAAGCTGAAATTTTTCATAATATCGCCTGTATACCAAGGAGTGTCATAGCTCAAACCTCATTCAACTTGGACGAATATTTCCATAGACCTAATGATGTAAATTTTTTCGGGTTCTATGTCAAAGTTATCATGCAGAATTAATAAAGAAGGGATTGTTTTTATATATCTTTAAAATTCCCTCAAACTCTCTAACAACGTGTACGCAGTGATTAAATATTTCATACAAATATCCTTAAAAGCAATGGAATTTTTGAGATCCCGTCGGGAAGTGATAAAAGCGCCTCTAAGTTAAGATCATTAGTTTGATTCCCAGTCGAGTATTCCATCATTCACATGTAAACAAGTCTCCGAAAATTTTCTTACGCTACTCCATTTTTATTAAGATAACAAATCTTCTGATTAGTTTTCCTTACTGCTTACCTTCTTCCGCGGTGATGATCTCTTCATTAACAACTTTATCGTAGTAAGTTTTAAAGCAGAAAAATAATCTCTGATCATAATTAACATCATTCAGGAAATTCTCTTCTATGAAAGGTCGAAACTGCTTCTTAATTCGGTTGTCATTTCGAGCTAACATTTGGTCAAATAATGATGGATCTGTTTCATCCAACACATTCAAAATCCTTTTCCTGAACCATTCAATTCTATAGTCAATCATGAGTGGGAGTTCCATTTTTCTCTGTTTAAAGCAAAATCAAATTTTAAATTGATATGATTAAAATGATCTCTATTACAAGTAAATTTGGTGTGGATATCTTAAACGACAACGATAGTATAATTATATAAACAGTATTCAACTTAAAAGAAGCCCAGTTACTCAACATTATATCAAATTAATTAGTTTAAAAAATCATATATTGATGTGAGTTGTGTGAAATAATATGAAAAATGACGTTTAGACCGTAAATGGCAGGTGGGGGATTATTCATTGCCTGAACAGAAGAGGATGCCAGTTATAGTTGGATATTGACTTTTGTTCAAGGTTCACCACTGTGGAGATGCTGCATGATTTTTCTGGTAGAAGAATATTTCAGAGAATTGTGGTGAACTGAATTTCCCTATCTGACTAGTCCATACTTTGATGGACCTTCTATGGGGCTGATTCCTGATTGAAAAAAGTTTACAAAAGCAATCCACATACCCTAGAGGAACTGAAGACAAATATTATTATCACAGCTACCAACAAAATAGTCAGTATCACAGAGAAGTAAAGAATAAACCCAACTTTTCTGACAGTATGCAATTAAATAGAGTAGGCAGGAGCAGGAACATGCTCAAATGTATCAATAAGTGTATAGAAATGGATGGATATCATCAACACATGAAATAATTAGTGTAATTATTATAGGCTACTTAAAAAATTACTTTACTTAGAAAGTGAAATGTACTTACAGATTAGTGTTGATAGCTATTTCGGACTGCTGTTTGTCCATCTTTAGAGCACGAGGTGCTCGTGTTTCCTCGTGTTCTTCGGTGTTGGAACCTCGTGATCTGAAGATGGACAAACAGCAGTCCGAAATAGCTAATTTGTGAGTACATTTCACTTTCTAAGTAAAATAATTTTGAACTAGTAAAAAAAGGAGACGGATCCACTTCAAGTGAAATTACTTAGTATAATGTAAGAATAAATTAAATTTATTCGATGGAGTAATTAAACTAATACACGGAGCCTCTTTCAAGTTGAAGACCCTCTACTATATACATAATAGAGTAGTATTACGGTACTCCAAAAATTGATAATTTATTATCAAGAACGTAATTGGAAAGCGGTTGGCTTCCTGGGCGTGTTGGTATCTGATAGCTATATCGGTTAAGAGCCTGCCACACCACCCTCTTTATAATGTAACCACTTTTCAGTTTGAGTTTTTTTTTCGCTTATAATTTACGAGAATAAAAATCGCTTCCCGGTGGTTCGAAACCCTCCTTGCTTCACCCATGCAGAAGCGAAGATCGTGATCACCACAGCAGCAAAAAAAAAGACTAATTGGTGATTAAAACCACACCTCATAAATTTAATCACCTCCCAACAAAACATAAATAAAAAACTTCAACACATACAGGTTTAGAAAGATAACCCTACCGTTAAACTAAAACTGCCAACTATTCAAGTAACTTAGTGAACTTAATGAAATGAATCATTGTATATTAATGATGGTTCTCAGGAAGTTCTGTTGGAATACTATCAATTCACTAATAAAAGGGCTTTGTCCAGTAAAAAATTACACAATTAATATATTTTCACAGGCACACGACCATTATGAAATTTGATTGAAAGAAAGGCGACACAAGGACAGTTAGGACACATGGGGAATGGAGGCTCGAACTCGAAGTGTTATCAGATCATCAGCTGTTGGTTGCCATAGCAACCGTTTTTAGTCTTCATAGAGAACACACATTTCAATCATCGAGTAATTCTGGTACTCGAAATTTTCCAAATTTTGAACTCACAAGCATGATAACTGGATTAATAAGGAATTTTTCAGACCCTATATTATCAATCTAACGATTTTTTATAGCAAAGAAGTGAAAAGGTAACCAAATTTTGTTAAAGAATGACCACTGAATCAGCTGTTGTTCTTCACCAATCTTATAACTTATGTTCTAACGTTCGCAGATAGCAGTATAGCAGGAGCCAATTAACTTGTCATAAGTCAGCTGATCCAGTAATAATTAAACAGTGATTTCGACACAATAATCAAAAGGCTTGAAAGTCTAAAGAACCTTTAAAGTATTTAAAAGACCTTTTTAAAGAAGACCTTTCAAAGAATAACTTTTTAAAAGACCTTTTCAATAATCTGCGAGATTCAGCATTTGTAGGTTAAGTATTGTGATATTGCTCTTTGAAACAGCTGATTTCTGACAAGTTGAATTGGATTCTGCTATACAGTAAACCAAAAATTTAGGTAAACCGGTAAACAACACTCAGAACATCACATTTTACCGTATTCAACAATGATTATTATTATTTAGAATTTCAGTCATTAGCCTCATATAAAATGTTGATCCCAGTTTGGTTAAGCTCAAATATAGTTTCTGTTGGTCTAGTTTGTTTCGGAAGTTATTTCCTCCCTAAAGTTGAAGCGTACGCTGAATATATAAATGGAGGACTTGGAAAAGGTAGGTTAGTTGGCCTTCCATGGCGTTCATTTTTTATTTGAATTATTAGTTTTGATAGATTTTTTATCTCAACTAGGTAATTGAAAAATAAATATAAATGGCTACCACATGTTCATTTTCTTTAATTCAGTGAAAATGTTCCAACTTTACTTTATTAGCATTCGGCATCGGCAAAATTGTGATACTCGATACTTGAAGCAGTCCCACTAGTAGCGCGAACAGCGCCGTGGTCGTCAATTTATCTGTGACATGGTGTCCTCAAAAAATTCTTGTAGACTATAATATGGTCTCCTCGGCAGAAATTCCTTCAATCGCTCCTTGAAGGGCCCCAACTCCTTGATTTGCTTGATCTCCAGGGGTAATTTCTTGTACACTTTGCCGCATATGTACTTTGGACCTTGTTGTACCAGTCTGGAATTCACTGCTGTCACATGGGTGTCTCCCCGCTGTCTTGTGTAGTGATCATGGATGCGGTAGTTTTGCGTGAATACGTCCGGTTTTCTTTTCACCAACAATGCAGACTCAAGTATGCAATGCATACTCAATTCTATCCCACTTTCAGGTTTTACTAGCGGACTACCCCAGTCAAACTTCATTGTCCGTTTCTGACGTGAAACAAATATTCTTATTTTTCAGGGTTTGGTGAGCAAATAGCATGGAAGACTCTGGACAAAGGTCTGGATGAAGCCAAGTCAAAACAGTTACCGGTCATGTTAATTATTCATAAGAGTTGGTGTGGCGCATGTAAAGGTCAGTAAATCTCTACTCATCTACAACAATAAAAGCGTTGTAATTATTCAGTTATTATTCTTGTGAGCTACTGCAGTTGAATGTGGTTTGCTTGTGTTTATGCTTCTCCGGATTCTTGCCAGACATTTCCCTTATGAGACTAATTGGGCTAAAGTATAGTGCATGGGGAAAATGGTCAATACTATTATCGATGTTGAAAAAATTTATATAAACCAATCAATAACTAGCTATAAAATACAACTTGGCAGCGTGCGTTTGTCGTCAAGTAGTCCTTTTTACTCTGTGATTGCGACCAATCGCATCTTCCTAAATCACTCCAATAGGACTCCCTGATATCCGTTGGGTCCTGTCTTGGTCCGCAATCGATTATTACATATGTTAAAATTTTCGGTTCGGACAAAGAGTGAGGGTGACAATACGAGAACAAGAGCTTAGAACATTGAGGCAGTCTCAAGCTTCAACCTTGCGTACACCGCAACCTACTGTGCGCGAACATGCGGTTGTTTTTGGATGTTTAGACAATTGGTGACCTTTTAGTGATGAGAATTATCTGCTAGGGCCTGAAATGCGGAATTACTACACAAATCACCAATTCCATATTAATCAGGAGTGTATTTTGCAGTGCAACGTGACAATTGCAAAATTGAAGCTCTGACTGCCTCAAGGTTATCAGCTCCTCTGATACGTTGGACACCAATTCCATCTCTTGACACACTTCATTCTTGATTTGCAGTCCAGGATTGACCAAAAAATGACTAGTGGTCCAAGAAGTAATATCGGAACAGTTGGTCAATATCGATAAAAGTTTAGACCAGTTATGGAACTTTGCCCAAGTGCACTTACTTGGCACAATTTTTTAAGATATCGGTTCAATTTCTTTTCTAGTGGAACTAGAGACAAAGATAAGGCGCGCTGGCACAATTTCAACTTTATTTATTCAGTAATTTACAAATAATACTTAATGGTAAGGTTCAACAGGCTTAAGCCCCAAACTGTCCCTTTTCCAATTTAGAATACAACACAAATCTATGTTACATTGCATATCTTTTACAGTCACAAATTTTCACTCCAAATGAAGAAACTAGAAGAATTTGGAATATTGTAGGAGATTAATGGAAGTTTCTAACCGAAAATAGCCAAATTGTCAATACAGTAATATAAATTCTTCGAATAATTTAATATTTCTAATAACGCTTTTAAATGTTACTATAATTATGAATAGATAGCCTAATATATATTTTTTAATATTGTATGTACCCGTAGATCAACATAATAATAATACTGAAATTTTATGAGCACTGTCATTTAGAATCTAGCTGCAGCAAACTGCTGCTACAGGTTAGTTAAAAAGTGAAATTTTATTATGCATTTTTAGAATAATTTTTTTAGGCTATATTAGGCTGTTAAAATATACAGTTAAATTAATTATTTGACACTGAAAATTCGATATTGCCAATTTGATATTGTAACATAAAGTTCAAAATATGAATGTGCATGATACCCTATTTTCAAAATATCTGTTTTTAGTCAGGCCCGCATTTGACAAGGTCGCCAGGATGGTGAAATAAGCGCTATAAGAACTAGTGCCCAGCCACTGGCCACGTCGCCGAAGATCGTAGTGTATCAAGTTCCATAAGAACTATAGTGCTTTTCATCCTTGAAGACCCCTGAGAGCAGAGAAGGTCCCCCACCACGCCGGGCATTCGAATTGGATTACGCACCAAGCTGGTCAGGGGTCATTAAGGATGAAAAGCACTCAAGTGCCCTGCCACTGGCCACTTAGTCTAATGCAGCCTCAGTGAAAAATACACTGCATTCGCTAAAGTAATATTTTTATATGCTGCAGCATTGAAGCCACAATTCGCTAGCTCAAAAGAAATCCATAATCTAAGCGAACACTTGATCATGGTAAATACTGGAGATGACGACGAGCCAAAAGATAAAAAATACGCCCCTGACGGGGCTTACTTCCCCAGGATACTCTTTCTTGGTGAGTTTCACAGCTGTCTCTTAATTTCATATTTGATTCATTTCAAGATAAACTTGCTTCATCCAACTTTTCACTAACATAATTAAATTGCTAAATCAATACCATGAACTGTTCTATAATTTATTCTGTTGAATTAGCTAATACTCTGATCATTGGTTGTTATTTTATAAAAAATCTTCTTCTTGGATGAGAATTATTGTCACATTCATATGCTTGCAAGAGAACATTATTCTGTGTAATAAAGAAAAAAATTTTACTACGGTATACCAATTGCATAATAATCAAGTGCAATAAAATCTTAGCTTTTTTATCATGCATCTTTTAAAACTCAAATTTCGGTTCAAGTTCACCGAGTTGGCTTTTGTAACGGGTGTTAAAAAAGGACGCACTTCAGGGCTTTTTGCATAGGGAATAATTATGTTTTCCTCCTAATATAATTTGTCGGCACTACTGTACTCATTATTCATGCATTGTTTATCACTTACATGTACCAGTACTATCACATTAAGGTCGTATCCAACATAGCAGTTTCAGTTCAGCTCGTTCTGCGCATGCGTCAACGGACCAATTACTGTGACGTAACTGAGACTGAACTGATATATTTGGAATTGACCTTTATGAAGATCTATGTACTATGTTTGATTGCACGTGGATTATATAATTAATCTCAGCTTCAGAAAACAAAATCAAAACTTGAGGATGACAGTTAGTGTTTTCAATTTTCAGGTCCAAATGGCGAAGTACTGACAGAATATTTCAATGAACAGGGACATCCACAGTACAAATATTACTATTCAAATCCTGAGAGTATAGCTGTAACAATGAAGAAAGTTGTTTCGAATTCAAAAAAATTCAAAGTTCCTGATGAATTATAACACTATACTGTTTTTTTGATCCTGTTGTATTTTGAAATCCTGTTTTAAATAGTAAATTAAACTTGATACTGCTACATGTAGCACATTATTCAATTGCCTCCATTGAGATCAAAACAAGTAAATTATACAATTTTTTTTTCATTTTTATGGCAATTTTCTTAGCTGATTTTAAGATGTCGACACACTATTTGGACATATTTGGGTTCAAACATAGTGGAGCGGCGAGGGCAGAGTACCTACATGCATTTTTTTAAACCCTCTCAGCTACGCTCTTCTCTGCACTCTGCCCTCGCCGCTCCACTATGTTTTCAGCCTCACGGCTATTTTGTGAGCAACTTGTAGCCAGCTTTTCCTCTATTGGGACTTCTAAAAATTGGGATGAACACAAAGTATTATTATAATCTTAAAAAATTATTAAGGACTGAAGAATTACGTTGAAAGGCACATCACCAGTTTATCAAAAACTATAAATTAGAA
The DNA here is from genome assembly GCA_017141395.1 of Laodelphax striatellus. Taxonomy (NCBI): domain Eukaryota; kingdom Metazoa; phylum Arthropoda; class Insecta; order Hemiptera; family Delphacidae; genus Laodelphax; species Laodelphax striatellus. The sequence continues at coordinate 35,455,278 of CM029530.1, read as the reverse complement.
CTTCAGGGGCCTGTTGCATGAGAAAATACAAGCTAGTAATACTAGTTGTCACTATGGTAATTTGCCATCTGACAACTAGTATTACTAGCTGGTATTTTCTCATGCAATAGGCCCCAGATGCCTCATCGATTGAACAGATTTGAAACTTGAAGAGATTCTCTTTCTTCTGGTGAAGATATCACAGTTTTACCTTACTTCATTCATTTCCTAAATTGTAAGGCTAAGGCCACACTACTAAGAACTATGCTTGGTGCTAAGAGCCAAGTGACTGATCCTAGTGAATGAACTCATTGCGTACTATTGCAGATGGCCACACTAATAAGGTAGGAGCTTCTTTAATCACTAAGCGGTTGCCATCTGCAATAGTACGCAATGCGTTCGTTCACTAGGATCAGTCACTATGCGAGTCACTTGGCTCTTAGTACCAAGCATAGCTCTTAGTAGTGTGGCCTTAGCCTAAGGCTGGACGCACATTACATGACGATACAATACAATAATTGTTGGTTTAATGGAGGAAGTCTTGTAGCGTCGCCTCGCATCGTGCTTCCTCAAGTCTCTTCTTCCATTCAAATCAATACAAGCCACACCTGGATACAAAACTCTGTGTCGCCTGCCTCGTGTAGTACCGCCTCTAATGTGCGGCAAGCCCAAGTCGCTTCAATGGTACCACAATGTGACTTAAGGGAATCTGATATTTTTGAAATGACTAGTACATGCTTTTGGTAGGTGGTGAGCCAACTGAGGACGCGTCTTTCATTTGAGGGAGACTTCCAATGGAGCGCACATCGATGGAAGTTGTGAGAAACATGCCTCCTGGCTAGAAAATCAGGTCTAGAAAAACCCCAGGTCAACATGACGTCTTTTTCAATCAAAATTTACATCTTCTATATTTGTATTTCAGGTCTAACAAATCACGGGTTTTGTAAGCATAAACACGTTCTTTTAAATAACCCCATAAGAATTGTCAGTTGGACAAGTCCGATGAATTCGGCGGTCACGGTACGTCACCAAAACGTAAAATCAGCTTGCCAAGAAATATGCTTCTCACAACTCTCATCAATGTGCGAGCAGAGTGCGGTCCATTGCAACTGAAATGGTGAAAATTTTCCTCGAATAAATGATGTTGAGGGAAGTTTCTCAACTCGGGAGTATTCCCAAGTATTTGGAAATACTGTATTTCCATCAATTGTATTTTACGATAGCCCCCACCAAATGCATGCACTAGCCATTCAAAAAACATCCGTTTCCCATAAGTCACCCTGAATAGTACTATCAAACCTTTAAATGAATACATTCGAAATAGCTATTACGAATAAATCATATTCATTAATCAAATGGTCAGACCGTGAGATTTTAGCTCGAGCCACTCCTCGTGTTTCGGAGGACACGCTAAGCCGTCGGTCCCGGCTGCATAAAAAACAGTCGTTAAGTCACGTCAGAGACCCTGAACTGATCAGGAGTGACCTGAAAACTCTGACACCAGACCTGAGCCAGCCAGGTTACACGGAATTATTATTTTATTCATTAACAAATAAAACTGTTCGTTTTAGTCAATTGTATGGAATGGAAACGTCTTGCTTTCTATTCTTCTTGATCGTCGATCCATTTATATGCTCAAGTTGTTGTTCTGTTAGTACATGGATGGCCTGAGAAAGGTAATTCAATACAAATTTTATCGCTACTTTGACATCAAGCTGAGGCCCAATTCACACAGAAGGGTCGCCGGACGAGGACTTTGCGCGGGCATATGTCCCTTCTCCTCTACACAAGCAAATACTCCAAAGAGACCCACGCCTCGTCTCTTAAGTGTGTATTAAGACTACTGTACTTTATATAGAGTACATAATCATTTTGCCTAGTTAAAGTGAGCTATTCATCGGCTCACAGTCAATCATTCTACGGTACTTAAAAATCATATACAGATGTCTCTTAACTCTGCGAATACTTCAAGGTGTTGTTTTATCCATCGAAGTGAAGAGGAAGGTCTACGAAAATTTTATAAATGCTTAGTTACCGAGATAAAAATTGCAAAAGATAGCAGGTAGCTTACAAAACTTTGGTGACAGTAGTTCTGGGAACCTTTTTCTTAATTTTGATCAGTACAACACCCAGACGTATTTTCAGAGTGTTTTGGGACACACTGCGTATTTATTCTAAGCAGTTTTCCGAAATTCCTAAATCCTAATGGATAAATTATTCAACTTTATTATTAACTGACCAATCTAGCTTCACTGACATCAATACTACTGGATGTAGGGGACAAACAATGAGAAATAAGCTAAAAAAATGAATTTGAAATGTTTATCTGTATTTTATTTGCAGTGTAAATATGAATATTGAGAAGAGATAATAATAACCTATAATAACATGAATTATCTAGAGTTTGTTTGTTACTGATCAGGTTTGTTCTGTTGGCTCACACTGTCTGTATTCACAACTGATGTGCCAAGAAGTTCAGCTTCAATATTAGCGAGAGCCCACTGATGTTCGCAGATTTCAAGAGCTTCCCACTCTGATTTGAATGCGGCTTTTGGATCCAAGGGCATTGCCATAGCTGCTCCTGACATCTGATCATGAATATCAGCGGCATTATTTTCTCCCAAAACAAGAGTGTAGATACTTCTCAATCCGAATACATTCAAAAAGTACCAAGATGCAGAAGATACCCAAGCAGCATCAAGTGATATCAACTCAACGCCTCTCTGAAGCATAGGTTTGAATCTTAACGTTAGAGGAAAAGGTACCTTGGTAGTTACAAATCCAGAGAACATCCAGTTTATCCATCCTCCAATCATTATCATGGGTAGAACGTTAGTGATGTTTCCCTTCAGCATGTCTGTCATCAAACTGGGGTCAGCCATTGGATTTTGTGTGACAGCTACCCGTTTTTGCGTTTTAAAGTAGCCTGTTTCTTCATTGTTGAAAAAGTGGCGTCTCATTTGAAAAGCCTGTCGTTGAATGTATTTTCCATTTTCTCTGAGAACTCTCGAACTGATCATTACCTGGCTGTCCTGTAACTGTTGTAGCTCTGCCTTCTTCTGTGTCGATAGTAAAAGGGAGACATAATGCCTCAGTATCCCCACAAGAAACGTAATCACTACAATGGGGAGGAATACCCAACCACGGATATTAGTGTCTAAAAGTAGTTCAGCCATTGAAAATTATGGGCACCAAGAAAATATTGATCAAAATTACAACTATCGCGCACGAGAACACTGTAAGTGAATACAATTCATAAATAGGTTAGATTCAATACCTTCATGTCAAACTATAATTGAATTTGCTATTCACTCACATTTAGCAGGCGATTGATTATTATTTTCTATGGAAAATGATTGTTTCAACTTTCTGTATCCAATTCAATTTAAACTCACAATCACTATATAAATAAATTAAAATCAATTTATCAACTCATTCTCCGCAGCTCACAGCTGATACAGAACAGAATAGCAGAAGACGAAGACTCTACACTCCACCTCCAGTGACACAATAGAGATGCCTTTGTTACCCAACTTTTCAAAGTACAGTATTTTCCTTTTCCTTGTTTTTTTCAATTTATAATTTCAGCTTGAAAATCCAATTCATATTATTTAATATAAAAATTTAAATTAATTGAGGATTTTATTTACAAAATCATTGTTAAACTGAATTGACACTGCTTTACTGACTCCTGACTGTGTACACTCTATGCATGCAAAGCTTATTGCTCTGTGGAACGTCAAGTGATTGAAGTGAGAGAGCGACTGAGCGAGTGAGAAGCCAAGCCAAGCATTATTCGGCGAATTTGTTGTTTGGATTTTGGTGAATTGCTTTTTTGTAACTGTTATTTGAAGTTTCATCTATTGTTAATAATGGTAAGTTATTAATAGCATAATTGAAACTCATTCAAAGTTTATTAGAAAACAAATAGTCATTGGTTGTTGAATGTTTAGTCTTAATTTGTACGTTTTAAGGTTATGTCTGTCTCTGAATAGTGTATTCTGTCTTTCATCCCGGGCTCCTTCTATTGAATATTATGTAGTCATAGACTTCCAATTTCAGTTATGGATTTATAATTATTTGTGCGCTTATCCCAAAATGGGATAGTTCAAAAGATATTTGTATGATTTGTAATGAAATGCCATGTATGCATCATCATGCTGCGATACGTCAGGTAGCCTACCATGGAATAAAAAAATTAGATTTGGTTGCATTTTTTGATAATGACACTGCTTATGTAAGAAACATGAATCCTAGGTGGAGCTTGTCTATTTAAGGCCTAATTTTTTAAAAATAATCGCTACCAGAATAAGCAAAACAGGGCTCATGTTTTCTTTCTTAAGCACGAGTTGCTTTATGATGTAGCCTACTATTGGTAGGCTTTACTATCTTACCAGAATGATGAAGAAATATCATTGTAATTCAGTGTCTCCCATCCATGACCGTCAGTCGCCGGACAGATTTCGTCAAAGAATAAAACAATAAAAATCAACACATAAACTTCAGATGGCTGCAGATAGCTTGTTTCATGTGACTTTGCAGATAAACTAGCACTCTCATAGGTTACGAGTCCAAGCAAAACGTGATTAAGCAAATATTTAGCCTAGTTAAGCAAAACAAATAATTTCAGTCCATGCAAATCACTGTTCTGTCCATAAAGTGACCATGCACAAGGCATGCTCCCAAAGAGACAAGTCAAAGGAGAAGAAAAGACACAATACATCATGAAATAACATAAAGGCAAAGACAGCAGCAGGCATCAAAACGCCAATATATTGATCAAAATATCTACTCACCACTGCACTGTCACACTCAAAAAATTCATTCAGTGAGTAGAAAGGATCAAAGGAGTAGGAAAACTCAAAATCTCCTCTGCACTTTGAAGCAGAATCCACCAAATTTTGGAGATTGCAGTGTGAAGCTGCTTGGCTTCATGATGGACTCCACATTAACATGGGAGCACCATGTTGACATGATCTGTAATGGACTGTCAAGAGTTACTTATGATGCGCAGGCTGAGAAGTCATGTTTCACAGGAGTAACTAGTTACGGCATTCCATGGCCTCTTCCAAAGTCATATCAATTATAGTATTGTGCTGTGGGGGCATGCAGGTGGCTGCAGAAAGATTTTGCAAAAGAAGGTTCTCCGCATCATAACTTAATCACATCGGCTGAAACATTGTGCGCCAATCTTCAGGAGACTGAAAATTATGACAGTCTTCAGTCAGTACCTTTTTATCTCCCTGTTACTGTTGAGAAGGAGCCAGCATACCTTTCAGCAAAGAGGACGAGTCCACTACTATAACACTAGAAGACGAGATGACATTGATTTGCCTCCGGCCAGACTGTCAAGGTCGCATAGCAGCTTCCCTGTTCGTGCACTGAAGATTTACAACAGGATGCCAGTGTGTTTCCGTGAGCAGGAGGAGAAGGTTTTTGAGAGGACACTCCGTGTGAAGCTCGTGAACCTGCCACTCTACTCCCTTAGTGAAGAGGCAATGCAGTGCTTTTTGGGCTGTCTATGACTGGCCATCCATCTCGATCTGAGTTTATGTTAATGTATGTTTAAGTTTCTACGTTCTGACGCAATCTATCCAGCAAGTGCTGGTCATGGATGGAGAAAACTGAATTACCTGAGGCTTTTTCCTGCAAGAAACGTTTCAACCTTCTTTTCAGGGCAGCCACAGGCTAAGTGGCTATTGTACGCCACAGGCAGTGTATTGGCAGCCACAGGCTATTGTAATACAGAGCGAAATATTGAGAAGTTTCTCACGTAGGAACCTACAAAACCTCCTATACTCTAACTCACGAACACCATACGTGTTTAATCATTTTTAAATTAAACTGGGTTATGAAAAAGGGTATAATAAGGAATCCAGTCCTCAAGGCTTAACAATAATTCATATTTTTAAAACTTGTATTACCTTTTCAAGTGGAGGAGAATTCCGGACATCCCATTTCTATTGGAACATTTCTTTTTTAGATCAGGAAAACAGCATTTCTCTTGTGCAACGTTTTCCTACTTCATAATCGCTGTAGTTCTTCAGAGACCATTCGCTGATTCTAATCTATACCTTACAAAATATAAAACTTCTTCAAAAATGAGCATAAATGCATTAATGAGAAGTTGTTAACGAATTGTAGGTAGTTCTTGTTTCATGATCAATCTGAATTTAATCCAAGTTGGGCGCTTCGTTGTTAATTTCATCATTGTTTTGTATTTTCGTGCTCCAACTACTACTGTTACCTTCTATCTTGTTCCAGGCTCGTCGATATGATACAAGAACCACAATATTCTCACCTGAAGGTAAATATGAGTCAATTACAAATAATTTGAAAAATCATAATTCAATTATTCAAATTATAATTAAAAACTGCTCTCACAAGTAAGCTCAATCTAATTTAAAACATGGCAAAAAATTGGAAAGTAATAAAAATAGGCATTTCTTATCACTGTAGATTAAATTGTGTTACCAACCTCTTGCTGTTGGCTATTCATAACAGTATAAGTTCATAATACTATTTATCAATTGTTTTAAAAATACTGTCTTTTCTTCAGTAAATTCATTATGAAGTCGATAGCTTACTTTATAGGAAATAGAGAAGTCAAATTGCTTCCCTGGCAAAATTTAGTTTGATTAAGATTAATCTACATTTTTATCATGCCATGCACCGTTCTTCCTTGTGGGAATATTGTTTATAAAGTATTTCTTGGAGATTGATAATTTTCACTCCATATTGTTTTTGTTCGTTTCAGTCATTCAGATATTTCCATTCAACTTAGCTAGTTGTAAGAAATATATTTCAATAATGGTATATGATTTAATGGAATTGTAATTTGAGGGAAGCGATTGTCCCAGTGGCAGAGGCGAGTCTAATCGGTGAGATTAGATAAGAGGCAGCGCCTACCACTTCCGTTGTAACGGTGACCGGCTCCTCTAAATACAAAAATTTATGAGCTTTAAAATCGCTTCCCGATGGTTCGAAACCCACCTAAAGCTGTAGGTCCATTCATCTCTCATCATCATCCTTCCTATTACCCACGCACAAGCTTAGAGCTTATGTGGGCATCATCCCTAGCAAACAAACAAAAAAATTTGTTGTATTCTGCAGGTAGATTATACCAGGTGGAGTATGCAATGGAAGCCATAAGTCATGCAGGTACGTGTCTGGGAATTCTGGCCAATGATGGCATTCTTCTGGCAGCGGAGAAGCGCAACACTAACAAGCTGTTGGACGAAGTTTTCTTCTCTGAAAAGATCTACAAGTTGAACGAAGATATGGTATGCAGTGTGGCTGGCATTACGTCCGATGCCAATGTGTTGACCAACGAACTGAGAGTGATTGCTCAGCAGTACAGGTTGCAGTACGGAGAGTCCATTCCGTGCGAACAACTCGTCTCCTGGCTGTGCGATGTCAAACAAGCCTACACTCAATATGGAGGTGAGCACTGCTTGCTCTCAATGTATTGGAATGCTGCTAAGCCTGAATAATATTCATATTTTCATAGAGTGAACTCTCATTTCTCGAATTGAAAAATAAATGAAAACTACGAATTGAATTTTAGTTGAAATTGAATTGTATTTTGACAACATTGAAGAATTCTGTTGAGTAAAGTCACCTGATTTGATCGATTAAAGATCATTGCGGCTTTTAGAATTGAATTTAGTAATTTGAGAAGAATTGTAATAAACAAATTCCACTTTTAAGAAGTTAATGAATGATATACTGATTTAGTGAAATTTACTATTGGTGAACTTGACTTCTATTACTTGAAACTATTTCTCAAGTTTGTACTGTTCTTGGAAAGGATTAAATCTTACTTTCGAGACTAGCGCACTTCTTCTGATGGTGCAGTCTCTCTACACTGACTTTTGTGTGATGCTGTATTCGTAGAGAAGGCTTTAATGTTCAATGTCGTCATTTTTATATACATACGTTGGCACGGCCAACTACGCTCTTATTCAAAATTAGATATTAATAATCAAATCAAAGTCGCTTTTCATCTGAGCACTTATCAAATATAAGGACAGAATCTTCCATTGTCGTATGTTATTCTACACTAAGATAGTCATGGAATACTTCTGAATTTGCAATTGTAATTTTTGTCGAATTTTCAGGCAAGAGGCCATTTGGAGTGTCTATCTTGTACATGGGCTGGGATAAGCATTACGGATACCAGCTGTATCAGTCTGATCCAAGTGGAAACTATGGAGGATGGAAAGCAACTTGCATAGGAAACAATAGTGCCGTAAGTAGTGTGGTCCCTGTAATCTTCATAAGTTATGAATTATAATTGCTGATTTTTTATTGCATTTAGAGCTTTTTCTAGTCATTGTTTGTTTCTTCCATCTATTGTTTATGTCATTGGAAAAATAACTCTAGAAAATGGATTTTAATGGAAATAACATATTTTAATGCTGAAGCAAATGCTTCTCTTCTCATTTAAATTTTTTCAAACAAGAAGCATCTCGACTGCCAAGTGAACTTACACTTACTCGACTGTTAGTGAGCTACTCACTTCTATGTGTGATTGATGTTTTTCCGAGGAGAAATCTAGATTCTCCCTAATCTTGAATGAATAGAGAGTAACATCACATTACGTATCATAAAATTCTGAAATATCAGGGATTGTGTCGCCAAATCTTATTATCAATTAATGACTCAACTCGCTCATGTAATAAAACTGCTCTTCTTAATTTGATCAATATTTCGAAGTTTTCAAGTCCACTTATGGACTTTCAATAACTGATTGTTTTTCCTAATATTTGTTCACTAGCATTAAAATGAAATTATTCAATATACATTTGCTCTTTACGGATGATATTTTTGATTCAGTTTTTCATTGCTGATCTTTTAGGCAGCTGTTTCTAGTTTGAAACAAGAATACAAGGAAGGAGAAACCACTCTGAAGGACGCCGAAGTTCTAGCTATCAAAGTTCTGAGCAAGACTCTTGATATGACAAAGCTGACTGCAGAAAAAGGTACAACAATTGATTGTTTATTTTTCACATAGAATTAAATTTTTAAAATGTTGATTTTTATTGAAAATTGCGCTGCCTCAGTTTTAATATCTTCATTAATGCTGAGCTTGAGGATATACTTAGCTCAAAGCGGTATTTCTCAATCCATTAAGTATGCTTTTGTTTTATCATCTAGAATAATTATAACATATTTTCTCACTAAAATAATAATACATATCAATTACAATTACAGTACTATCAATGACAATGAACAAAATTGTCTTGTAGGCTATTCTATGTATTTACAAATTTACTTTCAGCTTGACTCATACCGTAGAAGCGGGTAACTTTGAACAGGAGGTTAACTTTGAACGGTTCTACCTTTCAAACTTTTTTCAAATTTACCGCCTAATCATGATCGACTGGATAAAATCGATTTTGCAGCATTCACTTATTTCATATATTCTTATTATTTATTTACTCATTTTATATATTCTTATTTTATTTTATATTCTCTTATTCTAATATTGTGGTGATGTTGCCAGCACTGCATCTCACTTCTAAGCGCCAAAAAATTTAAAGACAAAACCGTTTCTTTAACATAATCTCAAAGTGTTTTCAAGTAATTTATCTTCTAGAACATCTTGTAGCATCCTCCCAATTTGAGAATTAAATTTGATCTCTCATACTTTTCATTCTAATTCTTTTATGTCGATCCATGTAGGCTGCAGTATTTCATATAGGCTATTATTCACTGAAATAAATGCTTTTATTGTTTCGGTCCATGAAGTTTGCTTCTATGCAAACAGATCGGAAATCATACGGCATACAGTAAACAGTTCATACATACGGCATACAGTATTGATACCGTGTAGCATTGTCAATGAATAGCCTATTCCGTGTCTATTTGATTTTACGATTCATTCAGTAAAATGTCAGCTATCTTTGCATTTCCCAGTCTTCCAAGAAGCAGGGATAATTGCATTGCACTGCTATTATAATCAACTTGTTGTATTTTGGTATTTACAATGTGTCAATTATTCATTTATTAATTCAAGAGAATGAACTCACAGGATGAAAACATTGACACGAAGATGATTAATTTTTTGTACTCTGTTTGGTAGTGGAGCTGGCCACTCTGACAAGGGAGAACAACAAAACGGTGACACGGATCTTGCCTGCCGCTGAGGTGGAAGCACTTATCGCCGACTACGAGAAGGCTGAGGCGGAAGCCGAAGCTGCCAAGAAAGAGAAGCAGGCTCAAAGCAAGAGTTGAACAATTCCTAATTAATAAGCGGTCTGTCATTTTTCAGAATTTATCTTTTTTCAATAAACAATAATATCGTTTGTTCATATCGCTTTTATTTTCAACCATCTGATTCTTTCTGGGTGTCCTTTTGAAGGAATCAAGTGGAGTGAAGATTGGTTATGTGACTAATCGAAATTTCATAGCCAATTTATTCATTCCAAACAGATTAAATTTAATGGTCAATTCACATATCAGTTCAGTCTCAGTTACGTTTCAGTCCAGCTCGTTCTGTCAATCGTCTATCACAGAGCACCAGGTCTGACTGAACTGGAACTGAACTGATATTGGACCTTATGCTTTAGTCTAGACTAGATGATTCCGTCCCAATACTTTTGATCAAACAAGAGTAGATGAAATATTTTGTTTTTTTTGGTCAATCAATTTGAATCCGATCTTCCATTCATAAACAGATTATTATTGATATGGAGCTCATGTAATAAGATGTATACAACTTCTAGCTATGAAATTCAAGTGAATTTATTATAGATGTAGTTATTCTCACTACTAATCTCTTGGAGACCCATCTATGGTTACTTATTAAGATAGTACTGTATTTCATTCTAATCTCCTATCAGATGCCTGTTTTGTATAAATAAAGGAGTCCTGTAAAACATGTAAAAGGCAGTAAATACTTCAATTCATCATATGGTACGCCTTTCTATCCTTATTTAGTCTTATCTAGTCTCCACCTTTTTCGTGTTTTACAGGACTTCTACATTATGAAACAGGCCCCAGGTAAAATTTAATACTGTATGTTTATTCAAATTTAATAATTTATCAAAGCAAAGCTAATGAAATAATAATTCGGTTGAACAATTTAAAGGCTTCTGAAACTAAATACCTACCTACTTGATGATTGTAAAAGGAAACAAACTCTTAATACAATGCTAGGCTCTTTCACATGACATCAACTGATTTAAATTGTTATTAAAAGATTTTACAAGAAAACCCTCTTAATTCAATGTTGCTATGCTCTCAAATTCGATTGATTAGTTCAAATGCATAGAAAATCGCTGGGTAAAAATTTTCAATTGATACGGTTTCAAACAAAATTGCTATGGAATTTTTTTAAAGTGAAGAGCGGTTAGCTGTATTCGCTCAGAGCACAAACAAGAGATATTGAGGATTTTGCCCATGCTGAGAGTGTATCACAGTAGTAAATAAATAATAGCGAGCATCATGTCACTAGCCTGCGTTTTTCAATACACCAATCCCTTGCAATCAAATCCTTTGCGAATGTGTAATCATCTGTTGTATTTATAAAAATTCTCACGTTATGTTTTTCTTGAAATTCTCTAATACATCACAAAGCAAGGTCAATTTTGATCCAGGATGTAAGATCTGGATTGGTGCAACCCAATATAAGCTTACATGTTGGGAATTTTCATATCATATACATTTCTTAACTCTGAAAGCTTTCGATTTTATTAGAAAAATATAAAAAAAACGTATTACTAATTACAGGTTTTAAATTAATTGAATTACACACACGATTAATCAATGATAATGACGAATTTCTGCCTCGTCTTCTTCTGTCAACTTGGCTAGTGCCCTAATTAAGATGCGAGCCTTGTGCGTGATGAATGAGTCCACCTGTCCGACAATGGTGGCGAACTGAATGAGCTTCTCGAACTCGCGATTGGTCCGTTCTGCCCTCTCCACTTCGCTCTCGTCTGGTCGAATCACCAGCTCCACTGTGTTCAGACGTGATCCAGTCGATGACGTCATCATAGGCAGCAGTGGGAATCGTCGTGGTTGACTATGATCATCTGAAACATTTCATTTTATTCGATTTTTTCTATTATTTTTAAGCCGAAGTTGAATTATTGATATAGCAGGATCCTTTTAACTTGTCATAAAACACATGATCACAATACTTAACCTACAAATGTTGAATCTCGCAGATTATTGAAAAGGTCTTTTAAAAAGTTATCCTTTGAAAGGTCTTCTTTAAAAAGGTCTTTTAAAGACTTTAAAGGTCTATCAGACTTTTAATCCTTTTGATTATTGTGTCGAAGTCACTGTTTAATTATTACCAAAACAGCTGATTTCTGACAAGTTAAATGGATCGTGCTATACTAAACACAGCCTAATGACATTAAACACAGCCGTCTCTAGCCTTTATTGAACATCCTTCTCCACTAGAGATGTATTAGGAGTTGAGATGGATATCTGGATGTAGCCTAAATTATAGTAGGCTCATTTTGAAAGATAAGTAAACGTACTAAATCAGACGGTACTGTATAAATACAGTACCTTTTTCTTTAGCAAATAACTTTTTTAAAAAATTCTATTTTTTGCTATTGGACAAAGAAATGAATAACATGGAAACATTTCATTTAAGTAGAGAATAAGTAGTAGTAAATATTTAAGTAGTAGTTGTATATTTTTAAACTTCTTGAATAAAATAATTTGATTCAATTATTCTATATTGTCTCTGATATTCAACTTACGTACGGTAATTAATTTTGTTAGTTATTCTGTTATTAATTCAAGTTGAGAACATGTTACTTGAAAATATAGAGTTATTGCAACTTTGGAGTGAGTAAGTTTTAGTCACCTTCAATGGATATTTCTTCATCGGATTCATCTGAGGGACGAATAACGCCTCCTAAACAGTGTTTCTGTACTACCTGAAAATATGAATTATGAGTATATGAATTAAAGTTAATGACCAATAGGCTTGATTCAATCAGAATATTACTTGGTTACTTGCAGGAAATAATACATTACAAAACTATTTAATTATTTATAAAATTATATATTATAATAATTTAAATAAAATGAAATGCTATCAAATATTATTTATATGATTATAATAATTTTTAATTGCCTAATTTACAAAAATTTATAGGCTATAATTAGCTCCTTGTATTAAGAAACAACAAAAATTTTAAAAAATACGTGGAAATAAGGGATGAATCATTTGTCTATGCGTTTATTCTCCAATATAATATTAGAATATTTTCTCATGAAAATCTCTATTTTATATTATAGACCTTGTAATACAAGAAAATCCACTTGTGTTCTTGAAAACTTGAACAAGTAAGACCCAAAGTTGAGAAAATGAGTGGATGAATAAAATAATATTGGAAGAGTTGTACTGAATCACTTCCAACATAAACCAGCAGCTCCATAAATGAAAAAGGAAAATTTTGTTCCAAAGAGCAAAAAATGAAGTCAACATTATAAGATTCGTTTAAGAATAACATCTATAACAAATCATTGCAAAAAAGAAATTCATAAAATATTGATTTCTTATTTATTCAGAATTCAACACAAAAAAATAAGATTATAAATACAGTGCCGTATAGTATTTAGTTTTCACGTCTGTGATTGACAAGCCATCTATAGGCCTACACATAAATATTATTCCACCCTTCTATTTGAATCTGAAATTTTAAATGCTGATAAGGTGATAAGCTTGGAAGCCCTTCAATAAAATATACAAACTTGATTATCAAAGCAGAGAATAACAAGCATCCTTACTGGAAGTAAAATAAGTGTAGCCTATATTTTTCATAACAGTACAATTTTACAAAAAAAAAGTAAAATAGGAAAAACAAGGTAGACCCTCAGCCCAGTTCAGAAAATTTCACAAATGTCAATTTACTGAATTCAATTGTTTTCATTCCAATTTGGAGACACTTTGATGGTGGAAACACCTACAAAAAAGGTGAATTCGGACAAAAATTCTACTCACCTGTAAAATCAAAATGTAATACGTAACAAGCAGTAGTTTATCCATTCTAGTTGATGAACAATCCGGTTAGCGTTAGGGTATTAGATCGCTCTTAAATTCAACAATTCGTGCAGTAATCGTAATTGAAGAACTTATTAGGCTATGAATTAGTATTGTAAAAAATGTTGACTGATCAATAGACTACCAATGTGTTGGAAAAACTATAAATCAGTTTTTAGGTTGGATAATAAGATGCTAGGTCATATTACAAAATTTTCGTCGACTCGATGATTTTGAAATAGAGCTAAATATTTAACAAAACAATGATTATCATTGTCTATTATATTCGACCTCTTTTTGAAACCTGCTTATAATTCAGGCAGCAATGTAGAATTTGTATGAATTCTCTGAGTAGTATTGAATTAATGACATTGTATTATTCTTTAGTAGTAATATTCTTTAGCTTGGATTTTTTCAATTAGATCATAAATGTACTTTTATTTAGAACATTTTTTGTATGATATAATTTTTAATTTGAATTCAGTTCCAAAAAAATGTGGGCTGGTAATAGAATGCCTATGTGTATAGAATGTCTATTAACTAATCTTCATCTTAATTTCAATGTTAATTATTCTTTTTCCATCCCATTACTTCTTCACCCATCATACTAGAAAAATCTCTATTCTGGGGTAACCATCTTATTGTGATGAAAAGAATAATCTAAACTAAGTAGTTCAGACATATCTTCATAGTTCAGAAAATCGAATATCTTTTCTGTAGCCAAATTCCTAAATCTATTCATGAATATTTAATGAACTTACATTCCTTGGATTAAATTTTTCATTAAGGAACCCCAAATTTTGTAATTTGATGGTCACCTTCAATAGGGACTTAAAATCATGATGGACAGGTAAAATAATACGCTACCAGCATTTATGAAGCATCTTCCTAATCTCAGGCACAAAAATCCTGAAAGATTAGGAAGAAGAATGATCAAAAAATCACAAACATCAGACAACGATGTGTGCTTTATCTATGGAGAAACAGGAGTACTGTAAGGTAAAATCTAGAAAATTAGATAACATTATAATCGTGAGCGCATTATCTATGAATTTTTTACTATCTTTACAGGATAAATTCGTTAAGGTATTGCTAAGAATGATGTCATTTCACCTCAATCTTGATGTATTATTTTGTATAAATAGAACTTTGTGATTAAATTTAAACAAAATTTTCTGAGATTCTGACAGCATCACATTTGATTCCCCAACCTCCGCAATGGCAGTGTCACGCTCATTCATGAGATTGTTATTAGTTGCTTTCGTAATTTGCAGCGTTATTCTGGTAAGTTGAAATATCATCATTATTTTCGGTCCAATCGTTTCAGAACAGACCAGTATACTTCCTTGTTAATACTTTAGAGACTGTATAATCTGATCAAACAGTGTCTGCAGTTCATACTAATTGCCGATCTTTAAAAATACAATTGATGTTTAATAAATCTTACATTGATGCTTTATCATTGGAATAGTTTTGAGAAATTGAGAAAAATTCATAATGAATAATTATTACAACATTCAAATCACTTCAGCCGAAATTTACACAACGAATATCCATTTTAGTTTCTGAATTACTGTGTAGCTTATATTAATTTTTTCTGGATGATTTATTTTCATAAAAATATATTATTACTTCATGTCTGATATGGAAGAAAGCTAACAACATAAATCTCAAAACTATCATCACATCCATAGTCATGATCACCAATAATATTAAAGCGGTTCCACATTGAAAAGAATGAAGTTTCAGAAGAGTATTAAAAAAATTTAATACAATATTTTAGATCAAGTACAGAAGAAGATAAGTGATAAAGTAAAGGCTACTGCACCGGTAACTCAGATAAATTTTAATGATGGAAAACTGAGAGAAGGCAAGCTTTTTTTATAGTCAAAAAACATATTGGTCATGTTGGTCTAGCCTCCTATGCCAACATAATATCAATAATAACTCGATAATAATTCCAATAACTGTATAAAACACTAATGAATCTAAAATAAAACTCTAGTAAATCTAAGATAAAACTTAGTACTCATAACTCTAATAACTCAATAATTCCATAATAGTTTATCGAGGACTCAATAATTCCTCAAGCTCTCCATTTATCATGTGTGAGGTAGGTACTTTATTTACAAATAATTACAAATTATTCTCAAACCTCAAGTTTCTCTCTATTGAGGATTGCATTATCCAACTTCTGCAATAATATGAATAACAATATAGATAACTGATTTTTTTCATGAAGATTGACATATAGGTGATAGGCTAATTGATTCTACTTTCAAATTACAAAAATGTTTTTTTTTAATTGGAGATGAGTAATGTTCCTCTTTCTATTTATTTAAGTGCAAAAATTGATATTTATTCAGATGTAAGTCATTATGAATATTAATGTGGTATTGAAGAGAACTGATCGACCACCGATTATGTCGGTACATGTCAAACGACTTCTGTAAAGATGAAATTATGTGTCAAGAAGCATTTATTCGAATAGAATACAATATTCATACAATAAGGAAAGAATCACTCGGATTGGAAATATTCGAAAAACGCTGATCTAATTTAACTATGGTCTATTCCATTTGGTATTATATTTGACTAAGATATTTTGCTGATTTGAGGAGATGAACATGTTATTGTTCTTTTTCCCAAGTAAGGTGAAAATTTCAAATTGTTGGTAGCCTACTCTATTGGCTGAATAATGAATGTTTCCAGTCTATTTATATTAGTAGCCTACCTAGGCTTGAATTTTACGTACGGTACAGTCATTCATGGTATTTTTTAATTAAAGAGGAAAATGAATAAAAATAATAAAACCTCACATCAATAATAAATAAGCAAGAAATAAAACGGTTCCGTACTATGCATGCTACTATTTTCACGAGTGTGAAAATAACAATTTCCAAGGCAAACATTAAAACACGTCTCACGTTCAGGCAAAGAACTGCTCCGCATCGTGTGTGCATCCAATGTCTTCCGCCATCGTTTTATATTATAGCCTACATTTATATTATTATAAATTATTGCACAACAAAATTCTTTCGAATCCAGTTCATATTGAATGTTTTACTCTACCATATCAATTGAATTAAACTATAATGTGACTATTCCATAATTTTGTTTTGCACACTGGTCTTGGGCCTACTGTTCAGCCTACTTGTTCTATCAAACGAACAAAATATATTACCATTTATTGATAATTCTATTATAATAACCATTTTATTGATTATTTCATTTTTTCGAACAATCGTCATGAGACCAATCGGTAACTTAGGCTCATACGCACCATCTTCATTCAAACAAAGTTCAACGTAACGATAGTTTTTAAACTTGATTTAAATATTGCAAATCGGCAATTCAAACCAAAAGTACTACAGTGTGAACCATTATTCAACTATTTTCAGTTTAAACGGGCCTCACAATATCATATTAAATTACCCAATCAATAGCAATCACCAGCCTCTTGATAATTTAATTTTGTTTAAATTTTGCAGTCATGCAGTGCGTGCAAGTCGAAATGCTGCTGCGGTGGTCACAGTAGCCACGGATGTGGATGCGGATGCGGATGCGGAGGTGGCTGCTATGGCGGTTGCGGAGGCGGATGCTATGGCGGATACGGTGGTGGCTGTTATGGCGGTTGTGGCGGATATGGAGGCGGCTGTGGCTGTGGCAGTTACGGTCTATACGGCAAATACTGCTAAAATAACTGTCAGCAAGAGACTCAAGATGTGTATAAAATTTTCACAGATTATTTTATGAATTCAGGGACCGAATCCTGAAAATACATAGAACGGTAGTCAGCATAACACTATTCTATAGTCTAATAGTCATAAGACTACTCCTAGTCGACACTTGTTAGGTTTGAGAGAGTCGCGAAAGACTTCACTCTCGGTAGAAATTATTTTGCATCAAAATATTGTATTCCATATGTTGTAGAAGTTGGTTGATATTAAAAATTAGTTGTAGTGAATGTTGTCTATTCAGTCATTTTATTATTAATAGCCCAACATCCTCCCAGTATATCAAATTGGAAGAAAGTATATTACGGTACATAACCAGTATCCAGTATGTACTGGCTCATAAATATGATATACTTTTCAATAGAATGTAAATCCTTACAGTGCTGTAAAATTTTACTAGAATTTCAGCAACTATCAACAACAGTTTTACAAATTTCAACAAGTTTACAACAGAAAATAGCTAAAGTATATGTTAAATTTTCAATGTTACCGTTTCAAAACATATTTAACAAAAGAGGCTTTCACCTAATATGTATTTGTATTATGAACCACATAAGAAAAGGAAATGAACATTACTGTTTGATAAGTATTTTTATATAAAATTTGATATTATTGTAAGTGCTCTTTGGCTAATAGTCTTTATCTGAAGTTAGATAATTATTTGTTTGTAGAGTAATAAAGTGAAGGATATAGCCTAATACAGTGCGATTTCAATGTAACGTACCATAGTGCTGAATTGATTACATAGCACGTTACCATCACAGTAATTATTATTGCTATATAGTTTGGCATGTCTGAAGGCTATAATTTGCCAATTACCGACATTTATCACGGTGCATTAGTTTATAGTTTGAATAGGTTCAAGTTACTTTCTTAATAGTATCGTCATAGTAATGTTCTTTATTAAGTCTTCACAGTGTAGCCTATCTTACTCGCTTTTCAGGGCCAAGTATACAAAGGCGTAAAATATTATATTATTTTCCAATTCCAAATTATTCCTGATGAAATTAATCAATTAGAAACAACCACGAATAATTTTTGATAATATTGAACCGCAGAATTTAATTGACTACGTTTTTACATTAACATTTTTGTTTCTTAGCGAAGTATTAATAACGCATTTTTATCTATGCCATAATGTTTCAATGTCATTGAACAGTCTTCCAAAATTTCACTTCTACAGGAATCTTTATAGATCATAATTTTTTGATGTCTCAAATCTTCTGGTAAGTATGATTTAAGTTCACTTATCGTTTGCGAAGTATCCATTGTCAGCATGAACACACAATTTCCTGAAAATATAAATGAAAAATGTTGCTGTTGCAATAGAATGAGATTGAATAATTTATTGCTAGTAAACAATATTTATGAGAATAAAGACAGCATTCAAAGCAGTTACAAAAATAATATATTCACCTGACACCTATAACGGAGCGATAGCAAACTTTAATTAATGCTGAGTAAGTTAGGACTCATAAATAATCAATTGATGGGGAAAAATTCTACAGTCGTTATGTATTAAAATAGTAAATCAATCTTCTCAATAATAATTACCTACCTATGTTCGACAGTTATTATTATTTTTTATCTTAACGGAATAGTAGGCCTACCGTTATATCTCATATGGAGACCTAATATTCTTGAGTCCCACTGATTTACTGATTCTGGAAAATTTAAAATAATACGTGTTTTATGCATATGCAAACTATAAGCACGGCACTATTTTTTCATATTGACAATTAACTGGGCCAAAAATAATATCTATTGAAAATTTTACGTTTAAATGACAGTGATGAGGTTAGATTAGATGTATTAATTGATGTATTAATAGTAAAATCTATTAGATGTATTAATAATAGATTAGATGATGTGATTAGATTCACACATTATTTTATCAAAGTTTCACTTTTACAATATAATTCCTATAACTCTCATATAATAGGCAGCCTACTCATCAGTATCATATAGAGAAAGCATGCGTATTTAGTATCAGGCTATTGTATTGAAAATACGCAATAGTTATACTCACGATCTTGAGCGCTCACTATCTTCAACTGAACAGTAGAACTCGTATGTTTCTTATTCTTATTCAAATATCTGGCTGTTATCTTTGGAAGTGATATGCTCCCAGTCTAGAGGAAGAAATGAAATTTAGTAAAGAAAAATAGAAGGGATAGGAAAATTAATAAGGATTAAAAAAGTATATAGATGAGGATTACTTGAAATTGAGATCAAGAGTCATAGTTATCCACTTGATAACTATATTATACTGTATACATATATACGTAGGAATTGTATTTGTGTTCAAGTTGGGGAAAATTTTCGGAAGAGTTGGTATTTTCTTCACAAAAAATATTTTCAGTTAGTCTTCAATTTGAATTCGTTATAAATAAATTATTTCTTAGCATTCATCTATTGGAAAATATTATTTTTTCATTGTACAGATTGAAAAAACTTGAATTTGAATTTTCCAATAATTATATGAAACAAGAAAGTTGTTTCTCACCTTTTCTTTTCTGAATATCTCTCCATTCTTTATGGTTGTGTCACCAAAACTGGTTTGAAGGGTGATGCATTGGTTATTTTTATCCGACTTGGAGTCTCTATAACTGCTGAAAAAAATGAATCGCTTAGTGAATGACAGTTTCTTCTTTTTTATGAATATGAAAAAAATGAGAGACTGAAAATGAGAGAATAAGTTATCATTAGAACAAAAAAAGTTCAATATATTAGGTAATTCTTTCTCAAAAATAAATGATCAGTTCTCATTTTGATCTATATATATTATATACCATATTCAGATTTAAAAAAATATATTTATGGCTTCTAATACTGTATAGTGTTTCACTACTAGTATTAGTATGAGTTTTCCTATAAATTATGCTTGACCTTTGTAGTGACGAATTAAATCCACAATTCATACATTGAAGAAATATAATACCACAACTAAGTTATAGGATTAATTTGTATGATACTCAAACCCAGGTGGTGATATAATTTACTTGGAAATGTATTTAAATTCGGCTCACCACTTAAGCGGACTGATTGATGATTCTCCTGAACCAATCTTCTCTTCAAAATCAGAATTCAACCTTAAACCTTTTCCTCTGAAAGACGCATGATTATTGTCATTGAAGTATACAGTTCTTTTATCTTCAACCTGGACATTAAAAAAATAATCATTCTTATTATAAAAAATGCAATACGGTATTGGATAATTCTGTTCCAGATATAATATCTTCAAGTATCAAGAATAAATTGTATTATAATTTTCAAGTTATATGAGAGGTGACTTAGGTCTGAATACGATGACCCGAAGGGATTTGATCCATCAAAACTAACTAAAGCCATTGTAATCACTGAGAATCAGCACTAGGCCTACATGATTCACCTGAACTCAGTCTTCAACTTTAGTTTCTGTACGTTACAAGTTACAAAATCTGCTGAATCTTGATGATAAAGTTGTAATAGTGAAAAGATTTCATATATTCATCATCGTAGCCTGATTTCTTCTTATAACATATAGATTGGAATTTTTTAAATGTGTTTAATATCGTCTCATTACAAATTCAATTTCTTGATAAAAAGTTCTGTAAGATCATCTTTGAAACAAACCCTTGTAAATAATATCATCTTGCATTGCTTTGATTCTTCAATGAAAAAATTTCGAGTCGTAGGCCTACCTTCATAATTAAATGAAGGTAATGAATGAATTTATTCTAGAGAATAAGTTTTATTCTGTAGAAAAAGATGTGAAGAAATAATGGAGTTTACTCACATTTAATACAATACCCCTGGGAAACTGTGCTTGAAATTCGCTGGGATAGAAACCGTCCACTATATCTTTGATGAATTGTTGTGCAGAGCGCTCCCAATACTGTCTGAATCGAGATCCTTCGATCAAAAATCCATTCGCATATAATATGAGAGACAAACTATTGCATTTCTGAAAATAAATAGTTCAATAGAAAAATTTAAGCCAGTTCAATGATGATCAAAGAGACTACGATTTAGAAATACGGTTCAGGAACTTCAAAAGAATCTAGTTATCTAACTAAAATTACGGTACTATATCGAACAAGTAGAGACTAATTCATGAATATGATGAACAGAAAGAATTTCTTGTGCAATCTATCATTAAAATTTCCAGAGGAGGTTAATGGAACAGAATGAAAAGTTATTATAATGAAACGTTTTCCTAAAAAATTGATAAATTATATTCTAAAATTTTCTCTTTGGTACTAACATCTACAGCATTAGTATTAATTTTCGACTGTTTGGAAAACCTCTCACTGAATGATTATAGTGACCATTTATTCATAAATTATTAATGTCATCATAGTTTGAAGAATTCTATTATTTCTTACCTGGAATGTAGCTCCAGTTTGAGTAGAGTGATAAACGTGAATTTCTCCCGCCTCTTGATTCATTTCTGCAATTTGGCTTATGATTAGGTCAAAACTCTCATCGCATAGTCTTGAGCTTTTCCCAGAAACACAAAAAAATAATACATGATGCGATGATAAATTATTGAAAGATTTATTGAGACAATAAGCTAGATAGAACGAATAATTACTTCAATATCCCTATATAAACAAAGATTTTCAAAGACTGAAAGTAATTGACTCAAATTATTAGTATAGTAAATGTAAAATTGAATAAAAATAAATTATTTTACACGATATAAAAAAATTGAACATTATTAAGGCATTATAAGGCTAATATGCTTATTAGATCGTGGAAATAATTTTTCGCTATTGAAAAGCCTAATAACACACAGTATAGATTGGCTTGAAATTTCTTGGCACTTGGCAGCTGTCTACTACTAACCGCATTAAAAACATTGCCTGCTGCTATAAATCTTTGAATCTCCCTGACTGTGATTATGCTCTCAGCTGATCGGTGCATGTATTAACCCAATATTTTCTGAAACGTACCCGCACTACCCCCTTCGCCATAGCTCGAACAGCTCGAACAGAGCTGAGTGCCAAGACATTTTGGCCCATCTCTAGGCCTACCTATATATATTTTATAATCGTCCACGTTGCTTGATAAATTAACAGAGGATTCAATACCTCTTGAATGATGAAGATATTATTGTCAATTGAAATGAGAATATAATATTTCGAGATTATGAAATGTATATTACATTTATATTAATGAATTTCTTAGGATGACGCCTGGTGAATGTATGTTATTTCGCTTCCTTGGTATGGGTTTATATTACATTGGTAGATAAGAAAAATAAAAATTTGTATTACTTGGAACTATCCTCGATATCTTCGTTACTGATGGAATCGGAGGTTGGATCATTCAATTTGTATTTATCGCTTATCCGCCGCGACAGATTTTTCTTGATAAATTCCTAGGAATACACAAAGATTTATCAATATCAACCAAAAAGAAACTAAGGTAATTCATAAATGAATCGACAGGAAATGGATATTTTAATTAATTGGCACATACCTAATACTTTATGTAGGCCTATTACTGCTTTTTTGTTTGATTGCTGTGATTTAATTAAATTGGAGACTTTTATCTGCCGCACAGATAGTAAGCAGCACTGACGAATGACGTGTGTGAGCAATTTTTTTAGGTTGATGCTCAAGAAAGGAGAAGAAAGGGAGGCTATGAGCCGACTAACTTAGAAGAAAAGTATAAATAAGAAGAAGAAGAATGAAATAAAAAATGAATGTATACTCTGTTCACCGAAACAAGTCAGTAAATGTAACAGCTGGGTGAGCTTGCTGTGTATGTGTCTTTTGTGAGTGTATTGCATGACGGCATGTTCACAATTCAGCTTATGCAACTAATCGCGTATTCAGCTGATACGGATTGAGAGCGTGAGAATTTAGTTATTACATGCATTTGACTCGGACGTCCAGCTGTTTTCCGATACACGCACGCCCACTTTCTTTACGCGCACTGACTTGTTTCCGTGAACAGATATAGATACTTAGCGCAACATCTGTTTGGAATCACGTCAGGTGAAGCCTATTATTTCGGACGCTATTTTTTTGTGAGGCCGATGACTACATGAGCTCTGCAGACTCGTAAATCACCCGTGAGTGATTCTTTTATGATGAAGGTAATTTTTCAAATAAAATTAAATGTAAATACTACTTCGTTTTAGTATCTTCCATTCTGAATACTAAAAAATTTGTTAGTACGTATAGTAGGTATACAAATAATGAAATATTAAACAGTTGAACTCACTTCAAGTTCTAAGAGCCTGTCTCCAAGGTTTTCAACAGTATCTATAAGGGTAATCATGTCTTCAGATAAGATCTGGGATCTGCTTGCTGATCTGGGATTTTGCCCGGTTTCAAGAGCTTCAACCTATATAAAGTAAAAAGAAGGAACATACAGCAAACATAATAAAGAATAAGAACCTTGAGAGTTTCAGATTTCTGAATTATGTTGAGTTGAATTCGTTACAAATTGTTAATCAGATGATAGACAATAATAATTTTCAACGGTTATATAGTCTACTTTTGAACTGCTTGTTACTCTGAAACCACAGAGAACAATCAACGAATGTTGAATAATGTCAGGTTTTCTCGATGAAAATACCAAACATTATATCAGTAGGCTATATATACTATTAATAATAACCGTGGGTAGCCTTATTATTTGTAAACATGGATCATTCACGATAGTAGAAGCGGTACCTATGTATACCAATAATTACGCACAGTAAACAAATTAAACTAGCTAATTGTAATACAGAATTTTGGCTTTTAATAAGATCAGCAAATTTTTACACTCGATCAGCGTTTGAATAGTTTATGTTAAGCCTCTTTCATTTCATTCGTTTCATTCTCAGACTTTGAGAATGAAACACCAAATGCAGCAGTCGTTTCATTCTCAATTTACTCATGAACTAATTATAAATTTATAATTTATAAACCAATATTAAACTTATTAACTTATAACCATTAATATATAATATGTTTGTAATGTAGGTTAAAAATTAGTCACCTTTTTCTTCAATCTTGAAATCTCCAGATGTTTATTGTTCATCACAACCATGAGGCTCTTGAGTCGTTTTTTGTACTCTTGTGCTTTAAGTTTAAAAAAAGCCATACCTTTGATTGCTTCCAAACCTTTTCCATCCATTTCTCTGTATGCAGGGCTTACGCCTAAAAATAATTTTAACTATTCAATCTCATCAGAAATTATACCAAATATATTTTGGAGATGATATAAATAAAGTGAATGCTTTTACAAGAAGTAAAAGTTATCACTTAAAGTGATATAAAAAATTGGAATGCTTTTTTCCAATCTCATCAAACTACTTCAACACTTGCTATTCATCCTGCACATTTGAAGTTTTTTACTACGAATTGAGCAATTGAAAAATTATTATTCATATTCACATTTAGAAATACTTTTTTCAATAGATAAATACTAATTAAGCTTAGCCTATTATAGGCTATATATATATTTTTTAACCAAAGGTTATTTCCCTCATTGGAAAAATTCTACATAAATAACAATGAATAATGAAAAGTGTAGTTACCAGAATGGACTTTTGCTTCTGAATAAGGAATAGGTACCAGTTTTGACTTACAGCTTTGATTTTTTGCAATAGCAGTCCCATTTGAAAGCCCTTTCCATTGAGGTTTGCTCTGATTTTCAAAAGCCCTGAAAATAATAAAACATATTTTGTGCATAACAAGACGTTCGTTTTTTATAAGTTTAAAATAATGGTACAATTTCTAATTTAATAATGCATATTTGCATAAGCTATAATCAATATTTTGTATAGCTTATAGGGTACTGGGTATAGCTTATAGCTGTAAGCTGGGTATACCGGTATTTGATAGCCTAAATCAAAGAATGAACTTATTTAAATTATTCATTTGCAAAAAGAAAATTATAAAATAAAACTCTACAAAATAAAATGAGGTACCGAACTAAAACTTATAGTACAGAGACAAACATTGCTAAGTTCTTCCGGAAAGCTCCAAGGTACTGCAGTAATGATAAAAAATTTAATAAAAATGTTGGGAGTGCTTCGATTAGTATTCCTAATGTCTTGCAGTGCATGCGAGCAATGAAAGAAAAATATTTTCATTTGAATTTTCTACTTAGAAATGTTTGTTTTGATTATTTTGCTTGAAATAATATAGTGGTATTCAGTATTATTATAGTGAAGATTATTCATGTTTTAACATTTTTAAGACTGATAGGCCTACTTATGATACTTCCCTGATGAGAGGTGACTAGAATTATAAATTTTTCTATGAAATAACAAATGACACCTTGTTTATAATTCTAAAGATTCGATTATATAAGTAGATAACTTACCTCATCTCAGAGATTTTATCATCAATTTGCTCCGAGGTTTTTGGCAGATGTAAATTAGAAGCCATGTTCTTATAGAAATTTCAAATTTTATTCAGTCAATTCTGGATTTTATTTGATATTTTCATCCAACTATCAACGTTCTCAAATTTCATTTGAATTTAAGCTGTCTGTTTGGTAGTGTTCAGTAGCACTGCTGATTAAGAGAGTTGTTTGATCTATAAGGTCATATGGTTACTAGGTGAATCCTTTGAGCGGTCTATTTCTGTTGAATACGGTACTGTACTGAATTCCATGAGTATTGTGTCATGTACATTACTATTTCTAAGTTCAAGTTGTCTGTGGAACAACATTATCCAATTCACAACAGCTTGCTTTATGAAGAACAGCATGTCATTTTGAAAATATAAAAACTGAAATTAAAATAAAACAACAAAAATGAGCGTTAATTGCATTCGTGAAAGAAATTTCAGGTTAGTGGTCTGAATTTTTTTAAATATACCTTAACTTCATCAATTTTTTTCATGGTTGTTGTGGATATCCATACTTTGTGTACTGCAGAAATTAATAGAATAAAAGTTCACTTCTTGCTATACGGTACTTACACTATTTTGAGTCGCGGACGCGTTTCGAACACTGATGTTCATCCTTGGCGCTTTGAGCTAAGACTCGTAAGAGAAGTGTTCATCAGTGTTCGTAATGAGTCGTGGATGAACATCAGTGTTCGAAACGCGTCCGCGACTCAAAATAGTGTAAGTACTGTATAGCAAGAAGTTATCTTTTATTCTATTCATTTTTTCAATCAATGAGTTATATATATTATAAATATTAACAGATTACAAATATTACTTTGAAATATTTGTTTGAGAATTAGCCTGACCCTACAAATTAAGACATTATTCTTTTGAAATGTTAACTTGATGTTTCTTCTGAATCCATATTATTATTTAAATTTACATAGATTGAAGTACAAAATTCAAGTGAATTGCTTGTATAGTGTCCTATTAGCGTTTGAAGTGCTGTCATTTTGCTCACAACAATAATCATTATTGAATTTCATAAAAAAAACCAATGAATTAATTTTATATAATTTCTTTAAACGATTCAATTGTTTGTTTGTCTGAAATAGCTTGAATTTCTTTCAATAATCCCATTCTCCATACTTGAATTCTATTCACTTATCATTCAATGATTCAAAAATAATCAAAAGTGGCAGTCTTTAGGAAACATTTAAAGTACCTAGATAATTAATTTGATACGGTATTGAAAAGCTCCTTTTTATGCCAGTAATAATTGAAATTCACTTATTTTGATAAAATGCATTCACATCTATAGGCCTTCACATCAGTCCTTTCCAACGTGGAATAGTATCTTTTACCATACGGTAATTCACGTACAGTACAGTATGTAACTTATAAATTTTATCCAACGACGAGTGAAATAAAGCAGATTTGATAGACAAACGTCCAGTTGCACAAAATCCACTTCAAAATGGCGTAATTGCATTGACGTCAAATTCGTTTATTGGTTCCTTCAGATGACATCATTTTACGGCGATGAAATTAGATTTGATTTTCATGTAACACTAGCCGAAAAACCAATCATTGGATGGTTTGCTGCTATTACTATTATTATTTTGTTTTCATTATAATGTAACTTTTATAATGTAAGTTTTTAGTATAATTATTCTAGCTTGTTGACATGTTATGTAATTAGTTAAAATTTGTTGTTGAAGAATGAATTCGATACTTAATATTCAATGCATAATATAATAATTGGGCCAAATATTTCGTCATGAGCAAGGGCGAACCCAGAAATATTTTTCTCCAATCACTTTATCCTCCCTCGGTTCGCCCCTACTCATAAAAAAAGTAATTTTTCCAACTTCCAATTTCAGCAGGGAAAACCTTCGAAGACCGGTACCTAAAGAGAGAATTGTTCCGGCATTTTCAATACAAACTCTTCAGCGAGGAACTGTAGTCAAACAGCCTCCTAAAACTCCGATCAAACCGTACACCATAAACCGATCATCTTTCAAAAAATTTTACATTCGAGGTGATTACCCCATTGCAATGGAGTTCGACACTTTCGGTTGTAAAATAGGATGGAAGGTGAGTTAAAAATAGATCAGTACAAGGTGAGTGTTGAATATATTATTGCTGCAACACTCCTCAATAAATGAATTGAACGTCTTTCTTATTATTATTACTCCACCAAATTATTAAGTGCAATTTCAACTTATAGATGTTTTTTCCTTGAAGGATTTTACCGATAGTCTAATAATAATAATAATTTGTCTAACAGAATTTGTTATAATATTTATTATATATAAGTTCTGCTCTTTGCTTTTTTGAAAGTTCTGTATATTAATTTATGCTTATTTTCTGTACGGTACTAATTTAGTTTATTTATGTTTCTATGTATTATTGCTGCTATTATATTTGTACAGTTCAATGAATATAATACTCAATATGCAATGAGATCTAGCAATACGGTTTATAATTTTAAAGAATCAAAAAAGAATAATACTGTAGTAGAGGTGGGAGGATCTAACTGTAGAAACATGAAGTACCGTACCGTACAGTATTTAAGTAAGAATTTTGTAAATAGATGAATAAGCTACATTCATTCATGAATCAAGATGAATTATGCAACAATACCAAATCCTAAATAATGGAATGAATTTCAAAAAAGTTGAAAAAATCTGAAGGTAAAAATCAAGAAGAATAAGAATCACAGAAAAATGTCCATTTGACAATCTGATTTCAAGTCAACAGTAGGCCCATTCAGTTTTGCTTTGTTAGCAATTTCTCATTTTTCGCAATGTAGCCTACAAAGAAAAGAATAATATGTTTGTGACAAGTGATGAATATAATTTTGAATTTCAGGTGGATATAGATAGTCTCGACTATCATCATTACCTGCCAATGTTTTTCGACGGACTTTGTGAAACAGAGCATCCATACAACTTTTTCGCTCGACAAGGCATAATGGATTTACTGTCAAATGGAAAAAATAAGATCTTACCAGTTCTGCCCCAGCTAATTATACCGATAAAAAGTAAGAATTCTGTATTCTGTGATTAATAGAATATTTACTTACATAAGTTGCAGATGAACTAAACTTTAAACTATACCTATAAACCATCAAGAGGAGAACGTTAAAGATAAATAAGTACCTAATGAACTATTAAATAAAAATAAACTACGAGTTACGAACACCTGCGCTATTGTTACTATGTAATTCGATGATTAATAAATATGAAGAATTGAATTTCATGGTCCATTACAGACTGTGATATTAACATTCATAACACTGATATCAACGACTTGCAGAAATTATTCGGTGCTGAAAATGGACAACAATATGTGGCTCGAGAGCATGCTTCAGTATCATTTTCACCTATTCGTGAAATGATAATGCATCGAAGTCGTTGACGCTAGTGCTAAAACTTGAAGCTGTTTTCTCAATTTATCAAATTTGTAGTCGAAATATATATCTATAAACTGGGAACTCTAATGATGTAGCCTAGAATAAATTTTTTCATCAGATTCAAATTCTAATAAAGATTGGATTATAACTTCCAAATGACACATCACTCATAAATTATGTGTAACAGCCATTTGGAAATAATGTTATTTGCAAAGAGTAATTTCAATTTGTTGTAGATGCCCTGAATACAAGACATCCCGTAGTGGTGGCCACCACGTTGAAGGTGATACAAAAACTTGTTACATCTGGAGACATGATTGGGGAAGCTCTTGTACCATATTACAGACAAATCCTGCCTGCGCTCAATTTTTATAAAGACATGAATGGTGAGTCTTTGCAACTACAAAAGGACAACAGCTGCAACACTTTGGTTTTGATCAGATCAGTGTAAATTCTGAGGAAGTGTAGAACTCTGGCTAATACTCGTTACATTCTGTGTAGAATAAAGTAATTTAGTTCTCGAAGCATTTTAAACTTACACCCATCAATTTTGGCCCATCTTTATCAATAAGAAAGCTCATTTACGTAAATAATTTTTCAAACCTGCGTTTAAAATTGAGTACTAAAACCACTTGCTTAAAGCTCGTTGGTTTTTTAAACTTTACTGCAAGGTAAAGGTGGATAAGAATCGTACAAGTATACCGCATATATAAATTCTGGTCATTATTATTTCCCTAGCTAGGACTAGAAGTTATAATGCAAAAAGTTTCATTTTCAACATGGATTTTTCAATATTCTGATTTCAGTCAACTGCGGAGACTGTATTGACTATAGTCAACAGAAGAAGGAGAATATTGGAGACCTGGTGAGGGAAACCTTGGAAACTCTCGAAAAGTATGGTGGAGAAGATGCTTTCATCAACATCAAGTACATGATTCCAACATACGAATCAAGTGTGATGACTTAGCTTAATGGACTTGAAAATAACTGACAACTATAACAGTATAATGCTTTTATTCGAGTACCTAATTTAAAAATACAATACTTTTCAAAAAACTTCAGAATTAGAACACAGGAGGACCAAAGATTTTTACCTAAAGATAGGAGATGAGCGAAAGTCTAAGATACAAGATAAAAAATCAAGTTAGAAACATAAAATAATATTGAATGTTTAATCTTTATAGTTTTTTCTCGCTATCAGTATTACACAATGTTATTCAAAGCTATTGAATTCAACGTCACTTTTAATTTTTAATTCATAACTGATAGAACTAGAAACTTATAGAATTGTTAGAAGGTAGAAGGGCATTATAATCGTTTCTAGGTATTACGGTGTATATCTGACTTCTGTTAGTTGAAATATCTTTTTGGCAGGATATTCACACAAGAGTTTAAAACTTGAGAATATATTGATGAAGTTGATTATTCTAAATTGTGCTTGAGTATTAAGTAAGATCCACGCCTCCATAGAGTGTTCATGCAACAGATAGGATAACTAGAAAAGGTGGCCATATAGGCTAACGCTAAAAAGGAGAAAGTTATCACCCTTACAAGGGTCATTTCGAGTTATGAAATACCGATTTCGCACTGTAGGACCAATCTATACCTAATTGATGCACAACGGAATATTTAAATGATATGTAGCTGTAAATCCTAGCTTTTAAGAAACTTTGAGTTCTGTGATTATCGTAATTATTTTAGTAACCAATAGTTTACCAATAGCTATTAAGTTGTACCACAGATAAGGTAAAAATCTACCTAAGGTAGATTATACCTTATCTGTGGTTGTACTCTTCACAAACAAATGATTCCAATAATGGATTCACATATAAGCTTCAAATCTCACTTGATCATATAATAGATATACACTAGAATAGTCTATAAAAAAAATTAGTACGCTATTATTTGATCAAGTGAAAAAAACCATTTCGTGATAATCTGTCGATGTACAAAGAAGAGAAAAATGTTCTAAGAAAGCTTGTTGATAGTTATACATGCTCATTATTCACACGATGATTCAGTTGTATTATTGTTAAACATGATTTGTTCCATAGTTGAAAGTTTAAGATTGTTCAAATTTTAATTGGTTTGGCGAATGAAACGGCTGTGAAAACCCTAACCATCAATTGAAAGTTTTTGATAAGTTTCTCAATACTGTAAAATTATTAATTAGGATATTACCTCATTTTGTAGAATAATTTGAGTAAATTGTTGAAGCTCTGGCCATAGTGCATGTGAGTTGGGATATTGTAATGGAAATAAATAATAAATTGAAAAAGTGTTGTTTTATAAAATTTGACCTTTTTTATAAACAAATTAATTGAAAACAAAATTGTTCAGAACTTTAGTTACTGGTTTAGAACTACTTGACAAAAAGAAGTGAAATCAAACGTTACATGGTAGCCAAATAGGAGATTTTCACTACTTTTCAATATTTTTATCGAATCATGATGAAATTGATCGACTTTATCCAATGAGCATTATTGATACTTCAGGCCTATCCAGAATGAATCTAGAGGCTTGCGTTTAGTCAGTTTCAATTAAATTCTGTGTTTGTACGAGTTTTTGATCCAACTCGATAGTGTCTTATTCAGCACAGTGTGATCCTGTGATCCATTATTGTAGGGCAGGGTCAGTGATCGTAGTAATCTAACAAACTAATTTGATATATTCTATGTGAACTTGGAAGTGTTGTGTTATTGTTGTCAATGTCTAGACTGTGAGACAATCAAGTGGATGGTATCTTGAACATTAAACTAGCACAGTAGTTTAAGAAATATAGTGATTGTGAGTGATAATAAGGGACAGTGATATTATTTTTGGTGTCATAAATTCGCCATCCTGAAGTGTTAATTTCTTCTGTAAATGAAATCTTATTATTTAAACTATTCGTATTCGCTGGTCATTGATCGCGTAACAATATGGTCACAGGTCTACCGTATCAAATGAAATCTTGATAGCCCTTGGACCATTGTTCAATTTTACCTTTCTCAACTTACTTAGCTCTTTCAAAACAACATGATATGTTCAACTAAGTCTCATAAATTGATCTTGATTTTTGATTCTCATAGTTGAAGTATCCTGGTGTGACATAGGCTGCAAAGACATTGAAGCGAGTTTTTTTTTGAAGAATGCTCAAAAAGTAAATGGATACTGGGTAAGAGGTTAATACTACTGATTGTTTTTATAAAACTTTTATTTAGTCTTGATGGTGAGTTGAAAATTAAACTAGTTGAAGAAGAACTCAATTGAATACTGTACAATGTAACAATCAATTTCCAAACTTAAAGTACACCCAGTTGATTACAATAAAAGAGAAATTGGGCAAAGCGTTCCGTATTTTTCACGCTCGTTATTCTCATTATTTTATCTACAGAGCCAAGTTGTGCATACGCAAAACGTTACTGATGAAAATAAAGCAATCGTTAAAAATTACTTACCGATAAACTCAGTTTCTCTATCAACATATTCATTTATTTTCTAGTAAATATCAATAACTAAATGTATCAGAATGATACAGCATACAGATCTCTTTTGCATGAAAATAACATTTGTAATGGTGAGGCTATAACAAAAATAATAATTTTACACTGATTTTATAACAATAACCAATTTTCAGTCTTAACGTTCCTACTATTTACAGCCATAAGACAATAATCTAAGAATCTAAACACTTACTCTATTGGGATCTGAAGAAATAAAAATATTGCAATTAAAAATCCGATACCCGACCCTTCCTTTCCCAATCACCGTAACGAGTGGGTTCTGGGCCCTTCGGTCCTCCTACTTCTCCTGTCTTTGGATTGACACCTTCAGGATACGGCTGCAATGGTTCCTTCTCCTGATAGGGATGTTTTCCAACATCTAGTTCATCCAGTTTTCCTGTAAAACAGGAGTCGTTGATCAATATATTTGGAATTCAGGTGTGAGAGCTTCTAATAAAGTATATCAATATGTTACGGTACCTCATATACTTTACAACTGTAAGCACACCCAGAGACGACATTGAAGACTTTGATGATGGGGACTCGAAGAAGGTTGGGGGGTGGTGGGGGGTGTACCGAGTTTGGCTGAAACCGTTTGGAAAAATCCAACATTTTTTTAGACCGCGAAAAAACCCCTTATTTTTTGTGGAATATTGATTTTTTTATTGCTTAAAATGGAAGAAGAAGTGATTCTATACAGGTTTGCATTGTTTTTTATTTTTGGGCAATTTTGGGGGGTACAGGAGGGGCGGGTGGAAAAGTGAACTTTCTATTCTTTGAGATATTTGAAAAAATTTCAAACGCCATTTTGTAGCGCTTTTCAAGCTAGATTTTTTGAAACGTTTTGTACGATTGATAGCTGTTACAGAGTGAGATGGAAAAACAAGGCAAAAATGTTGTTTGTAACACTCTGTATGAATAAGCCCTGATTATGAGAAATTTTAAGTTTATTAATTATCACGTAAAAGTAGACTAAATTCTGATCATATTCCATTGTTAACCTTTTTTATAGGGTCATAACTGAGGTCTGTTCTAAAGCGATGAAACGAGGTTGAGTGACGCTTGAAATTGTCAGTATTTGGATGGGTGACCGGTTTGGAACGACTGTTTTTTTGACAGTGTATTTTTCGTTTTTTTACTCGACTATCAAAATTAAGAGAAAAATAATTATTCGGAGGATATCCACTGGAGTCAAGATTAATTAATTACTTGTATCATTGTTAAGGCAGGGGAGTATATGCCAATCTTTCCAATGTCAATGACATTTTTCAATTTCTCAACCATCTAAAATTTCTACAACATAATATCATACAATATAGAAGATGGACCTGGCGGGGGTACAACCCCCCTGCCGAGCGCCGCTAAGCGCGAGTACATTGAAACCCAAATTATTATAACAGAAGTTATAGACATAATGGCAAATAGCTTATACTATTCCATTAAGTAAATCATCATAATTTTCTAAGGCTACCACTAATCAATATTTTCCAGAGCCAAACAAGATAATTTTTGTATTAAAAGTAAATCATGCCTATGCAAAACAAAATCAGAAACCTTCAATGGAGTTTTGGGCCATATCATGATATAACAAATATTTCAAGATACTAAACAACTAAATTGCTTTAGCAGTCAACTCCATTTGTCATCATGGTAAGTTAAGTGATTCAAAAACTTACCAATTGGTGTTTTTGCTCTCAATTTCATTGCCATTTTCTCAACTTTGGAGCAAGCAGCAGAGGAAGTATCGGCAGTTGTTGTTTCTGTAGGAGCTGGTTTCTCTGAATAGAATCTCACAGTCAGACCTCTAAATGGAACATTGAATTTCAACAAACTTTGAAGCCTAAGTGAGTTCATTTCAACTTTTATTTTGAATCAAATTGCAGAAAAAGTAAAGATTAAAATGTACTTGCTCACTGTAATCAGTTCTGTAAAAAGTTTGAGGTTATGTAATTATGTTGTTATTAATCAAATCAGCTGTTCAATACCTGTCAACAGATGACGGTGAGCAGTACTTTTGATCAGCTGATTAAATTTCGAATGTTTTGTTAACCTTGCAATAAATTGTTGCAACTGGCAGTTGCAAGAATTTGAGATTTGCGTGCGAATTGCGATATCATTTCATTTCATTTATGAATTGGAACTTAACTGAGAGACTAGGTTCAGTAGTGAACGTGATACCAGACTTCATCATTAGAATATTGTACAGAATAGGAAAATACTGCCTAGCGCTATAATTTAATTTGTAAAATTTAGTTAATTTTGTTAATTGAACAGAGCTCAGGTATTTAAATAGTAGGTAGGCTATCCGGAGATAATTTTTCACAAATTTGCTCTTCAAAATGAAGTACTTCAAATTTGTTTTCATACCGGTTCTGCTTGGAATTAATTTTGAGTTGTGCGAAAGCAGAGGTATCAACGGTGGAATGGGTTGCGCCGGTAAGGTCTAATTCTATGATTACAATAATATATGTTTTATGCTATTCTTGGTTTTACTAGAAACTGTAAGTTTACTTATAATTAATTGTCTTCAGCTATTAACTATATTTAATTTTGAAATTTGTCCCCAGCTAACTTGGCCAGTAAAGTAGCCTAAAATTACACCTAAGACCTAAATGACTTTGGGAACTTGATGAAAATTGCAATACAGTACAGATGCGAAATTCACACAAATTCGAACTGTTACTAGGCCTACCGGTAGACAGATTAGACAATTTTAAACCTTGAAGAGCTGGTTTTGATAAATTACTGTAGTTTGGCTTATTATTTGGCTATCTATTTTAAACCTTTATCTTGCCTTTATTCACTGCACTGCTAATGATTTGTAGATTAATATTTCAAAACTTACGTTTCAGCCTGCACTGTGACAACTGGAATTGTAATGCATTTGAGTGAAGTCAACAATGATACAATTTTAGCAACTGCGACCAAAATCTGCCGCTCGCTGCCAGAATTTGCAGTTGAACGTTGTTTGAAAACAGTCACTGATTTGGAGCCTTTTATAACATCAGCGTGAGTATACTGTACTTTCTCATTCATTAAGTTGATGAATAGGCTATTTGTGTTTAATAAAAAAATTGTTCATCCATCACGTAAAACGTATAATCATTTAAACTTATAGTTCCAAAAATAGAGTGTATAAAGCTATAAAATATTTATTATTGAATAGAAGCATTAATTTTTCATATTCTTTTTTACAAGCTAAATAAACCTTGCATGTTTCAAAAGAGAATATAATATTATGTTCCATTACAAACTCTGTATAAAAGTAGTTTTCAAGTTGAATCGATGATTTTATTGAATTGATAGTTTCAAGCTAAATTGAGTGCGAATACTGACTAGTACTTATAGGCTCGCCTCAAAGCAACCTGGTCCGGGTTCAGTAACTCAATAACGATCCCGGGCCTTCTCTATTAGAATCACGTTTATATAAGTATGTACCATTATTGTAGACATAATAATTTTTATTGATTTCAAATCTCAGAACTCAATAATATCTCATATAAAATATCACAATTCAGAGGATGTGGTTAGCCTTGCAATCAGAGCTTTATCTGTTTACAGCTTCATTTGTTGAGATTAGTGACGAGCGCTCGAGACTCGTAGGTAAAACAGTGGCTAATTTGGGCAACTAGCGCTATTTATTTGTTTTAATCAATCACGGTATCGCAGAACTCACCCTATTAGCCAAATAAATAATTATCATCAATCTCTTCATTAGATACGCTGCTATGTACATCCGTGGTGTCGCGAAATAATTTATTTAACAAAAATTGTAATTCTTTATTTCAATAGCCTACTATAAAAATAATGTGTAGAAAAAATGTCTGTTAGTGTTAAATCTAACAAGTTGAAAGCCAAATAAAACTTTTGCATCCAGAAATAAAAAATAGGCTACTGTAATCTCATCAAATGTAATTCCTAGGCTCTGCATAAAATATTTCGTTATTATAAAAATATTCATTTTATTTATTTCACACGACTATAGTTGAGCTATATTCATAATATGGAAATTTAACATAAGTTCACTCCATGATGCCATTATGAACTTATGTTGTGCATGTCTTATACTTGTAGCATGCGATACTAATAATGATGTGCAAGGCACATCTTGATTTTTTATGGAATAATAATTAACTTTGATTAAAAATAACGAGTAAGCCCCGTGGGCTAGAGAATTCGCTTGCGAAATTCCAACTTACTGCGGTGCCGCAGCGATGCCGCCCAGTGCAATCGGTTGATTTTTTATCTAGTCTAGTTGGCCCTAGAAGGTGTCAGACACCTCAGAGAGCTTTTAATATGCAAGTCTAAACTACGAAGACTTCAATCACATTGTTAAGATAGATTCCATATTATTTTTTCATCATTACATTCCCCAAAACTGACTGCCCGTATACGAGTGTATAGTCATATTGAGAAGCTATCCTTTTTCGCCTCGAAAAGGATGACGGAGTCGGTTAATTTTATTGGCCAACGAACTTGCCCTGTGTATAGGTTCCAAGAATATGTGTGTTAAGATTTGAAGTTGATTGATAAAGGCGTTCGTCGAACATACAAACATAAATACAAACGGACAACGCCTCGAGTTAAAAGGAAGAACTCGCTACGCTCTTTCAATTACCATCATTAATATCACGCTCAGGACTTTTAGGGTTTCAGTCTTCCATAGGCTGCACTGAACCAAATATTTTCGTGTAGGCCCTATGTTTCTTTAGGCTATGCGTTTTTTGTACAATATTAATTTATGTGTTTTTATTTCGTTCTTTTATGTGTTTTTTACTTCCAGTAAAGTCTTCTTAAATACTCTAGCCTACTACTAGATTAACTGTATATATGTTTTTATGTGTTTTATATCATTCTTTTATGTGTTTTTATACTTCCAGTGAAGTATTTTAAATACTGTAGCCTACTACTAGATTAAAAATATTGAAAATTTGAAATACAGTAGCCTATATCTTTTGCATTCAATGTTGGAATTATCTTTAGTATTTTTTTAACAGAGCTTTCCCTGTTAAAATTGCTTGATTGAATTTGTCAAGTAGTCAAAGATATTATAGTCGTCTCATTGTTAGACTTAGTAAATCACAGCTTCTTAAGTGTGTCGTCAATGACAAAAACAGATGTATAAATGTCAAGAACAATAATTGAATTCATTGAGATGGCCGAACATTAAAGAATCAATAGCGGTGCCAAAAGAACGAGATAACTCATCATAAACATGAGTCTGCACTTGAAAAATACATTCCCTTAGTCAAGTACTCTATTTTTTCACTTTCAAGTTGTGTAAGTTCCATAAGCTTTTACAATTAGTAGAATATTGCAATATTCATTGCAACAATTTTATAAAATGTTTTACAAAATGTCCAAGCAAAATGTTTTGGAGAATAGTAAACGGTGTGTGCTAAATACAATAATTTTTCTGCTCCCATACTCATAAACATCTTTTCATGGTACCTAAAATTCCTTATAGTAATATATTGAATGCTTTTAGAAACTTCTGATATTAAAAATTATATGACATTCGACTCATGTAAAATAGACTCCTGGTTTAAAACGAAGATTAGATTTACTCTTATTTACTTACTCTTTTCTATTTATTTACTCCCAGCTAGGTTGAATTAAAAACATGCTACCGTGAGAAACAAAAAAGTTGAAACCCGTTTTTTTTTTTTAATTGAGTTCAGTAAAATTTCAAAAGGCACTACACAGTGCGAAGTCAGTGTAATTACCTGTATACTCTGATATCATTAGGTTATTACGCTGATCAATTTTTCCTCTTTTCCAGCGAGGCTCATAAACTATTCACTCCGGATATTATTTGCTACGCCCTTCATTTTTGTCATGTGGACGAAGGAGAGCAATATTGCAATCTTTTTCCAAAACCTAGATTTATTGGGTTCCATCAAGCAGTTCAGGTTTTGCGAGTGAGTATTGCTTGAAATAATACGATTTATAATATTGCAGAAATTACAGATAATTCAAATAAGTAAAGTCTCAATTGTTTCAGCCCCACCACATTATATTATGAAATGTGCACAAGAGTTGAAAAACTTACTTCAACATCACTCGAAAATCATACTTAATGTATTCTCCTTTATGTAAAATAATGATATTTCATAAAATACTTAGGCCTATACTTGAGAATTTATACATATTAAAATGATATTTTTCCGTTCTTGTGGACATTTTCCGTTTATGGACATCTCAAATGGGGTGCGGCAAAGGCCTCTCCCAGGTCGTCACACCATTTTTTTCTATCCGTCGAATTATCAAATATTTTGTTTAAACCATTATTTACATAACTGCGCCGAAATCGTAATTAGAAGAAATAGTCAATTCAACCATGATTCAAGTCCAAATAATTTTGAATTGGAAGTAATAATTTTTCTATCACTTTTTGAAATTGTCACACTATCTACGGTATTTCAAAAAGAAACTTTCAAGGTTTTTAAGAGTGTTTATTATCTATGAATCTGTAAAATGTCAACTATAAATAATCAACTCTATTATCTACAATTTATTAAAGTTTTCCCCACTCATCTTGTATAGGGAAACACACATTTAAGAGAAATTTGATTTTGTTGATTTATTTATTTTGTTGCTCTATTGAAAAAGTTCGTTTTTCTAGTTTGAAATAGCAAAGATGGGTGGCTACCGGAACGTCAAGTCTTTCGATGCATGTACTCTGCCATTACTAAGCGAACTCTGCACGGCCCTCTATGATTGGTTCGAAAATATGGAGCCAGCTATTGATGAGGATGGTGACCTTTTCAGTACTTTCAATGTAAGATTTTTGTACTTGGAAGTATCAATTATTTATTGTACAATTATTTGTAACATAATCGAGTACTTTCAGTGTGCATTTTTGTAAATTTATAATTAAAGTATCAACAC
This sequence comes from Laodelphax striatellus, assembly GCA_017141395.1. NCBI lineage: Eukaryota > Metazoa > Arthropoda > Insecta > Hemiptera > Delphacidae > Laodelphax > Laodelphax striatellus. The sequence continues at coordinate 35,415,430 of CM029530.1, read as the reverse complement.
CTTAAAAATGGCACAGGAATGTGAATAAGGTCAATTTGTAAGTCATTTATGGCATTACAGCTATATAACTACTAAATAATAGTGAAATTAGTTCCATGGAATACACTGTTTTACTGTATTAGGATAATTTATTATAATGTATGATATAGTCTATTAGAATATAATAAAAATAATAATAATGCCATCTTTGAATGTGTTTGACAATGCATTAAATATTGGAATAAAATATCAACAATATGTATACCTGCAATATGAAAATTTCCATAAAATAAACTTATTTCAATCAATTCCTATACTGGGTAATGCCAAGATATTTTTATTTTTATTGTGAATTCTTATACTTGTAATAGTTATTATTACAACAAAGAAATATTTATTAGTAATGCATAAAATTAAACGTTCAAACATAAATTTCACGTTATTTGTCTTCAAATATATTCAAACATAATATATATTTCAAACATATTTCAAACATAAATTTCACGTTTTTTGTCTTTGGCAAATGAATTGAATTCTTCTCAATATATTTCTGAGCAGAATTATCCATCTTGCATTCAACATTCATTTAACTTCTGACACAGTGTCTGGTGAGATGTAGTGATACTTACTCATAATGAAAAAACAAGATATTGTCAATTATCACGATTTTTAATAATAAGAAACAGACATGTTTCAGCACTTTAGGTGCTATCAATAATTGTAACACTGATGATAGCACCTAAGGTGCTGAAACATGTCTGTTTCTTATTATTAAAAATCGTGATAATTGACAATATCTTGTTGTTTTTTCATTCATTTAACTCATTTGCGACTACGTTTTAGGTAGGATTTCACTTTCAATACCGATTCAGATAATTTTTTAAAGTATAATTAGATTTTAGTCCGTTTGTAATGTTCTCGAAAACAGAGTTTTCCATCCGTACTGTAGTTTTTCTCGTTTTGAAAATTATTTATTTCTGCTAAATACTACATTAATTACAATTTTTGGAAAAAATTTGAATTTTCTGTTAGTCTGCCTGCTGCACGTTTCTAATCACAATTTATAATTAATTTATAGGTAGCACGAGGAACATTCTGGAGGGGCCAGGACTGTAACGATACAGTTGCTGATATTCATCCTGGTCGTTTGCCACTGAAAAGTGATACGGAATTCGATTCAAATTGCAATGGCATCTACGGAGTAAGATCAAACGATAAAGTACCTTGGGAAAAAGTATTATGTGAAGGCATAGAAGGCAGAGGCTTAATAACTATAGGAGATTCCGTCGGTGCTCATTTTCACATGCCAGAATCTTGGTTTGATGCGTCACTTTTCAGTTTGGTGAGATTACTCATAATGTATATTTATTTATTGCACTTTCTACCAAAAGTTAGAGTATTGATGAATGTGTTTTATTATTCAATTATGAGTTATTTATGTCGTACTGGAGCGTTTAGTAAAAAAATTAGTTAACCATTACACATGCTTGGTTCTTTTCAATCATTCTCTTGTAAAACTAAAAACTGGGCCGATTTAGTATTAATCGAATAAACCATAAGTAGTATATTCCCAATTGCATTAATAACATCTATTTCATTATTTATGTAAATATAATTCGACTAAAGGCTATGGCTGTGAAACTTGGACCCTCACAAAAGAAGGCAAGAGCCATCTGGGCGTTTTTCAACGGAAGATTTTAAGAAAGATTTATGGTCTAGTTAAAGGCGGAGAGGAGTGGAGAAGAAGAACTAATTCAGATCTTGAATCTTTGATAAGAGGCCGTAGTATTGTGAGATTCATAAAGGCGCAGTGACTCAGGTGTTTCGGGAACATCTGTAGATGAACGATGTAAGATTGCCTTAGATAGTATTCAAAGAGAAGCTACTACATTCAAGAAGGAAGAAGGGAAGACCAAGGATAAGGTGGGAGGATGATCTCCAAAAAATGGGATGTAGAGGGTGGAGAGGACTGGTGGAAGACCGAGAAGCTTGGAGGGCTGTGGTAAAGGCGACCGAAGCCCTAATTGGGCTATAGAGTTGAAAAAAATATTAGCCTTTGGAATGGAAAGTCGTTTAAAAATTCTCATGATGTCTTGAGTTGAATATCTACTCTTTCCACTATTTGTACAACTTCTTTAGGTGAATATTACTGCTTCAAGTTATGACCAACTGTAGTAGGTACTGTATTGAGTAGTAATGAACGTATTGGGTAGAAATGTTGAAGATTTATTAGGCCTACTAGGCTTCTGGAAAGTGAACATTTTCCAAGATAATATTCCACTACAAATGTGTTTGTGCTTTCAGGATGTTGTAAAAAATGTAAGTAGCCAACTCTTCAACGAATTTGATTGGCCAGAAATGAGTTTCAGTACAGGATTTATGAACACAACGGATCCACTCATTATCAAAGTAAGTTCTCCTTGCCACATCACATCCCGTACAAATCACATGACATAATAAAAAGATGCATACCCTCAACTAAATTCGTTTTTAATGTTCTGCATGTGTCAGACCTTACTAGGTCTACAAGGACCTTACTAGTCTGTTCTATTCTAAAACAACTTTTACGATCTAACGTAATGATTTTTGAAGCTGTATTTGACTAAGGGGGTTCCCAGTTTAATTGTTAAACACCAGAATTACGAAATTGATTACAATCCAATATGTAGGGATAAGAGACGTAATAAAAATATGTAGGGATCAAAGTCGTAATAAAATAACGAGCGGTATAATAAAATAATAAGTATAGTAATTTATTTATTTGGACACTATTAAAAAAAGTTCACTATCCATTAAACCTTGATGTTACGTGAGATGGAGAGCGCACTTGTTGTCAGCTCTTTATTTAATTCATTCAACAACAATAACAAAGCTGAGTTTGGTTTGGCCATGAAATGATCACGTTCAAGGTGCTGTTCCTCACATAAATAGGTGATTCAATTTTGAATCAAGGCTCTTCTCCTCTTAGATTTTTTGAAGGTACGAGTGTACCGTCTGTGTGCGTTAGGTAGTCGAAAAGAGAGGAATTGTATTTTCGAAAATACAAGAACTGTTTCAGTTCGGGCAGTCTGAAAACTTCTAAGATAGTGAACTTTTTTTAATAGTGTCCAAATAAATAAATTACTATATTTATTATTTTATTATACCTCTCGTTATTTTATTACGAATTCGATCCTTACATATTTTTATTACGTCTCATATCCCTACAAAATGCATTAAATTTGTTTAATATAAGCTTTTCTACTCTTCAAAACCCCCTCATCTTTTGAGATTCTTATTATGCTCAAGATAAGTTTTAAATTGCTTAGAAATCTATGTATTTTCACAAAGATTAATGAGTTTTTATAGCCCACACAGGCACTTTGTTCTTCAGTTCTGTTAATTCTTGTATCGTAACCTCAACAGGCTGAGCTCAGAAATAAAAAATTACGACCTTCAACAAATTTTTGAATGTAACATTATATCGGAAGCAAATTGAAATTGAGAATCGATTGATGTGCTAAATTGAAAGTGTTCTGCTTTTTTTCAGGGGAAAACGGACTCTATCTATTTACGTTTGAGAGAGCGAAACTTATGTAATCACAGAGACTATCAGAATTTAGCACGTAATGGTTACTCAAGCTTTGATCATCTCAACACTTCTCATAAGATTGCACGGAGCATGGTTGACAAGCCTGTTCTTCTTTTATTCGAACTACTCGGAAATGACGTTTGCAACAAGTAAAACAGACGTAAATAAGTTATCCAATCAATTATTAAAAAACACTATAAATATCCACAAAACTGAAATAAGTTTTCAAAGCAGGGTATTTGCAGTAGTATATGTTCTAGCTTCCTTCCATTTCGCCTGAATTAATTTAAAGTTCCATAAATGAAATTTCCAGAGCATAATAACATATATGAAAAACTGACATACATGAGTACATACCATAATTATACCGAATTACATATGAGATGAAGTTATTAACAATAGCCTTTTTCTAGTATTCTATTTCTAGATTAGGTCATGATAACACCAAGGTTATGTCTTCTTTCCAAGATATTTTATGTATTATATAGAATATAATAATTATATTATATCTTAGATATAATTTATCCAAGATATATTACATTGATCTTAGACAACAGGTTTTTCTTAGTTTTCTGTTTCTGGAGGTCATGATATTTACCAATGTTATAACATATTCAAGATATGTTATTTATCTATATTCTAAGATATTTTTAAATTGGATGGGTACGCGTTTGTCCTCGAAATGCCCAATATTTTGTGATGGAGAATATAATTTTTCCAAGTATGGAGATGGGGTATATCAATGTGCGACAAGTTAAGCTTGATCTCTACAATCACCAAGAATTGTATTTATCTAGAGAAAGTATGGAATTGTTATAGAGAATAAATGAAAGAGAAAAACTGAGAAATTGTTTCTTATTCGAAACAATAATCATATGAAGACAACATTTCAATATATTAAAAAAATTTATATCTTTAAAATCGTAATTTGAATCTTACGAAGCTTGTTAGCAATTTTTTCATCAAGGGTACTGATTCAATCATCCTTTATTTTCTGAATGGACTCCTAATTCAACTCTAATTTTTTCAGCATGCCGGATACTCTCAATAATATGACCACCGTCGATGAGTTTCGGTTCAATATTCTTTCCTTTTTGAAGAAATTGGATAAGAGGCTGCCGCCTAGAAGTCATGTCGTATTATTTGGACTTGTTGATGGGAGCAGAATATATACGGACATGGCTGAAAGATATCATCCAATTGGTAAGTCAACTTCACTTCATGTGAACTAGGATATTTCACACAAGAATCTGTAACAGACCTGATTATTGCGTTCAGCTTTCTAATGAAAACTATAACTAATGATGATAGATTAAGGTCCGTATGCATCTTCGTTCAAATCAAATACAACGCAGATGACCTCAGAAGTAATTTCTTAGAAAGTGTTTAATAAGTTTCCAATTTCTGTGAGAGCTATGTCTATGATGCAGTTCAAACTTGAACTGAGGAATCTATTGATGGATAATCCCTTATATTCGCTATTGGAATTTTTTGATATCGAGTGGGGAGGAGATTTGCAAGTACTTCTAGTAGGATGTAAATGATATGTTTTGATGAACGATTGTCATGACTGTTGTATTGTAGATGTATTGACGTTTCCAATTGTATATTTATGTATTTGAAGGAATAAAATCTATTCTATCCTATGTTGAATCTTTTAATTTACAGGTAGGTTACACAGTGATGTCAAATATAAGGATGTTTATGAGTGGTTCCTTTGTATGCAGATAGGACCCTGCAACGGATGGATGAATCCAGACGCTGAAATACGCGCTGCAACTACCAAGGTATGTATAGCCTACTTATATTAAGGCTGGGCGCAAGTCGAGTCACTAGAAGTATGCAGCGCGAATAAGCTATCTACACGCTATTGAGGGTGAGAACGTAGACTAGTGGCGCGCTTAAGTGAGAGACAGAGTGAACAATCGGAAGGGATTGAAGCTAGGTTATCATCTATAAGTCAACCTATCTCACATCGCATACCGCAGGCGAATTCTCTTTTAGTTCTTTTTTTAATTCCCCAAGAGAAAACTTGATTTTTTAAACTAAGATATTATCATAATCATAATGTTTTCCTGTAGATATGAGTATGAAAAAAGCTTGGGCTATGAAAGCTATGTCCAAGAAATAAATATGTTGATCACCATTCCGTCGTTCTCTTTTTTTCTAGTTATATCACATGTTCCTGTATTTTTCATTGAGAAGTTTTTTCATTGCCAAATTTCATCATAATTTGGCAACTCACGCCCCGTAAAGGATTTTAGATATGCGGTTATTTCCGCATATCAAATTAGTAGCAATTGAATCATACTGTATATTTTTAATTTGAGGAATGAATTATTTTGAATAAATGTTTCAGAAAAAATTTCTCTACTTCATTAAAACGCTAGTCGTTACTTCCACCTCATAGGCTGTGTATTTTTGCCGTCTGGGATTGAATATCACATTGTTAAAGGAGGAAGAAGATACTGCGACACACTTTGCAAATCATAATTACTCATGATAACAATCTTCAACATACTTTGAAAATTTGAAACGTTTTATTCATTATTGAGGATGAGCTGTAGACCAGCATCGCGCTCAAGTGAGAGACAGAGTGAACAATGGGGAGGGGATTGAAGTTAGGTTATCATTGAATCAAATTTAAAACTGCCTGTTTTCTAACCAATCATATTCCTAATCATAAAAGAAAGTGAGAGAGCTCAATACATAAAATGTAATATTGAGTGTAAATAGTTGAAATATGAGATGTAAATATGATGTTGAATTGAATTAAATATTATTTGTGTGGAATATTTGATGTCTTTGAAATAATAATGGTTTTTATACTTGCGATATCAAGTAAAAACCAGGAAGTTTGTAAAAAGCAGGAAGTTTGAACTTCAAACATCGTAACAGAGTCTAACAAGATGACAAAAATCCTAATAAAAATACTTTGATCTGATTATTACATTAATTAAAACACCCTGAAAACACTAAATAATAGGTAGCAATAAAGTATTGATACTACCTTAATGATTTAATTGAATTTTATCTCAAAATCGTGTTTTGTTCCTATCTTACAATGGTATGGTTGTTAATGATTGAATAATCTTCCAATTGTTCACTCTGTCTCTCACTGGAGCACGCCACTAGTCTACGTTCTCATCCTCGATAGTGATTTTCATCCTTATCTCATCTTATTTATTCTTCTTATTATATCTTCATCTTATTATATCTTATTTTCATCCAATACCCCTGGCCACCTTGGTGCGTAATCTAATACGCATGCGTATTAGACCGAAAAATCAGTTTGATTTTAATTAGAAAAATCTTTTTACAAATAGAATAAATGATCAGAGATTTTTTTCGCATATCTGTTCATCACTATCATGTAATAGTATACGTTAGTATTGGCAACGCTGCAGGCTTGTGATTTGCTAACTCTTATGCTAGACATATATTTAATGCTACGTAAGTGTAAAAATAAGTAATGTCACGTAGTAGGCAATAGGTCTTTTAAATTTAAGGAATGTAAATAATCTCTTACCTCTTTTAATTTTCACAGTACAGTGATTTTTTCAAGAATTTTGATTAATGTTCTATTTATATCCACTTCTATCAGAACTTTGGAGATTTCCGTCCTTCTATAATCCATTTGTAGATTTTGTATTGACATGGTTTTTGAAAAATTACTTCCGTTTTCTATAATTATTATGATTTTGTTTTTCCATGAAGAGAGCAAAGGAGCTATCGGAAGTATTGAAAGTTATTTCCAATAAAGAAAAATTCAACAATTTTGCTGTTCATTACGTCGATGGCCTGGTTGAAGAAGTTTTCAAAACGTGGGAGTTACGAGGTAGACAGCCTTGGCAGTTATACGAGGCAGTAGATAGTTTTCATCCGAATCAAGTAAGTAAACTGAGTAAAAAAATTGCACAGAAGTGGATTGAAGTTAATCTTTGATTAACATAAGAATTGGCATTGTTGATTGGAGATAAAGCTCAACAGATTCTTGTGCAAGTGGGCAAAGACTATTGAAACCGACTAACTAAATCTTGAAGTAACTAATAAGTTCAAAACTAAAGAATGGTTAGCTAGTTCTGAATGACGAGAATTTGTTTATGTTCACGCAATAGTAGAAATATAGAATAATATTTCTTTCGCTTCTATGACAAATCAAATTTTATAAACTATTTTCTAGAGAACACATCATAATCTTGTTGTCAATTTAATATTTTTTGACAAGAGTCTACCGTAAACGATTATTCAACGTCTGTAATAGTAATAAGAACGGATTATCTGTATGGAATTCAATACAAAATAGTTTCAAATTTTTAATAAATGGGAAAATTCAGCCGGCTCAAAAATGAATAATGATATTTGCAAAATATAGTTGACTTGTCTTTCTGGAGCATTTCTCCAGAATTGCTCAACTGACAATATAACTTCAGTATCCTCCGCGAATAGGAAGAGCTTGCCTTCAATATTATTGATGTAGGCAGGAACAAAACTGGCCCGGAATTTAATAGAGATTTAAGCAAGATATTATATCACGTATTTGGGCTTAAATTGTAGAAAATTGCATCTTCTACAAGTTTAAATATCTTAGAAACATTTTCAAACCCTTTCATTCTGCATTCTGCCAATTTTCGGACTTACAGAATCAATCGTTTCTGTCATGTAAAATGAATATTTTTAAAATTTTCAATTGGAAATGAAAGAAGAAATCGCGATCTACAATTTGAACCCAACCACGATTTCCTATCATCAAGGAATTCCAAGATATCAGTATTTGTATGCAAAAATTTCTTGTGTCAAACCTTCAATCTTCAATGACTGGACTATTTTCACGAAACCATCTAACCTAACCTATATGCATTGGCATCGGCTGAGCCGCCGTGCGATTCGAGATCGTGCAGATTGCACTTTGATGGACTTTTTCTCACGTCCATGTGAAGTAAAATATAGATTGGACCTCTAAACAATCTGATAGTCCTTAGTATGCATGCCTATTGAAAATATTATTTCTAAATGTAAGTAGAGTAGTATTCATTTACATTGGCGGATGACTTTACATAGATAGAGGATATTATTTTTTTGCCATCGGACTCTACAGTCATTAGCAACGTCAAGAAATAATATCTCACTATCTATCTAATGCCATCCGCCAACTTAAATGAATTCTACTATACGTTTTCTTGTTTTCGTTTTTAAGACAGAATTTTCAAAAATACTGTTATGTCAAAACCAATGAACTTCCTTGCTAATGATCGTTTTCCATTTTCCAGATTGCTCAACCTCTAATAACAGAAGCACTCTGGAATAGGATGTTGAAATATTTTCCGGAAGCATTAGGAAGTGTGAATCCCAACAACAAAGAAATAAGACGGATATTCAAGAATCAAGGAGGTCATTAAGGGAATAAAACATACTTTTTACAATTATGAGTATTATATTTACAAAATGTTTGCACTTCATACAAAAATACAAGTATACCTTATTTACAATATGTGATTTAGATATCGTGGCTCATGAACAAGTGAAATGAAACAATTTTATGCATTATTTTATAGTAGCAATCATTAAAAAAGTACAATTTTTAAAATATTAGTATTATTTCTATCCCATTATTAAAACACATTGAATATCTGAAAAATAAATAATCAAATTTTTCTTAATACAATAATTCATAAACAGTAACCAAACAAAAGCAATGATAAGATTCTGTAGAAATATTCGATAAAATTTAACAATAATATTATGATTTTAATAATGTGTACAAATATAATTATTCGTTTGAAGCGATAGTTGAAACTTGGTTGAGTTCACTGAACACTAGCGTTAACACGTTAACTGCCAACACACTTTTCCTGAATCCTCCAAATCTAAATTTCTCCAAATCGATTCAAACTGCATTGAAATGAATTAGTTACATACCAAAAAGGTTTTATTTTTTATTTTTTTGAGAAAATTACACACAAAAAAAACTGTCAGTCTCCTGTGCCTGACACGGCTTGAATGGTTGAATTTATAGTCATTGAGCCATGTCAGTCATTTTGTCAGGCACATAGCCTACATCTCTCTCAGCTGTTTCACAGCTGTTGTTCTTGCCTTTTGTCATCTGTTCCATCTGAACAAATGTTTTCATTTACTTAGGCGTATGCATTAGAGGTTATGTTTTACTACTCATGTAGGTTTTCAAAAATGATTTGTAAAGTACTCAATAATATTAGAATTCTTGGTGATATTTTTGACAAATATGGATGACATTGAAATGATGGACGATTTTTCCTTATTCGACTGGACAGAAATTGATGAATTAGAAAAAAACATTGACTCAAAGTAATTTTCCATTACCAGATGTAAGAAGTGATAGTGATGTAAGTGTTGAAGAAGATGAAACTCCGAATTATTTTATTTAGCGTATGGCTTTTGTCAGTGGGGAGACCCGAAGGTTGTTCCACCTCGCCGTGATAACCTAATTCCACTTAGGTTGTAGTTTTATCCACTTTTCAGAATGATTTAGAATTTTGAAAGCATTTCTTTTTGATACATAAAAGTCCAAAAGTTCATAAACCACAAGCACAACACAAGAACACAAAAGATACAAGAAAATATTGAAATTTTGAACTAAAAATTTAGAGCCCGAAATTTATGTTATTTACAAATTTTGTCATGGCAACCGTAAGTTATGTGCCAACAGGAAGAAGAGATATTGTAGAATTGATAGTGAAGACGAAGATGAAACTCCAAACAATCAGGTAACTCCAAAAGAAAATAAAGCTGATTTGTGGTCCCCACCATCACATAACCAAAGGAGAATTATTCCATTCACAGAATACCCTGGTTTACGACCTTACAGGTTGAGGAGTTTGATGGCTCATTCAAAACCTGAATCATTTTATGCTTTGTTAGTCCCAGTTTCTCTTTTTGAATATATTGTTGTAGAAACTAATCGGTTTGCTCAACAAACAATTACAAACCTTACTTCTAGGGAAAAAATAAAAAAACATTTGCGATTGCTTGACTGGGTAGAAACAAATCTGGATGAGATAAAAAGATTCTTTGGCCTGATATTGTATATGGGAATTGTGAAATTACCTAAACTCGCCGATTATTGGTCAACTGATCCTTTAATTTGTCAACAATTTCCATGAACAGTGATGGCTCGAAGTCGGTTTGAAATTTTGTTGCGTTTGGTCCACTTTTCAAACAATGAAGAACAACCTGCTGGTGACCGTTTGTTCAAAATTCGCAGTCTAGTTGATATTTTGAATCGGAACTTTTCTGAACATTACTACCCCCAGGAAAATCTCTGCATTGATGAGTCTCTAGTGCCATTTCAAGGACGTATCATCTTTCGCCAATATATCAAATTGAAGAGACACAAGTACGGAATCAAGGTGTTTAAATTATGTCCTAATCCAGGCTACAATCAAAAGATACAAGTTTATACTGGTAAAAAAAATGAGGCTGAATATACAACACCCACCAATGTTGTTATGTCTCTAATGGCCAACTATCTCAATAAAGGTCATACCCTCTATGTTGACAACTGGTATACCAGTGTAGATTTAGGAAGAAAGCTCTTGGAAGAGGAAACTCATTTAGTGGGAACACTACGAAAAAACCGAAAACATTTACCAAAGGATGTTTTAAATGGAAGCCTAAGCAAGGGAGAATTTCGAGCTAAAGAGAATGAGGATGGTATGACATGCATGAAATTGAAGGATAAGAGGGACGTTTGTTTACTGTCAACGAAACACTCAATTGGATTTTCAAGAACTGTCAAAAGAGGAAAAGAGATCATAAAACCTAAAATAGTGATTGATTATAACAAAGCCAAAGGATCTGTAGACCTATCGGATCAAATGAATGCCTACTCCAGCCCACTAAGGAAGTCTGTGAAATGGCATAGAAAACTGGCAGTAGAATTGTTATTGAACACATCTTTGCTCAATTCGTACATAATCTACCAAGAAACGACCAAGTCCAAGATGGGGATAGTTGATTTTAGGAAGCATTTGTGCAGATACCTCACTACACCTACAATTCAGGTATGTACAAAAGTGGAAGTGTCACAGAAGAGGAGTATGTGGAGCACAGAAAGTCTAAATATTTGGCAAGGGATGAGAAGGAAGGAGATAAAAAGAAAGCTATTGATGGAGAATTTCACGTATTCACTCAAGATGTACAGGCTGTAAAACTAGCCCCTTGCGTCAATGCTAGTGCCATGTACTATAAAACGAAACTAAATGTGCACAATTTCACTATGTACAACATTGGTACACATGATGCTGTTTGCTATTGGTTCGATGAAACAGCATCAAGTTTAGAGGCTTCAGCATTTGCATCATGCATAGTTGACAATTTAAAGTCAGTTTTGGAGGAAAAAACTCCCCATTATCTTATGGTCAGATGGGGCAGGCTATCAAAATCGCAACAGTGTACTTTCAAATGCACTACTGCACTTAGCAAAAGAGTGGAATGTGATAATTGAGCAAAAATATTTAACTAAAGGACACACTCAAATGGAATGCGACAGTGTTCACAGTTGTATAGAAACGAAGTTGAAAGGAAGAGACATTTTTCTGCCAAGTCAGTACAGTTCAATTACAGTAGAAGCAAGGAAAAAACCATTCCCATACAGATCTAAATTTTTAACACATGAATTCTTCAAAGACTATTCTAATTCTTTAAAGAAACAATGGTATATGACTCAATAAGACCTGGTATAGTCAAATTTGACCCAACAGTTAACCCTTTGACTGCCGGACAATTTCGCGAGTAAAGCGCATGGGAGTGAGTAGCACTTTTGTCTCAGAACTGCCAGCACTTTTAGCATGCTGTGTGTCGAGAACTGCCAAGGGCCAATCTAGTCGGCCCTCAAGTTTTTTATTTCCCAATTTTTTTCTCTCTCTCAATTTTCACGTTCTTTGCATCAAATTAAAGAGAAATAATTTCTGTATATGAAAAAAATAAATAAATATGGGATTGCACTAACTGTTCACTGAGTATTTCGATTTGAATTTGACTATATAAGCTGTTTGTCTGTAAAAATTATTCATAATCATGTTGGCATTAGCTAACAACACTACTCTATTATGGAGCAGCTGATATCAATAATGCTTTATAAACTCATTGAGGTTATTATTCTCATTGTAGTAAAGCATAAATAGTGTGTGAGGAGTGTTTTATAAGTTGTTTTTGTTTCAAATATGGACTCAAATAGTGGTGGACGTTCTCCAGTAAGTGAAGGAACATTGGTTACAGAATTGTGCCAGTCAGGAGTACAATTTATAGATTGTAATGATGATTCTCTGCATGATAGTTCATCTTCATCATCTGACATCAGTGGAGTGGACTTTCTTGATAATTCTGATGATGATCCGGACTATATTCCAGATGTAGAAGCAAGAAGATCTCAACCAGGAACTTCAGGGCTACAGAATCCTTCTAATATACAAAATAGACCTGTGCCACGTCCATTTGTTAGAAGTTCAGATGAAGAGTCTGAGCCTGAAGTAGGCCTAGTAGTGAATAGGAGAGTAAGGCAAAGAGTTGTGGGTAACAGGGGTAGAACTAGACCTACAGTTAGACAACGGCAAGCTAGTCCTGACAGCAGTGATTGGGAGGAGATAGATGATGGAGAAGATGTAGGCTATGTAAACTCCTTCAATTTTGGTGAACAATCTGGACCCAAGCATTGTCCCCCACAAAATTCCTCTCCAATTGAATATTTCAATTTATTTTTTTCCTTGGCATTGTTGGAAACTTTTGTACGAGAGACCAATAGATTTGCTCATCAGTTTTTGAATTCAAGTACGGAAATTTCACCACAAAGTCGTTTACCTGATTGGACTAATGTGACTGTGGCTGAAATGAAGGGGTTCATCTCGGTCATTATGAATATGGGCTTATGTCAGAGGCCATCAATTGAAAGTTACTGGTTTACTTCCTCCTCTCAAAGTATTCAATGGTTCCAAATAATGTTCACCAGAAATCGTTTTCAAATTCTTCTCAAGTTTTTCCACATTGTTGATTCCAATACCCTTGCTGATCATGGCACACCAAACTATGATCCATGTGGAAGATTCCAACCCCTCATTGATCACGCTAATCGGCTCTTCCGTTTATTCTATGTTCCCTACAAGAAGTTGTCAGTTGATGAGTCATTGGTAGGCACAAAGAAAAGAATTGCTCTCACACAGTATATCCAACGCATATAAACAATGGAAAAGATGCTTTCTTGACACTCATAGAAATGCCTGTAATTGAATCCATAGTTACTTACACAAATATTGAAATGTTGAGAAGAAGAGACAAATACAATGATAATCAAAGGTATCTACAAGACACTGATTCAGTCGAAATTCTAGGGTTGATAGGTTTACTATATACTGCTGGTTTCCAAAAAGACGGTCACCTGACTGTGGATGAGATGTGGTCACATCTTGGACCACAATTCTATAGATGTGTGATGAGTGATGAGTAAGAACAGGTTCAAATTCAAATTCTTTTATAGGATGGAAATGTCTAGTGTGTATCCAGCCAAAAAAGAAAATCAAGATTACCTGTTTTGTTTAATGTTTATCATGATAGCCTAGTTGCCTATATAATATAATTATAAAACAAATAATATATATAAAAACAAATCTGATTTGTTTTTCAAATATAGTAGCAGAACCTGATCAGTTATCATAGTAGAAACCGACGCATTTAACCCATTTTTTCTTATCAAATAGCTCTACATTATCCCCAAGATGAGAAAGCTCTGCAGATTCATCAATTGATATCATCAATTTGTGTCAACACAATCTTTCTGATCATGCATGTGCCAGACGAGATCAGGAAGATCACATTTTTGAGTGATTTATTCCTTTAGATTGTGGTTTTCCCAGGTGATCAATGATAGAATAGAAATACCATAGGCTTTGAATGGAATTCAAGATTCTTCTGCCGTTATGCAGATAATTCCAGTAAGTTAGCATTTTATCCATTTTCGTCTTATCCTTTGTAGAACCAGGCAGAATATTGAGCTGTCACTTCAACACAATTTATTGCATCAAAGACTTGAACTATCTTATAAGTACCTACAGATTTTATTGTATTGATCAATTTATTGTAAATGTAGTTCATTACTATCCTCTAGTGATGCATTTTGTTTGGGGCATAGTACTTTTCAGACAATTGTCATGGATACATTTTGTGAAACTCTACTGCATGAAGTTATGCCAAAACTCACCACAGAAACGTGGGAGAAAATACCAAAACAGTTTCTTACTGAGTGGAATTTTCCAAATTGTCTTGGGTCTCTTGACAGGAAGCACGTGAATATCCAAGCACCCACAAAATCAGGATCACAATATTTCAATTACAAAAAAAAATTCTCAGTTCTACTGCTAACTTTATTGGATGCCCAGTACAACTTTATTATGGTCGATATGGGTTCATTTGGGAAAAATAGCAATGGGGGGATTTTTTCAAACAGCAATCTATAAAAAGCAATTGAAAACTTTGTATACCCAAAAATGCATATTTACCAAATACAACAACCAAAGTCCCATATGCCATGGTAGGCAACAAGGCTTTCCTCCTGAAAACGTGTTTGATGATGCCTTATGCAAAAACGATTTAGATGATGAGAGACAAATTTACAATTGGGCCTATGAGATGCATAGTTGTATAAGTCACCTTTTTCAATATATTGAGATATTGCCACCAATAGTTAGCATTTTGTCTATTTTATTATATGGCAGAGTGGTATAAGTCAAATGATATCAATAATGGTGCTGGAACTGTTTTTTGTTATGCTCCTTATGGAACAGCTGTTTTTGTTCACAGCCAGTTTGCAGTCAGCAACTTGCCATTTTCTAAACTCACTGTAAACAAGATTGATACGGTTCTGGACTAAGAGTATGAAGTTATTATTTTTGCATAAAGTACAGGATATTTGAGACTTTTGGAGTTTTATTTGAGCATTGCTTTCTAGTGAAGGGTCACACTCAAAATGAAGGTGACAGCATTCATAGAAAGAGCATTCACTCATTGAAAGAGCATCGAGAAATGTACCAATTTATGTGCCTAGTCAATGGTATCTCATGGCTAGAACATCCTGCAGAAAAAATCCGTACAAAGTGACAGAAATGGGAGATTTTTTTGATTTTGCTAAGCTGAGGAGTGAATTTTGCAATAATATGAACGTAGATGAAGATGGCAAAACAGTAAAATGGCAAAAGGTGAGAATGGTCATGGTTGAACATTCATCACCTTCATTTATTTATGTGAAATATGATTACAATGAAGAATCATTTGCAAAAGTGAACATAGAACCGCGACAACGTAGAAAAAATACAAAAACCATACAGAACACTGAAGCAAACATTTTGTATAAAGATGCTGTCCCAATAGCCACAAAAAAATTTTAAGATTTGGAGCATCTTTGCAAAATGAACATTATTCCACATGAATATCACAGCTTCTTTCTGAATTTGAAACATTCAAGTTTGAGCAATGAAGTTCATTATTAGAAGGGATTGTTCTACTTGTAATATATTATATAATTCTACTTATAATTATTCTATAATTATCATTCAAAAAAATCCTTATCTAATATTGCATTTTTATTTTTTATAATTGTATTTCCAATCTATATAAATAAAAAAGATTACAAATGACAAGTGTACTATTTAATTTGTTATGAAAATTTTCCCAGTTTGAGCAGATAAGTGTGAAAAAATTTACTTACTTTCCTACATCCTGTTATTATTATCATTTCCTATTCTATCTATAGAGTGAAAAAGGTGTTTCACACTAACATTGTATAAACGTTTTGTATTGGTATAAAAAATTTTGTCCTGGAAATGTTTGGTTCAAAATTGCTTTCTTATGCTTATTATTGAGGATTGTTTGAATAATTGAAGTCAAAACATAGTAGCCTACAAAACTAATTAATTAAACATAGTTTTTACATTTACTAAAATCATCTAGAAGCTTCAAAACCTTCCTCATAATTGATGGGCTGTGAGTATCAAATTATGGTTTTTCAAAGTATCAAATTAGAGCAAATTTTGTAGATGATAATAAAATCCATGAACAGCATTGTGTATAATTTTCAAAGATATTGTGAAGAAATCAGTGCAGAACTATCACATGTCCGAGTTAGGATACTTCTGCAGTATTCTGAGTATTCAGTTTTACTCTAAGCAACAACTATTCTATGTGGAGATAAGATAGTTCTGCACTCATAGTTCCAGTACAAAAAAAGGCCAAGTCCAGAAAAATGCCAAATTAATAAAAAAATTTCAAATAACCACTCAAATTATTAGAAAAGAGTGCAGTTTTTGTTTAAAAACAAATTAATCAAACATAGTTTAATAATTAATTCATTAATAAGAAGGAGAAAACTTTGAACCTTTCTACTGTTAAAGTAAGAATTTGGACTTGTGATAGTTCTGCTCCAAAGGGACGATCTGTTCCACACTGTATCCTCCAAACTGTTGACTGATCCCTTGAAACTTGAATTTATTATGAATAGTTCATACTAACTTTTAAACATTATTTATAATATACCGGGTTATCATAAAAGAATGGTGCGGTTTCAGTAATTCGTAGGAAGATTGTAGGGAAATTTTAAAATGTTATATTGGTATCTCTGAAAGCCTCTAACCCAAAAGTTTGTTTATAAGCTGTTCTAACCTCCACATCAGTTCTTGTACTGTTGTTGCGGTGAGTTTAGAGAGTTACTATGTTCTTGGTTAAAGATAAAGCAAAGTGTGTTTCATTGATGGCTGAATTAAAATCTGTAATTTTAGTTCAACATGCGTTCCGACGTGAATTAGGAAGAGATCCACCACACAAAAATAACATAACATGCTGGTTTAATCAATTTGAAAAAACCGGATCAGTTCAGAAACAGAAATCAACCAGTAGACCAAGTGTACCACACGAAATGGTTGAACAAATTCTACAATCAGCAATTAGAAGTCCTGGGAAGTCCATCCCTCATCAAAGTGTTGAATTAGGTATTCCGAAAACAACGGTTCACAAAGTTTTACATAAAAAATTCAAATTACACAATTATAAAATCCAGGTACTGCAGGAATTGAAACCCAATGATTGTGTAAACTGTAACAATTTTGCTGTTGAAATGTTGGACAGTAAGTGAAAACGAATCATTTTTAGATGATATAATTTTTACAGACAAAGCTACTTTCCATGTGAGTGGATGTGTTAACAGACACAATTCACAAATATGGGGCTCTGAAAAGCCACACGCAATTGTTGAGAAACAACGTGATTTGCCTAAAGTTAATGTTTTGTGTGTTGTGATGAAAAATTGCGTAATAGGGCCTTTCTTCTTTGCTGAAAAAACAATTAATGGAGTAACAATTAATGTTGCGTATCTCAACATGTTAATCAATTATTGCTTTCCTCAGCTAGATGAACTCGAAAACATTCATCAACTTCATCTCCAACAAGATGGTGCTCCCCCACACTTTAGTGCATTGGTCACAGACGCTTTGAACAGAAAATTTGGAGATTGATGGATAGGCCGACAAGGACCTATGCTGTGGCCTCCAAGGAGTCCAGACCTGACACCTTGTGATTTTTTCTTGTGGGGTTACATCAAAAACATTGTTTATTCACAAAAAATTCGCGACTTGAACCACTTAAAAAACAGGATTAATGAAGCAATGACAACCATAACCGAAGAAATGTTAGCAAATGTTTGGAGAGAAGTTGAATATTGTTTGGACATTTGTCAAGCAACTAAGGGCGCCCACATTGAAATTTATTGATTATGTAAAAAAACTGTTTGAGATGACAAATAAGATTAAAAAAAAAAATTAATTGTAAGTAATTCTGTTTTTCTTTAAACAATGTTTAACCATTCTTTTATGATAACCCTGTATAATAGCCAAGTATTTTATGCTTTATTTAGTCTGTGTTTAAGCTTACTATGATTTACCAGTAATAAGCAATGGATGGTGTCTGGAGTGAAGATATTAAAATTCAAGGATAACCAATACAAGTTTGTAAACTGTACATAACTTAGGCTAGTTGGAACCATTGCTTATTACTGGTAAAACATAGGGCTAAAGTGTCAAATATAGGCCCAGCTACCTGGAGGCAAATTTCTGGTGATTTTGTCATCAGAATAGCATGCTGAATCGATTGCAACCAGTAAGTTGCCTCCAGGTAGCTGGGCCCATATTCAACACTTACGCATTCACTTATATCTACTAAATTGTTTTTTGTTGTATTTTGTAAGCATTATTGTCTATAACTTATATATTGCAACATTATTAATTTGTTACTGTACCCTTTATTTTATGTTGCAGGTTCCCAAAAGATCAAATTTTGCTTGAATAATCATGAAATCTATGCACGGCAATAAAAAAAAATGTGATTGAAAGAGTGGTAGAAAATTGAATTCTCTTCCATAGTATGTATTTTTCTACAGATTTATATAAAATGGTAAATTTCTGACCATACTCCCCAGTCAAAATATTAGCTGAAAAATACACTTATTTAGGCCTGTATTTCATCCTCAAGATGATAACTGTTGTGCTCACAGGAAATACTATGTTCTTTAATTGGATTTTTAATATATGTTGGTCTTGTTTCTACAGGGTATTCTCTTTGTTTTGAAGTGTATTGTTTTTCTTTGAATTGTTATTTGTATTTCTTCTGCAATGAATTTCTATTTCTATGTCTTGATATAATTTTATAAAACCATCCATTTTTGCTTTTATATTGTTACCAGGTACCAAGACAAACCAGAAAAAGAAGCGCTCCATCACCACCACATTCACCAGTCCAAGATCTCCTCAGTCAAAGTCCATAATCTCCTCAGCCATCAACAGCTACAGTGCATGTAGAGACTCCAAGAAAGAAGAGACTTATGGAAAAATTGAATTGCCAATCAAAAATAATTAAACATCAACGGCAAAAAATATGGAGAATGAAGAGAAGAGTGACAAAACTGTCAAATATAATAAGGGACTTGAAAAGTAAGTTTTCTATTGAAGATGAAAAATGTTCTATTTTAGAGGGTATCTCAGATACATCAAATTTTCTTGTTAAGAGACAAATTGATAAGGCTCAGGGGAAAAAGCTTAGTAAACAATATAATGAAAAGCTAAAATCGTTTGCTTTGTCATTACATTATATTTCACCCCAGGCTTATGAGTATGTACGATCTCAATTTGATACATGTCTGCCAAGCTGCTCAACATTGTCAGCTTGGTATAAAACCGTTAATGCTGAACCTGGCTTTTGTACTGAAGCTTTGAATGCAATAAAGTTATATTGCAAAGCTAATGATGAACATCCTGTTGTAACATCCTTGATTATTGACAGCATGTCAATCAAACAATTTGTTAAATGGGATGGCCAAAAGCATGTGGGCTATGTAAATTTTGGAGTTGATCTAGATGATAATAGTATTGATCACGCCAAGGAAGCCCTGGTTTTTCTGCTTAATTGTGTAAATGGGTCATGGAAATACCCAATTGCCTATTTTTTTATCGCAGGCATCTCTGGTGACCAACTAGCTGGTTTAGTGCTTAGGTGTCTCAATCTTTTAAATGACACTGGAGTCACTGTCTGCTCCATTACATTTGATGGAGCCCCAAATAATTTGAGAATGGCAAAAACTCTTGGTTGCTCTTTAGTACCAAGTGAATTAAAAACCTTTTTTTATCACCCAGACACTGGTGACAAGGTTTACATATTTTTGGACCCTTGTCACATGCTCAAGTTGGTGAGAAATACCATTGGCCAGAAAATCCTTCTGAGCAGTGATGGTGCAATAAAGTTCGAGTTCATTGAAAAACTTTTCAAGCTCCAGGAAGCTGAGGGTTTGCATTTTGCCAATAAATTGACCAAAGGCCATATTAATTGGTTTGACCAAAAAATGAAAGTAAAATTGGCTGCACAAACGCTGAGTGAATCTGTCTCAGTGGCTATTGACTACTGTTGTAAAAAGAAGATTGCTGGCTTTGAAGAAAGTGAAGCCACAGCAATCTTCCTGAGACATTTCAATTTTCTGTTTGATGTCCTCAATTCAAGAACAGTAAAATCATTTGCTGGAAAGAAGGCCCTTTGTGAAGAAAACTCTGAGTCACATAAGGAGATTATGCTTAATCTTATTGATTATATTAAGAACTTGAAAAATGTGGATGGCTCTCTAGTAATAAGTAGCAATAGAAAGATAGGATTTTTAGGTTTCATTGTATGTATTTTAAGCACAATAGGGCTGTATGAAGATCTTGTTTTAAATAAGAAAGTCTTGAAATACATTCCAATGTATAAGATCAGTCAAGATAATCTTGAACTGCTTTTTGCAAAAATCCAATCAAAAGGTGGTTGGAATAACAACCCAACAGCCATCCAGTTTGTAAGTACTTTGAAAAAAATTATTATTGCCACAGAATTATCAGATCTAAAATCTGGAAATTGCATTCCCATGGAAAGCATCCACATTTTGCATGCAAGCTCTGCCACTCCTCCAACTGCAAATCCAATGATGAATATTAACTTGACATGAGAGAGACTGTGATCTCTTGATGAGGATGCAGAAATTGATCCTCTTTTTGATCATTTGTTTACTACCCTTCCTGAGGATTTGATTTTATCTGAGATATCTCAGGATATAATTGAATACATAGGAGGATTTGTGGTGAAATACTGGGGTGAGCATAAGTCAGGGTGCACTGTCTGAGAATGCGCATGAGCAGGTTTCCCCCACTCCAACTATTGTAACACGATGGTAAGATTCCCAGACCAGTGGCATGACTCAGTTACGAGTTAGCAAGCCTAGTAGTACGTGTTATAGTGTTTGTTTGATGTTATCAGTGCTACCAATGGCGCAAAACCAAAGAATCAAATATTCGCTTCAAGAACGTGTTTTTTTGTTAAAGAATTATTACAAGTTTGATGGTGATAGAGAAGTTATTACGCAACTTTTTTTGAATAACTTTCCTGATTCTCGTGTACCAGGTCGCAATTATCTTCATTGGCTTGCCAACAAGTTTGAGCAGACTGGCAGTATTGCTGATGCTCCATGCCAAGGTGCACCATGCACTGTTTGTACAGAAGAAAATGTCAATCTTGTCACGCAAACCTATGCCTTAAATCCACACCAGTCTGCAAAACGTACAGCTATGCAGATGGGTATTACATGCTGTTCACTTCACCGGATAATGAAGGAGATCGGATTGAATGTGTACCGGCCAGTTTTGTTGCAAGAATTACGAGAATCAGATTATGCTAAGCGCTTAAATTTCTGTGAGTGGTATCTCATTATGAATGAAGCTGATCCACAATTTGCAAACAATATTCTTTGGAGTGACAAAGCCCTCTTCAAAATGAATGGAAGAGTAAACAGGCACAATTGTGTTTATTGGTCCCGAAGCTCTTGACCATCTACATGTGACAGCCAATCAACTGAGCCAGCTGAACCACTTCGAACTAAAAGAGCTTTGAGAACAAGACGTTCATCTGATGAAGCTACAGGGTCTTGAAATACACGTGATTCCATTGGTAGGTCCAAGTTCACATTTGTTTATGATTTTAAAATGCGTGGGAGAAGAACATTGTGTTTGTGCCAGATGATTCAAATTCAAAACATACTGCAAAGCTCACTCCAGATACATTTTCAGCTCTCAGCCAGACTTGCCAAGGAATAATCCAGCTAATAGACTACACATTTGAAAATTTCCAATTTGAGTACATTCTACTTGGAAAATTATCTTCTGACTGTCTACAGGGGTGCTTTGGACGATATCATCAGATGAATGGGGCAAATTATAATGTAAGTGTGTGCCAGGTTGTTGACTCTGAGAGGAAATTGAAAGTCCTTAATTTGCTCAAAGTTGCTTCATCAAATCTAGGCCAATTCAGCATGCAACAGTTCAAACATTGTCAAGCAAGATTACAGACTGAAGCTGATATGAATCTATCTGAGGACATTTCTACATTTGATGTTAATTTCCCTCCAAATATTATTTTTGAAAAAAGTGATGAGGTGGAAATAAAGGATACCGAATCAGTTGCTCTATTGTATATAGCTGGATATGTATGTCATGCTCTAATAAAATACGTAGGGAGTTGTGTATTTTGTAGTAGGCTTGTGACCTCTGGTAATGACATGGAAGTAGACACAAGTAATATAGATGATGCCCATCAGTATCTCAACTACATCACGGGAGGAGGTTTGAAGGAACTGACAGAATTCATTCATCAACTTGTAATTCTTGAATTCAAAATATTCACCTGCCTCATATCTGCAGAATATGAAGAGAACTACACAAAATGTGAGAAACAACGGGACATACTTAAAACAATTTCCAAATCAGAATTTATGGACTACAACCTGTATGAAAATCAATTATGCAGTTGTGGGAAGACGATGACTGATTTGATTGGCAGAGCAACTCATATTACTGCCAATATTTTATTGAATAGTTATTCTAAAATGCGCAATGATAAGTTTTCAAATCGTCATTCCTCGGATTCAAAATTGAAAAAGAGAAAATTGCAGACTTTCAATAACTAAACAAAAGACAATCTAAGAACACAAGTCTATCAATAAGAGACTTTTAATGTTACTCTATTTCAAATTAAGTGGAAATTATTTAGAGTATAAACATTGTAAAGTAGATTGAAGTTTTCCTAAAGTGAGCTAGTATTCAGCCTTCTTGAAGTTTTTGTAAGTTATGGACAATCTAAGAACACTATAGTCTGTCGAATTTTAGACATAAGTTAATATTTCTCTATTTAACATGAAGTGAACATTAAATTTATATATATAAAGTATAAACGTTTTAAAGTGGATTAAAGTTTTTAAAAAGTGAGTTAGAACAGCCTATAAGAAGTTGAAGTAAGTGTATAGTTTGTTTATAAATCTAATCAAGAGTATACTCTTCAATATTTGAACAGTGTATGAACAGTGAACACACTTCTTTGTGATACCGTATGCAGCAGTTTATCAAATTTCGTTGAACCCAATTGGATACTGGAAGCTGACTATTGAAATTTGTTTAAGAGTGAGTAAGCTAACAATATAGTCGCATATTTATCATATTTCTTAAAGACTTGCATGAAATCTTGGTATTTATACTTTTCATCATGATATTGAAATTTATTAGATTAACAACTGATATGCATGCTTGAAGATCGAAGGTATTGAATGTTTTGATTCTTGAAAATCATGATACTGTATATGAAATAGACAAGTTAATAAAATTCATGGAGAAAATTTCATTAGACTAAAATTACCGGTAGATACGGTAGTGTACACATAGCCTACTCGCCTACATTGAAACTTGTTTCTAGGTTAGCCAACAATATGATCGCATTAATCACTGAAAACTAGATTTATTTATTATTCCTCATGAAAATCGAAACTGGATTATAAATTTAATGTTTTTTTCCTAAGTTTAGATTGTATAATCTAAATAATGTTATGTGAACAAGAGTTTACTTTTGTACCAAGTGAAATGATCGTATCTAAACAAGAATTATTAACCTCATAAGCTTATGTAAATACACCAACTCATTAACTTATTATTTATCAAATCGAAAAATACCTTAGATATTTATAGACATAATATTTCTTTAGTAAAATAATGTCTTTAGTTGAGATCACACATGAGTTTAATTTCGTTTAAATGAGAATCTTGTTTCGCGCAAAGTGTAATGGAAGCTAGTCAATACGTTTCTAGGAGTAGAACGCTTTGTGTGACGTCACATCTATCGGGTTCAGGCCCGTAGTCAAGTTGGCCCTGCTTTATTTCTATCTACTGAACCGCCATTTTGGAAGTCGAATGCTACATCATTTGTTTGAGGTTATGTTCTTTTATTTGAGAAGATTATGGTTAGCCAAGAATATGGTTTAGCCAAGTTTATTTTATTTTATACATTAAAATAATATGATATTTAAAGCATTGACGTTCTTCATCTTTCAATTATTTCTCCCCTCTTTTTGTGACCGGTATGTATTTCTAGCCTAGTGTTGCTTCATAATTTAAACTCTGTTTTATGTTTACAAATACCATACATAAAATACATAGGCTACTTGTTCATTTGTTTATTAATATTATCATATTCACTAACCAGTAGGCTACCTAACTTTGATGAGACTAAATTCTAGCTAAAGTTTGAACAGCTTTCAAAGTAAGTTTTAATTTTTTTACATTTAGTTTAGTTGAGGTTTTGATTTAGAGATCTGGGGCCGGTTTCACGAAAGTCACAAGGTACATTTTCACCTATGAATTTGAGAAAGGGCTGGAATAGTAAATTTAAATAAGTTATATAGTTACATTCAATTTAGTTACATATAAACTCAGCTATTAGAATTGTAACTTGTGAATAAATAGTGACTTTTGTGAAACGGGCCCCTGAAGTTGAAGAAAGTGTTTGACAAGGCCTGGCAGGCTTTACACAATATAGCCCAGTATAAATAATTTACTTGAATGAAAAATTCAATACAATCTATTATCAAATAAACTACAAGTGTATTGAAATTCCCTGACTGTTCCAGAAGATTAAGGTAAGGTTAGGTTACACAGTAGTAGGCTAATAATTAATAGATAATAAGTAGCCTATGCCGTTTTCGGGGGCAATTCGGAATTTTAATACTCTTCTGGTTTCAATTTGAGTATACCCAATGGTTTGTACAAAATTAATCATTAACTTTATAGCCATGAAGCGTTTTTTGAGATAATGTAGCAACAGTAGCCTAACTAGTGATGTGGGCCGGTTAACCCTAGAACGCTGGGTATGCGTAAAAATTACTCATGCGACGTCATCAAACCAAACCCCGCCTACTACAATGAAGGGAAGGGGATGAGCTGCCAATTATGCCTCCTCAAGTCAGTTGGCCATAGGCAGCCATTGAGTATGGGTGGATAGTGTGTCATTTCGATTTTCCACAGCTCCTTTTCTAAAACTTGGTGAGTAATATTTACGCATGTCCACTCATAACCTCATTTGATTGTGCGTATTTTTTTCGCATACCCACAAATAAGTTGTGTTTTGTATGCGTAATTTTTACGCATTACCACTCTTAATAGTTTTTATTATTGGAATACTTACACACATAACCAACAATAGATTTACTACCATGTTTGTCTCTTTTTTGTCTGTTTGTTTGACCAAATATGTATTGCCATGTAGCAAATATTTATTATGCTAAACTTTTCAACATTGTAAATACTGTATAGTTTATACTAGTATATAACTCATATCTATGATTGATACTAGTTATTATTAGTATTTGTATTTTCTGCAGATGCAATGGAATCTGAAAGGCTGAATTATGAGGATATTTTAAAACTAATTGAAGAAAGTTGTGATGATGTCAAAGTCGAAGACACGCCTTTTGAAGAAGATGAAATAGAGACCAGTGACAAGGAAGCAGATAACACCGATGCTGATCCTGACTATCAGCCAGACTTAGAAGACAATATAGCGGACAAGCTGCAAAGAGATATACGGAAAATACAAGAAGAAATTCAAGAAGACGATATAGCGGACAAGCTGCAAAGAGATATACGGAAAATACAAGAAGAAATTCAAGCTGTACAGGATCAAACGAAACATAAATCAAAAAAGAGAAAAACAACACAAAAAGTAGCAGAAGATTCATCAGGTACATCTCAAACTAGGCCTAATGCAATGGTTCCATCAGACAGAACATCAGATATTATAAATTTTCCAGGAAATACCGTAAAAGTGTTGTGGAATAAAGGAAAAAACGAATTCACCTGGGATTGTGACAGTTTAGTTCAGAGAGGCAAAATACCACAAAAGAACATTGTACACATCAGACCTGGTCCTACACCAGAAGCTTCCAACAAATTGCAACCTTATTTGTGCTTTCAACTTTTCTTTTCTGATGACATTATGAACACAATCCTAGTTCATACTAACAGTGAAATCACTCACCAAAGAATTTTGTATAGCACAAACTTCAAGGCAAACCTTTCTGACACTAATATTATTGAGCTAAAAGCTCTAATAGGAATTCTAGTGCTTTCTGCAGCCCTTAAAGACAACCACCTGACAACAGAAATACTTTTCAACCCTTCATATTGTGGTGAACGCTACAAAGCAAGCATGTCAGAGGCTAGGTTCAGGTTTCTCATAAATTGTTTACGTTTTGATGATAAGGACACACGGCTGTCTCGTTTAGCACAAAGTAGACTTGCTCTGATATCAGAAATCTGGGAGTACTTGATGAGAAACTGTGAAAAGTACTACAAGCCAGGAGCATATGTGACAATTGACAAGCAGCTTGTTGGGTTTAGAGGAAAATGCACATTTAGAATGTATATTCCTTCTAAGCCTGATAAGTATGGTATTAAGCTCTTGATGATGTGTGACAATGGATCAAACTACATGATCAAAGCAATACCATATTTAGGTAAAGGCACTACACCCAAAAATGAACCTTCAGCAGACTTTTTTGTGAAGAAATTGGTGGCCCCAATAAGAGGATCCAATAGAAATATCACTATGGACAACTGGTTCTGCTCAGTACCATTAGTGGAGAAATTACTTGAAGAAGACAAGCTGACTGTTGTAGGCACAATCAAGAAAAACAAACCACATTTCCCTAAAGAGTTTGTGGACAAAAAGTTTCAAGATCGGGAACCAAATTCATCAAAGTTTTTGTTCCACAATGAAGTCTCAGTTGTCTCCTACATGCCTACAAAGAAGAAACTTGTTACTTTGATTTCAACATTACATGGAGAAATATTTTTCAGAAATCCAACCTTCCAATCCCAGTTCCAGTGCAAGCCCAGTTCAATTTTATAAAACATTGTTATAATTTATGTGAGAGGGTGTGATATGGTATTTGAATGCTCTAGTATGTTATTGAAAAATCTGGGTTTGAATGTCCTACCTGTCTCACTTATAGAGCTTGTAACATTGGTTGCATTTAAATTATTTTGTCAATGCCTGATTTTTCATGTGTTTTATGTTTTGTTGGTTGAGAATAAAAATTTTTTTTCAGTATTGTATTCTCTATTATTACTCATATTCTGTGTGAGACTTTTTTAATGCTTGAGAATAAAGTTATACTTATATACATCTTCCAGACAGCAAACTAGCTTCATTTCAGCTTTACACATTTAATGAATTCTGAATTTAAAACTAGTTTCATAAATTGAGCTTCGTACTGGAATCTGGAACTGAAAGAGGCCAGATCTCTGGCTAGAAGAAATCATTCTCAAATATCTTAGCTTTGATCGAGTAGTATTTAAACTGAAATAATTTATGTTAGAAAATTCTAGCTTGAAAAGTCAAAATATAGCTCAAAATTTCCGCTGTTATTTTTTTTGAGATACTGAAAAATCACAATCTTTTTTTGTTATGTGCTAGCTTCTAACTATGTGCTAACTGGGAAAAAAGACCGAAGGACCGGACAATAAATAAGCCAACCAGCTGCCATCCTAGAGTACAACAGGGGAAAACAGGGTATTGATGTCTCTGACCAAATGGCCAGCTATTTCTCGCCATTGAGAAAAACAATAAGGTGGTATCACACAGTGGCCTTTGAATTCATGTTCAACACTTGAATAGTGAACGCCAGCTTCTTATATAACAAACTTTCAGAAAAAAAGATGAATATCAAGAACTTTAGAGAAAGTGTGATTATGAGTTTGCTGGGACTGGACACACCCTGCCATAGCCGACCTTCTACAAGTGGTTCAAGTCGAACCAGAAGAACAAATCATCATCTCATTGAGAACCCGAAAAGAGATAGGAGCCACAGGAAAATAAGACAGAGGTGCTCTACTTGTTATCAAAAAGCATCTGGTGAAAAGGGGAGAGATTTTGCACAAAAAAATGTGAAGAAAATCTCAACATTGTGTGAAGAGTGTGAAAAATTTTATTGTATGACATGTTTTCAAGAATCTAACAAATGAACTTACTTGCTTATGAATGCTTACTTCTTACTTCTACTTCTTATGGATTGACTTACTTGCTTGTAAATAAACTTACTATATGTTTTTTGGTATTATTACTGAACATTTTTAGTGAGGACACCAGTGACCTCACGGCCTCTGATGACAATTGTGTCTTTCTGGTGCCATGAGGGCACCGGTGACCTCAACCTCAATCTCTTAGGAATAGGGTTTTTTTACAATAAAAATAACTTTTTTGGACTTCACACGTTACATACTGTACTAGAAGACAGATTATTAAAAAAAAAGAAAATGGCATGGGGGTCACCCAGGTCAATTTTAATGTGGCACGCAATGTGTTGAAAAATTTCATTATTTGAGGAGGTAGCTGCAAAAAGGGCATATAGGCCCATAGGCCCTTCTTGAGGAGACCATGAAAACAGATTCTCCACACTTTGATCTAGATGGCTGTGAATTTTTTTCTGATATCTTTAGCAGGATTCTTTTAACTTGTCGGAAAACAGCTGATTTAACGTTAGTAAACGAGCGTACATCAATCAGCTGTTTTCTGACAATTTAAAAGTATCCTGCTATATGTTTTTGGAGCCACAGCTGACGTTTTTGTAAACTCTGTTATAGGCCCTTCTTGCAGAGAACAGCTGTTCCATATTAAACCATAGGAAACATAACCTTATTGGCCTAGTTAGCTGTTTTAAGTTTATTTTATCAAGCACGTTATGTAATCTTAAGTACGTTTTAAAGCCTAGTTTACTAAAAATGAGTGTTAAGTGATCGTGGAAGTGTGCTAGACAATAGTGTGAAGAAAGGTGCGAAATATAGACCCTTGGATAAAGACAAATGGCAAAGATCTATTCTTTCTTTTTCTTTTCAATAGGAAGCACCAAGTATAAAGCTGTGTAATTTTATGATTTCAAGTTAGCAGATGGGAAGTCACTTTCTGGAAAGGGAAGATTAACAGACAATGCAGTAAAGTCCCTCACAATGTATTATGGCCTGGCAATCAAAAGAAATAGCGATGAGCAGTCAACCATAGAAGACATGCACATTTTGCACAAGGCTATTTGGTCTTTATATTTCCATGTTGGCTTCTCTGATGAAAAGCCATAACATGGCTTGGACCTGATAGCTGGTGTAAGTACAGAAAAGCTAAAGAGAACAATTAAACATATTCCCACCAAAAGCACTCCTACCTTCCTGAAATTATCATGCTGGAGTTGAAGCTCATCTTTAGAGATTTGAATAATCCCATTCTACTGCGAAAGTGTCTTCATGGGAAAACTCAGAACCTAAATGAATTGGTCAATGCTGTGATTTGGACTAAAAGTCCAAAAACAGTATTTGTTAGGCTTAAGACATTGAGATTTGGTGTTGCTGAGGCTGTTGCTTCATTCAATAAAGGTGCAATTACCAAATTCAGGATTTTTGAAAAACTTTACTACACAAAGATGGCAATTGATATTGAGAGGATAAGAAATGCTGACAAAGGCCTTGAAGAGATCACCAAGAAAGCTCAGAAAACAGTACAGGCAGCCAAAATAAAGCTGGAAGTTAACTTGCAGGAGGCAGATGAAGAAGCAGGATCATCCTATGACTCTGGAGCCTACTAGTTCCAGTAAGTTCAACTTTAAACACGATTTACACAAAACTTTGTTTTTTTCAACTTTATTTACCTTTTTCTCAGAAACTACCAAAGCTAGAAAGCAGAATTTTTTTGCATGTTCCTAAGGCAGGATGCACACCGGAGAAACCGATTTCAAGAAACCGGTTTCATGAAACAAGAAACTTTAGTTGCATGCAACAGATAGATTAGTTTAACACAGGACTGTGCACACTGCTGCGTTGCATGAAACTGTAATTTCATCGGTTTCCTGCAACTGGTTTACAGGAAATCCAAAAAACAGATTTCATATAGGCTTCAGTTTCACGTTTCTCGTGGTTTTAACTAGGTACTAAATAAAAAATAAAGTTTTGGTGCTTACCACGACACACGTGTGCAGTAGTATGGCAGACATATGTTTCCAAGGGAAGTTAGCAGAAGCTGTCGAAAACCATCCCTGCTTATATGATTTCCATCTTAAGGAGTACAGCAACAGGGATAAAGTACAAAGAGCTTGGGAGGAAGTGGCACAAGAATTGAACTCATCAGGTATTTATTACATTTATTATACATGTCAATAAGTACAAAACGATAGACAATATGTCAACTTTACCCAAGCAGCATGAAAATGAGTAAAAAAGAAACTTGAAATTATTTCAAATTCATAACAATAACGTTTTAAAATTGGCAATTTTTTTCAGTTTTAAAACCAAGTTTATAATCATTTAAATTATTTCCAAATTATTTTTCAAGCTTGGCCTATTTTAAAATAAGTTAAAAATAAAAATAAATTCATTTTCAAACTATATTAATTTATTAAGGACCCGATAGGGTTAGGGACCGGTAACTAACGGTTATTAGGGACCCGATAACTAATGAACGGAAGATCGTACAGTTTTGAAATTTGGAATATAATATCTTCATAGATCAAGTAAGAAGCCTATTGATTTTGAACATTGAAGGTTGAATTTAAAAAAATTTACAAGCAAAAACGAGTTAGCCTAATGCATTTCAAATACAAATATGTTACAGAGGAATCTGACAATGACGTTGAACTACGGCTATTTCAGGTTAAATTTACAGTGCAATGGTGGCCGTGCGGTTAAAGGCGTGTGACTAGAAATCAGATTCCCTCTGGGAGCGTAGGTTCGAGTCCAATCCTGGGCAGATTTTTTTGCCAACAAATTTCAAGTTTTAATCATTATGTTTATTATTTATTACAATAGCCTATTCTAATTTTATGAAAGTAATCCAAATGTTGAAACGTTTCTCTCAATTGCAGAAAATAGCTACTATGTTTACTACTTGAGCAGTTCTTGAAAGTACTGTCCTGTTTATTCTGTTAATCTGCACACTACAATATCGGGTCCTTGGATACTCCGTTGTATCGGTTTATTTTCTTTTGACTTTTAAAAGAGAGAATCTTTTAAAGTTTTCCTTCAAGTTAAAAATGATGTTAATGTGAAAAAAATCTCAAATTTATTTGAAAATTATTTTAAAATGATTTTAATATATCTGTACCTCGGAGGCACAAGACACTATGTCCACTTTTTCAAATTTGGGATTATTACACCATTGTATGTAACTTTTTCTGCTCTACACAGAGGTATAGGACACTATGTCCACAACCAACTGGAAGACTAGATACGGTTTCTTAAATGAACACCAAGTCCTATATCACTCAGAGGTAAACAACACTATATGGACTTGGTGTTGTTTGCCTCTGAAAAATTTTCTTCATTTATGGTTTACCAGCTGGACATAGCGTTGTGTACACATTGCGGATTTTTATTGTACTACCATAGCAAGATTGGATATTGTAGCCACTGCAACTGCAACTTTTGAATAATTTATTACCTATCCAGCCTAGGTACTGTTTGTTTTCCATAAACGAGGAGCAAAATGTTTCCAAACTCACGGGGAAGAAGAATTGTGGATTAAGTACATAAATTAAATGCAACTACTGCACCCAAAGGTAAGCAAACTTTCTGTACTTCATGCTTAAGGTTAGTTTGAGGTTAAGTGGTAGAAGGTTATTTTTGGGCTCAAATTTGCCTTCAATAAAAAAACTCTTTAATTTAATTAGAATTAGCATAATTTTTCATAATAAGCATAACCTAATAATGGTAATTTTATCAATTATTATTGAAACTACCCAGTAGGTTAAGGATTGTATAGATTCACAATCTCATACTTATTCATTTGAAAAATATAGAAGACTATCAAGATTGATATTATGTATGAATAATTGAATATTCATAAACATTCTCTGATTTTCTCCCTCAGAACGAACATGTAATATAAACATCCTTGCGTAATTCAGCCAATTTCAAACTTTTTGAAAGTTGATCACTTCATATACTAGCTAGTATTGTCATGTAGGTACTATATCACTCTTCATGTTATTTATTCAACCCATAATTGCACAAGTAAGGTGCACTTGAAGCCTATGTTCAAATCTACTGAATTATAAAAAGTATTATTAAAAAGTCATGAAACACTTTTTATAAGAATGTTTAATTAATTGTTTCAGATCCATCTGGTGACACCAATAATTCTGGAGAAATTTTGAATGAAGATAATGAGGACAATCAAGACAATAACAATGAAGAAGAGGGCAACAATGAAGAAGATGGCAACAATGAAGAAGATGGCAACAATGAAGAAGAGGGCAACAATGAAGAAGATGGCAACAATGAAGAAGAGGACAACAATAGAATTATTGACTATTAACAGGATTATGACAATGAAGTTGAAATTTCGTTTAATGATGATTCTGACGCCGACAAAAACTTTATACCTGGAAGTGAGGAAAGCTCAGAATCAGACAGTGATGATGTAAGGTCCTTATTCAATTCAAAAAGAAATAAGGTAAGACAGAAACTTGTTACCAATATAAATGATAGTGCAATAGATAACTTAATTGCTAAAGATTTACATCTAAGCAGTGATGATGATGATAATACTTATAATGGGGCTGTTTTTGAAGAGGCAGAGATTGTCAAGAGGAAAGTGAAAAATAAATCTCTGTGCACACAGAAAGGAAAAAAAACGTGTAGTTCATGCTAATGATTGGGCAAGTAATATTAGGAAAAGAAAACTTGCAGGGGGTAAACAATATGTGAGCAAAAGAGGGAAAGTGGTTCCTGATAAACTTATGAAGCCAGCTTGTAATTGTAGGCTAAAATGCTATGAAAAGTTATCAGAGAATGAACGGCAAAAACATTTCCACTCTTACTGGAGTGAGGAAAAATCAGTAGATGTCAAGAGGCAGTTTATTTCATCGTGTATTGAGAGCCAGGCTACAATGAGATCAAGGAAAAGAGACCAAGATTCGAATAAATCAAAAGAGAAATCACTATTATACTATTTCACAGTAAATATGGAGCGACTTAGGGTATGCAAGGTCATGTTTTTGAATACACTTTCAATTTCGAACACAGTAGTCATAAATATGTTGAAAAAAGTTGAACCAGGGGGCTTAGTACAACAAGATAGAAGAGGTAAGCAAACATCAAGCAATAAAACTCCTGATGAAACCATAGAGAGTGTCAAAAAACATATTTCTTCTTTTCCACAATATGAGAGTCATTACTCAAGAGAGAAGAGTAAGAGGAAATATATGGGTACAGAGCTAACTATTGAAAAAATGTATGAACTTTATACTGATGACTGCAATAAAAAAAACATTGATCCAAAATTAAGAGCTAAGAAATGGTTGTACTATGATATTTTCAACAAACAGTTCAAGTTGTCATTTAAACCACCTGAAATAGATACTTGTGATACTTGTGATATGTTCAATGCTAAGCTTAAAAATGATTTGAGTCAAGAAGAGAAAGATTGTATAAAAGCAGATCATGATGCACATCTTAATGAATCAAGAATGAGGTATGACTTAAAAAAGAGTGACACTACTTTGGCTAAAGGATCATCTAGGAATAAAGTGATAACTGGAGATCTTCAGAAATGCTTACCATCACCACTCACAACTAACTGCATCAGTTTCTATAAAAGGAAGCTTTGGACACTGAATTTTACGTTGTATGATTCATCTGACTCCTCAGTGCACTGCATGATGTGGGATGAGTCGAAAGGTGCCCGTGGAGGAAATGAAATTGCCTCTTCAATTTTGAAATGGGCAGATAGTGTCATTCCCGAGAGTGAAATAGAGGAGATCACACTTAGTTAACGCTTCGCGCGAACCGCATTCTAAATAAAAAAATTCAATTTACACAATCCAAACCAATAAAAAAAATAAAAACACCAATAACTACAGATGATGTAATTTTTTAAAATCTCGCTAATGATACCTATTCTCAATTCTCAGTTTGGTGAAAACATGAAAGAAGGTTTACTGTGTATAGACTAGTAAACAAAAGACTTGTTGAGAAAAATTACAAATTTCTCATGAATTAGGACAGAAAAAATGTTAATTGTTGTTCTACTAGTGTATCTACATGTAATAAGAAGAAAACTTCCGTGAAAATCCATGAGTAGCGACTCTAAATAACTACCAATAATTTTTGAGCCACTTTGAAAAGACCGCATACTCAAAGGCTTTCAAGTCTACCATAATCCTTAAATACATATTTCTAAATTCAACTGACTTTTGGAGCTGCCAACAATATGAGCATGGCCAGAAATCTGGGGTGTAGTTTTGGTTGGATACAAAACCTTTTTCATCCACCCAGAATCTGGTAAGAAGGTCTACATATTGTTAAACGTTAAAATTAGTACACAACACAATTGGCGAGAAAATACTAATGAGCAATGATGGAGCAAAAGAATGGAGGTATATTGATGAGATTTTAAATCTACAAGAAGCTGAAGGCTTGTGTCTTGCAAATAAACTAACAAAAGGTCACATTAACTAGTTTGACCAAAAAAATGAAAGTAAAGCTTGCAGCCCAAATCCCAAGTGATTCAGTGGCTGTGGCAATTGATTTTTGCCGGGTGCAAAATATCTCTGGATTTGAAAGCAGTGAAGCTACAGTCACTTTCTTGAAAAATTTCAAAAGTCTTTTTGATTGCTTGAACTCAAGAAATAAGGTCAAGGAATAATTTTGTCATTGATGACAAAAAGCCCTCAATGAGAGTAATTACGAATCAATAAAACCCTTTCTCAATGGCATGGTAGACTATACTTAGCCTGAAGCACACAGATGGTTAGAGTGGTTTCAGGAAAAAAGAAAAGTGGACTTCATAGGATTTATTGTACGTATGCATTTTGAGTTTAATTGGAATGTATGAAGATTCAGTTGTAGATAAAAAAATTGTCAAATATCTTCCAATATATAAGATGAGCCAAGACCATCTTGAAATGTTTCAATAAAAATTCATTCAAGGAAGGTTTATAACAATCCCACAGCGATTCAATTTGTGAGTGCTTCAAAGAAAATAATCATTGCCACAGATCTATCTGATATAAAATCTGGCAATTGCATTAGCCTCTCCAGAAGAAACTCAAATCAAATAGAAAAAATGTTTATTATTGAAATTATTTAGTGCTTGCACAAAAAGAACAAAGTTGTCAGAGAATGGACGCAGAGTGGTTTCAAGAAAAAAGAAAAGTGGGCTTCATAGGATTTATTGTACCATATGCATTTTGAGCTTAATTAGAATGTATGAAGATTCAGTTGTTGATAAAAAAATTCTCAAATATCTTCCAATATATAAGATGAGCCAAGACCATCTTAAAATGTTTCAATAAAAATTCATTCAAGGAAGGTTTATAACAATCCCACAGCGATTCAATTTGTGAGTGCTTCAAAGAAAATGATCATTGCCACAGATCTATCTGATATAAAATCTGGCAATTGCATTAGCCTCTCCAGAAGAAACTCATTACAATCACAAGGAGAAAGCAAATGTTGCCAGAGAAAATTACATATCAGACAAAGAAAAAAGAAAGAATCAGATGAAATCATTTACAGCATGGACTTGCAAAAAGTTATAATGCTTCCCAGACTTGAAATGTTCAAAAATGCTATATTCACTCTGAGGCTGTCTGTATATAATTTAACATTCGCCCCTGTTGGATCAAAAGATAAATCATGCATTGTACCAGTGCTATGGCATGAAGCAATCAGTGGTAGGAAGCAAGAAGATATTTCAAGTGCAATATTCAAGTTTTTAGTCAGTAGTGAAGCTCGTGATGCAAAGACAATTACATTGTGGGCTGATAATTGCTCCTCCCAAAATAAAAACTGGGCATACTTTTCTTTCTTGATCTATATCATCAATTCGGTTGTAATAAGTGCAAAAGAAATTACCATAAAATATTTTGAGTCAGGTCATACTTTTATGTCGGCTGACAGTTTCCATCACTGTGTTGAAAAATCAATGAAAGTAAATAAGCAATCAAAAATTTATGACTTTAATGATTTTAAAGAGGCTACAGCTCAAGCATCGAAAAACGTTTCAATCCAAGAAATGCTTATTGAGGACTTTGCAAAGTGGCGGAGCTACAAGTCCACAAAAAACTGTCAAATGTAGCTGATAGACCTTATTTGAATGACATTGTTACTATAAAAGTGAAACGTGGAAGTCTCCTGCTGTCATATAAAAAAAATCTATGTGACAAGGAATTCCTTTTGGATTTCCTTTTAATGAAAATAACAAAGGCCAATAAGATACCACCTCCCGAAAAATGCACACTTCCAAGAGGAATATCTATAGTGAGAAAAAAAAGCATTGTCAACCTTGTTAAAGGTAGATCAAGCATCATTCCAGAAAACCGTATTGAGTTTTGGCAAAATTTACCGCTCTCCCAAAATGAAGAGAGAGAAGATGAGAACTACTAGTGCAATAACAATTCAATTCCGGTATACTTATTCCTCATCATTTATCATTTATAACTTTTGTATAAATAAATTAAATTGTATGAATGGTTTTAGTTTTATTCAGTCTTTTGGCAATTAATTCACTTCTCCAATTATAATACCAAGTTTATTTATTATTTTGAGATTAAATTTGTGGTTCACCTAGGCTCACACTCAAATTTGTTTTCACTCAATTCACACAAGAATTTTAGAAGGCATTTTATTTTGGTTTAATACTTTAAAGATATCATGAACAATTTTATTTTAAAATATCAGTTTCATTACTATTACTATTGGAAAAATTACTAATTACCCCTACAGACTTTATAGTGAAAACCTTCAAATGTTTGTTATCTGACACATTACTATAGATATGCTAGAGCAATTTGTGGTATCTACAAACTTGCCACAGATTGGCTTGGGAAAATGCAGTTACCACAAAAAGGCCAAGTAAATTCGAGTTCAAGTGATAAGCAAGAAAGCATTATCTGATTCCTTTGTTTTTTGTAATGTTTATATGTGAAAGGTGATAATAAAAACGGATTCAGCACATAAAAATACACGAGATGTGATAAATTGGTTTTCATACTCTCAAATTATGCTGTACAGCACCATTTTATGTATACTTTTGCAATTTTCTCGAGATTCACTAGTTGACAGTTACCACAACTGTGCTTAGCAGGGCAGTATGCACAGTGCGAATAGGATAGAGACATCAGCAACTGCCTTGAGCTGAACAAGGATAGCAAACTCCCATCGAAGCAATGCTGACTTCTTGACGTGAATCGCACTATATCCTTTTCATCGACAACAGCTGGTTAAAATAAAAATCTCAACTAGATTCAATTTTTTTTAACTAAGTTGTATGTTTGAACCAGGTTCTATCTGCGACTGAGCAACCAAGCGTAAGGGTACGCGCAGACAGAGAGCGGTCAGGCGTTCCGAGCTCCGCATCCTGAGTTCTGCGTTCTTGGTAATACCTACTAACTAACGTGACAGCGCACACTACCAGCGGTCAGACCAGTGTGCGCTGTCCCATTAGTTAGTAGGTATCACAAAGAACGCAGAACTCAGGACGCGGAACTCGGAACGCCTGGCCGCTCTTTGTCTGCACGTACCCTAATACGTTCAATATGATAGGGCATCTCTATTAAATCCTCCTTGATTCAAAGTAACAATTGAAAAACTTGGTCATCTTTGGAATAAGTTGAAAAACTTACATAGCAATGCATCATAACTTAGCCACTCTTAACAAGAGTTATTTGTGTAATAGGATGTTCTTAATGTTCACATTGATGCGCAGTCGACGAAATGACTTAGTTGAATTGATCGCTACAATAAAAACTGTAGTTACTTATCAAACTGATAACACCTGAGGACGCAGCTTCAATCTGTCGATGACGTGTTGAGGCATGCAGTAGGTTGGGTTGACCTTTCCGAGTTCGCCATTGCCAAGCAGTGACAGTGCTGCCAATCCAAACAGAGTATGGAATGGATCAGGAATATCTCCGGGACGATCACTAAATCCTCCTAGTTCTGTGTCCTAGAAAAAGAATTCACAATTCAGGCACACTCATCAATGAATCTATTCAATTTCTTGGACCCGTATTTACATAATTATATAAAGAACTAATTAACCATAATAATTATACAAAGAACTAATTAACAATAATTATTATATTATGGATAAATATAATATGATACTTACGCACACTATCACATTATAGTGATGAACAGATGTGCGAGAGAAATTTCTGATCATCTTTTCTTTTTTAAAAAATTCTGTCTAATACGCATGCGTACCCAGATAATTGAACAGCACACAATATGACAATATTGCCCGGCATTCTGATTGGATTAGGCACCAAGCTGGCTAGATATATTCAATGATGAAAAGTACTATAGCATGTTATAATAGCACTAATACATAGTTTGACGCACCTGACAAGCCAGTACGAATCTCTCCAATGATTGCTTATGAACCCAATGAAGCCTGCCGAGCATTGCCAACGAAGCGAGCACCCACCACGAGTAGCAGACGTCTGGTAACTTTTCCGGTCGGCCGTTCAGGCCACCTGATGGCAGCTGGCGTTCGCTCAGCCACCACCCAAGCAGATCTCCGTCAATCAGGTGCAGGCGTCCTGAAACAAAGTTAAGTACACGATCCAACACAGAA
Organism: Laodelphax striatellus; assembly: GCA_017141395.1. NCBI lineage: Eukaryota > Metazoa > Arthropoda > Insecta > Hemiptera > Delphacidae > Laodelphax > Laodelphax striatellus. The sequence continues at coordinate 35,376,357 of CM029530.1, read as the reverse complement.
TACAACATACAACACAGAATCCAATCACAGTTGGAAGAAACAAAGATAGAACAGTAGAATCATCAACGTTTTTCTTTCTTTTTGCTGCGGAGGATTTGCTTTCTTTCGTTTTGCTTTCTTTTTGCTGATATTGTGAAAAAGTGCCAGACGGAACGGGAATTGAACCCGATACCAGTGAAGCGAAAGCAGACTGAAGGTGTGAAGCTCCAGCCAACTGAGCCATCCCGGCCATGGAAATTACAAACTGTGACAACAGACGATTCCCTATGTCCATACTTGGTCGATTTTGTATGCTACCAATGCTTAAGCATTTGCAGCAGGCTAAAATCGACCATGTGTGGACATAGGTCAACAATCAGAATTGATATGATTGATTTTGACACGCATCACTGATCACACAATGACATGCATTGAATGATCATAAGCATCATAAAGAATTAAACGTTTTGTATGAATAGATTTCCACATATTTATCTCATGGATAGGAGCTCTTCTACAAGATAGGCAATTATTGAATGAAAATATTAGAAATTTGTCACCCCAGCAATAATTTACAACCATACATTTTTGGTTATGAAAACTTTTCAAGTATTTTTTTACAATATGGATATTTAACATTATCACCATTACTACTGCACATGAAAAGATAGGGAATTCGCAGTAGGTACTAATTCCATTGCACAGTCATCTCAAAATCCTCAGACTTCAAACATTGAATTCCTGCGTTCAAGTAGAAGAGAAAATTGAATTTAAAAAGTTTAGAAATTACTATTCAATATGAGAGGAACTTTCCAAATTTAACATGATTTTGTGAATTGTTTCCTCAAGATCAAGTCCAGCCTAGAAACTAAAAAATCTTCAACCAGAGATTAATCATCCTTATTAGTCCAGTGTTAATGAATAGCCACATATTTTTTCTGTCATCAACGTTTTTCCATAATGTTTACATCCAATTTCCATGATCACATCCATCTGAATGACAAAACCCTGTGCCATAAGAAAACTCGTGATGATTTAGTCAATATCACAAAGGGAATATTTGGGTTACTTTAATTCTGGCAAAAACTATATTTCTTGAATACGCTCGGAAAATTCTAAAATTCTCGATTACCTCAATTCAATTAATGATTTACCAGTGATTGACAGAAGTCCAACACAACAGTAGATCAGTCCGGCGTGACTTTCAGAACCTGGCTGTGAACCAAATCCTCCATCAAAATTGTGACATGAAACAACAAACTCCACTGCCTTATCAACGTCAATCGCATCCAGTCTACCCTAAAAAAAAAAAACAGAGTTAAATCATACAAACAATTTTCAAATACAATAGTAACATGAAGAAGTATCAATGAATGGGTTTAATTAATCACAAGGGTTGTTGAACTTTATTATCGTAACGTTTCAAAACAATATTAACTATTTACTTACGACTCAATTGAAAAACAAAATGAAAATTATACAGAGTGGATGAAAACGTTTGAAAACTGCTTAATATTTCTTCTACAAAGGTAATTTGATGGTGGGTGACATTGGGGATCGTATTGGAATTGAAAATACTACTTTACTAAGACTTCAAAAATCTGGTCCGCCATCTTGGATCCGCCATATTCAATCTAACTTAATTTTTTCAAATGGGAAGGTGGTCATTTTAAACATGATTTCGATACAGAATTGCAAGAGAAAATGAATGGCGAAAACCGCACATAAATATGTCAACCCGTTTTTAAAATATTTTAATTATTATTTGCTCTTAATCAGTTAATATCTCAAAAACGGTTTCACATATCGATGTACAGTTTACGCAATTCACTTTGCCTTAAAATTCCGTATTGAAATCAAGTATTGCATCACTACCCCATCATTTGAAAAATAATAACAAGTCGAAGATGGCGGACTAAAGTTGAAAAAGTCACTGTAAAGTAGTATTTTTGGTTTGAGTAGGATCCTCAATCACCTCTACCATCAAATTAACTTCGTATTATGAGATATCAAGCCGTTCTCATTCTTTTCACCCACTCTAATTTAAATATGTCTGATTAATAATTAAATATATTAATATATTATAAACGGGTTGTGCGGTTTTCACCATTCATTTTCTCTTTTTCTGTATCGAAATCATGTATAACATGACCACCTTCCCATTTGAAAAAATGAAGTTAGATTCAATATGGCGGATCCAAGATGGCGGACCAAATTTTTGAAGTCACAGTAAAGTAGTATTTTAAATTTTAATACGATCCCCAATGTCACCTAATGTCAAATTACTTTTGTACAAGAAATATAAAGTTGTTTCCAAACTTTTCACCCACCCTATATAAATCTCAATGTTTGTTTGTCATATGTGTTCTTATTTATTCTTCTTCAAAACTTTATGATTTCTTCAATCTCCAACAAGGATATCAGCACTTGGGTATTTCTAAAAGCGTGGTAAGATAATCTGCTACTGGATTGGGCAAAACGATTAATAAAGATCGTATCATAATCTAAAACTGTTTAAAATAATCTTAAAATGTTTCAAAATATTGGGGTTTCTTTTCCGAGCCCGTTTCACTCTCCTACACGACAGATTTTTATGAATGATGTTGTGAATCATGGTTATAAACGCGAATATTAAACATCAAGATTAATTCATTTGAACACCCCATAGCTTGACTTAAACTCAAAGAAAAATTCCTATTTACATAATTCTTATAGGAGATTCAAATTTGAAACAATCATTGCCTCTAAATTCAGTAGAAGATCTACCAGTATTAGAATTGTACGACATACGACAAGCAAATGAAGTCACCCGCTGCATCGCTGAGTTGCTGAGCGATGAGTTGCTTTTCGATTTGAAGTTTCCAGGTGTGCCTTACTGTTTGACCAGAGAAAGAAAGTCCCTGGCGAACTGGAGAAATAGCCAGTCGAGAATGCTAGATATCACTCCGCCAGCGACATTCTTTTTCTGGTCAAACAGTACATTCATTCATATGTATTTTTGAAATCAGAAAAAGAAAAAGTAACTAACCAATAGAGACAAGCAGGCGACGGCACAGAAGGAGAATCGCGTGTCGACTTCTCCCCATTTGTCGCCAGTGAAGCTGCCATCTGGCTTCTGCAACGATGCCACATACTCAGTCACTTTGTCAACGGGTAGCACGGACACAGCATCAAGCAAGCACAGTATCTGTAAAAATTATAATTGTATTCAATAGTAGCCTATTGTATAATTTATATTAGTATTGTTATTTTAAATAGCCTAGTATTAGAAGCAAATTTATGTAACTTATTTTATGAGTTTCTATGATAAGGATGGAATTTGAATTTCAATTGAAAAATCCTGACAGCACACTTGTCATTAGACATCACAGCATCTGATGTCACTAATTTGACCAACATCTACTTCCAAAGTTGAGAATAATAAATTAAAAAAAATCAATTCTAAGATTTTACTCGAATAAATTTGAAATACAGTATGTCTTTTACCTGGACTGCACTAAGAGTGTACAGCAAGTGAGGATCATGTCCTATGCTGGATGAAATACCACCTGAAGAATCAATACATTGAGATATGAATTCAATGACTTGAGCTTTGTCCATATAATGGAGATGGCCCATCAATTCCATAGCGGTGAGTCCCCAATACATGCCTGACATTCTCAGGTATTCGGTCATACAATATTCCTGTGAGCAATAATGTTGAGTTAAACAAAAAATCATACAAATTCTATACAAATTTACTAACAGAAAACAAATGAAAAATTTAATGAAATAAATACTTTGAGAAAACATAGTATATATAATTATGACTTCGCGAATTGTGAACAAAGTTATTTTCACAGAGAATTTCGGAATCGGGATAGCTTCTAATGAATTCACATCATATAAATCAACTTTTATTCTCAAATCAAAATTAATATACCAATAATGAACAGGCAGATATTTGTTTACATTATTAGCTAAATACGTATGTAACTAAGACAAAAAATGATTAAATTAGTTCTGATTAATTGAATACCGTAGGCCTATCACCAAACTACTTCCTGGAAATATAAAATAACAGAGTATTCTGTATACAATCACTGAATCACAATATAGTGGGCAGCTTATTTCGGTACTTTCACGTTATTCGCTGTGTGCATCTACCGTGTTGCGCTCTGGCGGATAATCGTATGAATCTACGAGGGTAGATTAACATGGGCAAGGATAGGCTTATGTACGTAAAAATTAGTTTATAATTGAAATAGAACTCCCTGTCGCTTTTTTTCCTACTTATCGATTGTGGAATTATATTTAGAATAATCAAATTAACATATCGCATGTTCTAAAACATTATTATAATCTTCAATTCAAGTTTTTTAATCAACTTTAAAGGTTATGTTCGAAGCTCATGGAGCAGATGATGTAGTTCATTTCCATTGGTTATCGTTCCAACTTGCATTATGGGCGAGACATTCAAAATCAATCATATGCTTATTGAACTGGATTTTCTTTGACTCGATTAAGGTTCAAAACTGAGACTTTCGATTTCTTTGTTGAATCACTGTTTAATTATTATGGAAGGAATAGACCCGCAATTACTGTGAATTCATTTATTGGTTATCATTTCAAATTGCATTAAATACTTAAATCATATGCTTTTAAACTATTTTCACTCGATTAATTCAAAACTCATCTTTTCTTTGTTTCACTTTTCGTTTAAATTCCGCGAGGAAAGCGCAATGTCGATTTTATTTTACAATTAGGAATACGACACTTTAAATGCATTTTTGCTTATTCCCATCTCATGTTAAACTCAATAGTCGATATCGAGCTTTCAAAGTAATAGGACGTCTACTCATCTAGAGATATCAATAGTCGATATGAGATCGATACTCATCGATATGAGAAAAATATAGGTTATTAACATAACCTATAGGTTAACATAACCTTATTGGTTATTATAGGTTATCGATATCGACTATCGATATATCTAGATGAGTGGACGTGTCCTATAACAGGCAAGTACCCTTATTTCGCCTCCTCTATTTTCTATGCCATTGACAAAATAGATTATTCAACTTACAAAATCTTCTTTGTTGTTGCCATATGCAGCAATATATTCAACATGTCTCTTAAGAAGAAGCGTTTTAGGATGACTGTCATTGATGGTTACATCTTTCACTAAATTAGCCTGTGAACAAGAAATACCAGTTATCAACGATGGAGAGGAGATTGAATAGTTCCTCAGTAAAATAATTATTTTCAAGATATCTGTGAAATATTCAATTGAATTGAATTATAAAATAACTCAAGTTGAACTTGGAATAAAAAACCATTCAGATTATAAAAAAGCAAATTTTATAATTTGTGTCTTTAGTGAATGCCGCCTTGTATAAGGCTTCAGAGGCCTGTTTTATAAAAAGGGCGAAACTTCCCATAACTACTGAATAGGTAATATTATCGATGTTGAAAAATCTATATAAAACAACAAATTAACCACTAAACAAACCACTAAATAGTACAACAGCTGTTATTAGTATTCACCAAATATGAAAGTTCGCCCATAAAAAGTCCTGTTGTAGGTGAAGGTGTAGAACATGAAAAAGGCAGGCACACAATTGACTCAACATTTTCACATAGTAGGTCTACTCCGTGCTATTCATTCTAGTAAGTGTTCACCTTATTCTTGAATTATTATAGTACAGTATGAAATTTTGTGAATTTTTTGAGACAGATCCCTGGTTCACATAAAGTTGAAATTCTATTGACTCAAGGGCAGTTACTTGGGACAATTTTTCTCGGATTTTGAAGATGTCAGCTCAAATGCTATGAAACTAGAAACACTTAAACAAAAAATTAAAACAAAAAATTAAGCGCGCTATCATAATTTCAACTTTATCATACATAATTATTTTAATATTTCTAACAAATCAATGCTTTGAAACTCTGATGTAATTTATAGGTTAGTCATAGTGAAACAACATGAAAATAGAGAACTTACCATGATTTAAAAATGTGAACTAAATGTTCAACTTTATAAGATCACAAGAACTTTTCAAGTACGTTTCTGGAGATTAATATAGTATTAATTGACAAGTTGACTCTCCTCATCCTCGGCGAACATGAACAACAACGAAAACGAATACGAAACGAAATACGAACGACAAACGAAGAAACGACATGAAGATTTGTAATCAAGTTCGCCAACATCACAACAGACTTTCAGAAAATGGTACTCCGACGTGCAAGAAAAAATTTCGAAGTGAGTTAATGCTATTAATAAGCATAAAAAATAACCAAGAATATTATCCACAGTATTTAATCACAAAAATTGTTGACTACGAAACTCACATTAAAAATGGAATCAAACTAGTGAAAGTGGGACCGCGACAAAGTAGATCGACTGTAGCGGGAAAACTAAATACAATGTTGCCCCTGATATTCGATCTTTACGGGACCGTGCCGTGTAGTCGAAACGGTCAAAAGGTAGGACCGAGGAGCAATAAAAAACTATTTGTCGGGTAAAAATAAAGAGCCGTATACTGCACTAAATAATAAGTACATACAGCTTAATTGCAATTACTGTATTAAATACAACATTATTTTACAGTACAGAATTCTAATAAAAAGTAACTGGTTTTTTATAAAATGGAAAAGTTTAATTTTTATATTACTGTACTGTAATTAACGAAAACGTGTAAAATACACATGCGCATACACTGGGCACATGGTCGGATATCCCGAGGTCAGATAATATATGAAGGGTTCTACTGTATTAGGGTACATGCGAAAAGATCACTCATCATTTATTATACGTATCTATTTTTGATATTTTCATTTCTTCCAAGGCTTAATTATGTTTTATGTATATTATTCCCTTTATTATAAATAATATTGATTATTAAATTATAATTATCAATAATGTTTTTCATATTAGGTACTTAGTACTTCACTTACTTCACCACGGTCCATGGATCGGGGAATCTTCATGACATGAAAGTCCTCTACTACCTTCTATTCAAATTTAAGTGAATCTATCTCACATCGCATACCACAGACGATATTCGCTTTTAGCTCTTTCTTTTAATTCCCCAAGGGAAATCTTGATTTTTAACTTAAGATATCATCATAATCGAAAATTTATTCTTTTTTTTATAATCGGAGATTTATTGAAAATTGAAATAGAAATCATAATCATTTTCTCTGTAGACATAAGTACGGCAAGAAAAAAAGGTTGGGCAATAACAGCTATATCCAAGAAATAAATACGTTGATCATCATTCCGTCGTTCTCTTTTTTCTAGTTTTATCACGTTTTTCTTCGACTTGTTACAGTATTTTCTTTTGATTGTAGTTTTTTCATTACCGTACCACATTTCATCATAATTTGGCAACTCACGCCCCGAAAAGGATCTTCCATATACGGTTATTTCCGTATTTCGAATTAGTAGCAATTGAATCGTACTGTATATTTTTAATTTAAAAAATGAATTATTGAGTTTTGATTAAATTAAAAAAATCTCAGTACTGCTCATGTCATTTCAGTAAAACGCTAGTCGTTACTTCCACCTCATTCATAGGCTATGTATTTTTGCCGCCTAAAATTGAATAAAGGAGGAAGAAGACACACTTTGCAAATCATTATTACTCATGATAATAAACCTTCAACATACAGTACTTTGAAAACTTAAAAAGTTTTATTCATAATAACATATAATCAATAAAATTCAATGATTTTGTAATGTACAATTACTCAAGTAACTTATTTCAAACATAACAGAACAGAAAAAGGCGTATTCTGATGATAAGGAACATTTTATTAAACACTAAACTCAGCAAAAATACAGAAAAACTTCGCAGCTGCAGAGATTGTGAATCATATGAAAATCTTATATGGTTCTGTACACTGAGCTAAATATCCATGGATGGATATTTAGCTCAGTGGTTCTGTACTGGTCGGAGCTGCAAACATGAGCTTTATAAGTAAGAGAAGGCATAGATTCCTATCTCTTCTCTATGGTAATGGGCTGCTAAAAAATGGCGCTACTAAGAAATTGCCAGTCATCCTCAACGTATAATATTTTTTTTCAGGGTTATGTACCCTAAGCGCCCACAAGAGCTCTAGCATAGCCCCCTCTAAACTGCAGTTCAAAAGCTAAGCTGTAGTTCAAAACTTTTCTACACTGTAGTTTAGAGGGGGCTATGGCTCTAGGCTAGTGGGTGATGGGAGTGGTGATGATGAAGTATGATGACTGCTTTTTAGGTTCTATGGGAGTGGCCCAAGTATTTTTCTGCATTATTTCTATTCTTCCTTCAGGTGTCAGAGCTCAAGTTTCAGTTCCGAATATGATCAAATTATACAATCAATTGAGATAATCCAAGATATTATCTTGTATCTTTAGTGGCAGTAATTATTTTTATCGCAATTGATACCGAATACAGCAATTGCATTATTAACTATATTACTTTATTACAATCATAATTCCAAACAATTGTGAATTAAACTTGCATTCTATTAGGATTTGAGAAGTTATTTTACTATTCTACACCTTAATGTTTTAATGCTTCTTTTCAAAAAAGTTCATTCATAAGTCAACTAATGGTTTTCTTCAAGTACCGTACTTTTTTTTATAGAATATCCAGCTATATTATGAAGAAAAATAGAAAGTTTTTGTCCAGCGATTGAGCATAATTTTATAAAGTTACATTGCTCTATTACTGGGTAACCTAATATTCACTAAAAAAGATGAGATTATAAAATTAATTCCTCATCAACAAAAACTTAGGTACCGTACTGAACTCACGATACTAACAAATCCTACAATGAAATTAATTACATAGTACGTAGTTGAACGTTAGAGAAAGGCTTTGTGATATGGCTATTGGGGAAGTTTGAATATTAAAGCTTTCCAATCTCAAAATGAAATATAGCTGATGAAAAAACGTCTAATTTCATTGAATTTATAGAATCTTTAATTTTATACTAATAAATCCTTTCCAGTATGATTTTCAAATCGTACAGTTGCATTTGACTGGATTCATACACAAAACTATAAAAACATGTTCAAGTTATGATGCTTAATAGTTGCATTTGACTGGATCCATACACAAAACTATAAAAACATGTTCAAGTTATGATGCTTAACAGATTTGTAACTATCAAATAACTCAGAAATTACATATAAGTTCACCTGGGATAATTAATAGCATCCGTTATTAATACTTTTGAAATATGAGTTATTACAGATCCTCAGTAATTTACATAGCTTATACACTAAATAGTACTAACTAGAACCCATATTTTGCTTGGGTTTGTTTTTTTGATAACCTGTTATTTGCCCATTGGTTTTTCAGTTCAAGTTCATTTTCTTTAGCCTGAAAAATAAAAAAAAAGTTATATTTAGTAAGACAAATTGCTAATATATTAAATATATTTTACATATTATACTATTTTATTCACTCGGTGAGAGCGGTTGCTAAGTAATCATGTGGTTAAGTAACAAACATTCGAGACCGCTCTCGGATGGATGACCGACACAAAAAATTGTGCAATGAGGCGAGGTGGAATCTACCCGTAAGGGTCTCCCCACCAATAAAAAGCCATACGATAAAAAAAACACATAGTATTTTGTATAGCCTACTGAGCAACTTCTATACAAGATCACGTTTCGATAAGCGTTTAGAAAATATTAAGAATAAATCTCTGTCGCTATTTTCAATTGTAATATTTTGATAAAAATTATCATAGACGTAATTAATTCGTTTCTAAAATTTAAAAATAAATTATTTCTGAATTTCAGAAACAAAAATTATTACGTTTATGATAACTATTTTTATTGAATAAGGTAGTGCTACAGAAAGGGAATCTTTAAAATTCTTAATATTTTCTAAACGCTTATCGAAACGTGATCTTGTAAAGAAGTTTCTCAGTAGGCTGTACAAAATAATGTGATAATAAAATTCTATGCAATACTAAAATACCATTCTTCATTAGAATACTATGCAATACAAATTATTTATTTATGCTCTAAAAAATACTGAAGTCCTAACAAGAGCTACAGAACTTATAATAGGCTATGCCAAAGTTGAGCTTGAATGAGCCTCGCCTTGAAATGCAGTTATTGATTCAATAAAATATTAGATTTCCAATAAGATATGAAATTCTAATGACAACAGATTTCCAGTTTCAATGATAATCATAATAATGGCACTTGCTCTACCAGGATAAAGTGATAATTGATAATATTTATTCACAGCCAATAATACAGTTTGTATAACAAGGCCGAGTCAAACAGTTATCTATTGAAACTGTTCAATGAAATTGGTTTGGCTAAGTCTCGGTTCCCACAAGCGGAGCGGCGCATGGAACAGCTGATGGTCGCGCCGCCGCCGCTCCGCTCGTGGGAGCCAAGACTAACTACTTAATTTAATTTCAGTTTAATTTCCAAGAAATTATACACTTGTTTTTTAATGTTTTTTGTAAAGGGAAATAAAATTCGTTTATTTATTTTATTACTTAGTGGAAGCAAAGGAACTCTTAGAAAGAAACGAATAGGCATCTGGAAGAAGGGCATGATGTTATGCCAGCTCAATACATGCGGCATTTTGCGAATACCGAATGTTTACAAATAGGGCAATGCACACTGACTGGTGTGCATTGCCCTACTTGTTTGTATAGAGTGGAATATCATATGACCATAAGGTAAACATTCGGTATTTGCCAAATGCCGTATGTATGGAGCCGGCATAACATTTGGAATATTTTACAGTAGAACGGAAAAGGGAGGGCCACTTTCTCCGCGGCCATTAGAGAGGGTTCAAACAAACGGGGTTTGGGCGGTCACCAGCAGTTCCATGTGTGGGAGATAGACAATATTATGCCAGTTGTTTTATGTCTCTCTCCCACAAATGGAACCGCTGGCAGCCGCCACCGCCCAAAACCCGCTCTTAAAGATATCAAAGGAAGCTATACAAAGTAGGCTGTAGTATCAGTGTATAGCAAACAAATGTCAAATCAATCCAGGAGATCTAATGATGAAAATCGATAAAATGTTATGTTCCATAAGCCATGAGGCAAGGACAACAAATAGAAGAAAAAGAAATGAAATAGAAACGCCAAAGCGTCAGTTACCTGGAATGCGAGGTAGGTGATCTGATGTTTACGCCGTTGCTGTGTGGTTGGTCCGTCTTTCTTGTTGTGACGCTGCTTAACGGTGGTCTGTTCCTCGGTCAGCTGCTTGGTCAACCATTCACGGCTATCAGGCAGGATTTCGTCGCCACTGACGTCAATCAACTGGATATTAGCTGCACCCTTCTGCCTCTCTTTTCTTCCGCACAGTTGTTGCAGCTGAAAAATACAAATATTTTCAATTGAAACGTTGTGAAGAGTCATGGATGCTAACTCATTACAAATCAATTGTGCAAGATATAAGGAAAAAAATCATTAATCAATTTCGATATATTGTAAAGGCCAATAATTTCTTAATAAATTGTTCCAATGTTGAAATTGAATTAACCTTGTAAGACAATAAAAACTCTGTATGAAATGATAATGATGAAATAAAATAGATAGTAGCTGTCACGAAATTAGGCGGTTGTAACATTTTGCGCTGTTGCCAGATATTGGAACCGGTGAAGCGTGGGAAGGTCGAAAATCGCTCGCTCCCCAGCTCGAAGTGGAAACGTTGAGCTTCCAGTGTCGCCTAGTCGGAGTCACTTCCCCCAACTGTACTGACAGTTTCAGTCCACTTATATTTAAATGTTTAATTGTTATATACGAGTAAGTCTTATATTTCATTGTTTATAAATGCGTATAGCCAATGTAAATGGTTCAGAATCCATTGGTTTGTATTATTATTAAAAATTGAATGATTAGGAATTTTAAAATAAATTGTGACCTTACTTTTTTCTCAGGCCATCTTGAGCGGTTTAAAATTTATTGAAACCAATATTGTTAAAAAAGGATCAAGACTTCAGAAAAAACAATTCCAATATCCAAGATTATACGATTATATATCAATATCATATTAGAATAACAATATAGAATACTAAAATTAGAACTCTTGGAAGTTATTATGATGGTAATAAACATTTGAGAAAGTAAAATAGACAAACTTGTAAAAACTTACACAGGTATTAGTGGACTAAAGCAGCTCCACTATCAATGTATTAAATATATTGATATAAATCACAATTAATTGAAAAAGTCTAATATACTGTACTTGTAGTGTTTAGCATCAAAAGAAGCCAATTCTAGTTTGACACATTCATCCCCTAAACGTCCTTGAAATCGCGCAAATTTGATGATGAAATCTTCCGCTAAATTAAAGATAGAAAGAATATGAAAAAGCTATGCATAACATCAGAGTTTAAAATGATTTACACCTATATACCGAGTGGTTAGCTGAATGATGAGATTAGAAGTGATGGGAGACTACTTTTGAAGGGAGACTACTAATACCGCTGAGTTTCAATTACTGTATGTGCACTATGACAGAGCTTTGCTCACCCACCAGGCCGAATGATTTGTCATCATTCATTAAAATTGGGCCAATTAAATTGGTAGGTTAGCCTTAATATCTTATCACACCTTATCATATAAGTCATAGTCATCGTGCAAAAAGACAATCTTTTGCTGAGAAATGGGTGGAGTTAGGATGGCGGCTGCAAACTATGTGAAAAATGATAGACCAACTTCATAGCTGTAATAAGAGTCATTTAATTTGGCGGATGGCATTAGATAGATAGATTATTACTTGACGTTCCTGATGACCGTAGATTCCAATGGCAAAAAATTATATTCTACTGTAAAAGTAAATATGAATAGTAAGTGGCGAAGCATGCTGTAAAGAATATTATTTACAGTATAAATTATACTGTATAGGAAAAAACAGAAGAATTTTTAGCCTCACCTAAAAAAAATATTGAAATGTCACGGTTAGTGCAAGAGCGCAGTTGGCATCACTGCTTTTACACTAGAATTTTCAGTCGTGCATGCGAAGTAACATTTCTCCCATGTTGCCACTGACCAACAAAGGCGAGTCTTTTCGCGTGATAACTATATTGGAATTTGAACTTTATAAAAAAAATTATTAATCGATTCCAGAAATAACTGAATTAAAATCTACTCACAGCAGTCTGATCCAGTTCCACGTTTTCTGAATCGAACGAAATGTATGAAGTCGAACTGGATGCATCATCATACGTTATTTTTTGAGAAGAATCTGATTGTGGTTGACTGTAATGAGCTGATGGGAAATTGTTTGTCTCATTTGGAAGTCCGACATTGAGATGTTCAGTTTTTTTACTGGTTTGCGGTGTGATGGGGACGGGAGGTAGTGTGACGTCGACATCCATGTCAGGAGGCATCGATACATCAGGTGCGGCAACGATTTTCGGTGCATCCAAACTGAAGAAGTCAACTTTTTTGGCAGCTGAGGCGTTTTCGACTTCGTCTTCTTCTTCGTCTGCTGAATCATCGTAGTTTACCGACAACACGGATTTGCCCTTCATTGTGGAAGTGACTGTGCTACTAGGTAGGGGTTTGCGCTTGACAACCGGTGGCTTTATATCAGGTTTCTTTACAGTCGGCCTTGCAATTTGTCTGGGAACTTGATTCCCGAATTGATTTTTCGGACTCGGTAGCAAGGCAAATAAACCGGATCCACTCTAAAAAACAAAACACAAAATGATTATTATATTTGAGCTACTGCATGCTTTGATTATTTGTTTCGAACACATTCAATTAATTCTACTCAATAACTTTTATTAATTCCTTGTTTAATGATAATAAATTCAATTCAAAAAAGTTTTATTTGTTAAGAGGGTCGTGCCTTTCGTGCCCTATACAAACAGAGTTGCACTATTTCAACAAGCATGCAAAGCTAAAAAATAACATAATAATATTAATAATTATTGACTAATAATATAACAAATTTGATTGAATAACAATAATTATAACAAAGAAAACCCAATAAAAATGACAAATTAAATGATAATAAATTGCTATATTGCTATTTTATTTATAATTATGTCTAAATTAACAAACTCAATTTAAAGTTTCATCGGCTGCAGTTGAGACAAAGAAATCGGGATAAACTAATATTGCTAGCTGAGTCAGAACAGCCAATTCCAGTACAGAATGTCTTGATTTGATAGAATGGATTAAATTTATAGGATAATAGGATTATTGTTAGATGAATAGTTTTATTAAAATACGATCTGATTTTAGAATGACAATTAGGTTACCTTCGATGGTTTGATTTTCTTCTTGACCGGCTCAGATTCCTCCTCATCGTCCAACTAGAATTAAGAACAATAGAATTACACGTCATAGAATAAAGCTATTCTGAGATGGGGTTTGAAATAGGAATTGAAGTAAGCTTGAATCTTTGCACAAATGTGTAACCTTCGCTATTTACTGTTGGTGTTGGTGAGTCAACGTTTTAAATATTTTGAAGAAGTATGGAATATTTGAGATAGAAATATTTTTTAGAGTTGAGATCCGTCAACTATCTCTACGTGCTTGTACAGTATACATTCATATTATTTACTGAGTTGAAGAATTGGCCAGGACGAAAGAGTATCCAAACCAATAAATATCTTCAATACAACGTAAATACTTGGTTGAATGCATTATCAAAAACATAATTTGTAAGTGGTGTTATAAGCGTCTTTTCATTGGAAATAAATAATGTTTTTCTGAGAATTACGTCTACAGATTCAAAGGTGAACTATATTATAAACTTACTTAAATGTTGTTACCGCACAAATTATTTTTCTAAATTTACTTCTAGTTCTAGCCTGTAGGAGGTTTAAAAAATCTTTTTTGTATTTCCTCTTCATAATTTACACAAATGATTGCAATGAAGATATGCCATTAAGGGAAAGTGAATCGATTCCAAAAAAGAGAGAGTTAAAAGAACATTCAAACTCAAAGTTGAAGTAGAATAGCCTTTATGAAGATAGAAAGAGATGGGATATTGCAACTATTAGAATAGCCTTCAATATCCAATATCGTGATTGTAGACCAGGGTTTCCTGGATAGATAGTATCAGTAGTTAAAACAAATAGCCTAACTTTAAAAGATGGCAGCGTCATAGACCAGCAAAATCATCCGCGAAAAACTGATCAATTCTGTAGAAGCTTCTCACGATGAGCCATCTTGACAGAGTGTTCTTGAACACGAGAATGAGCGCCCCTTTACTGTGTGTGACAGGCAGTTGAACATTCTCATTGCCAGCACTGGAAAACCTTTACTTTACACACAATAGAAGTTTATCATGGAGTTGATAAACGAAGTAAGGGTGCAGAGATGAGTAACTTATTTTATAAAATTAGTAGAAAGAGAAGAATGTAATTCATTACTGAAACTTACATCGATCAATGAAGGCACCGATATTTTAACAGATCGAGCAGAAGATCTTTGATTTTTTGACAACTGATTCCAATCAAAGTCAATGTCGTGAAGTTTTGTCACTTTTTGTTCAGGTAGAGATGATAACTTAGTCGATCCAGGTTTCAAAGTGTTAGATTCAATATTGCTAAAAACTTTTATATCACCATCATCTTCATCACTGATATCACCACTCAAACAAGATGACACTGTTGATGAAATCGATTCCGGCTCGTTTTGTCTCAGTTCACGTCTAGAGCCTTCATTGGCAGATTCTTCATTTTTCACATTGGGTTCTTCAATTTCAGCTGAGTTTCCATTCACCAATGCTGATGACGTATTTTCGTTATGTGATTCTTCATCGCTGTCATCACTGCTATCATAAGCGACTAGTCCCAATGACATGTTTGAGCGACGTTTCTGAAAAAAATCAGCACATTAATCTAGGTAAAGTTTGAGCACAAAAGATCACAAATAAATCCAGTTGATTGTTAATCAGGAAATAGATTCTGCAAAAGTCAAAGTAAAATTTGTAGAGCGGCCGGACACTCATTCTATATTATTCTTTCTATTTGTATCATCGTATTTCAATTTGATACATAATGCACAGTTTAGATCATTGAAAAGATAAAAAAATTAAGAATAGGAAATTATAACTGTAGCCCAGTTCGCTTGACAGATCCATAATCGAAGACTACCCTAATACGATTTCTGAATTAGCCCAAGTTGAGGCTATATATTGCCTATTCTATATGAGGGTAAGGCAACTAACTAACTGTACAATAAAACAATCTCAAGTTTACAATTAAGGGAGCGACTAAATTCCGAAAAATATTCAACTTACTCTGAATGCATTCCTCAAATACAACATTCTCAACCAAGAATTTTCCATCAAATAAATAATTTTCAGTGAATCCATTACCTCAATTCTCCACTATTTGAGTTTTTTCTGAGTATAGACTGGATGTGACGGATATTCCGGAAAATTATCAACACTTCTATCCTAAAAATCCCAGGTAAACATAGCTTATACACTCTAAAAATATAGATTATCATTTACAAATATAATATTATATTTAATATTAATAAATATAATATTATTATTATTACATATATTATATCATGTATTATATTATAATACGTTTATGAGGACTTATTGAGTTATTCAAACAACTCACTTAATAATCAGAGGCAGAGAAGATTAGACTTTCAAACTGGATTTGAATAACTGAGACTTTATTCCCATAATTGATCACTCAAGAAAGCATTGTTGTTGGCCAATAGTCCGGGGACTATGTTATAATTGTTTGTAACAGTAACTTAGGTCTATTTAGTTGCTTGTTGAAGTTCTAAAAAGAATAGACGAGTAGCTGCCAAACATCAGCGCTCAAGTGAGAGACAGAGGAACAACTTGTCGGGATTAAAGATGGGTTAACATTGAATCAAATGTAAAAATGTCTGTTTTCAAACCCATCGTATTTGATAAATTTAATATTCAGCCAAAATATTGCAGTGACTTATAAAATCAAAGCTTGGATGTTCAAGAACACTTCAGTTGCCTTTTTAAGAGAGAAGAAACAAAGATAATTTTAATTTGATCCTCTTTCCAAAAGCATTCCTTTCCAAAAAAGAGTGAGATAGGCACTGATATAAAATATAATATTGAACGTAAATAGATGAAATATGGAAAATATAAGATGTAAATATAATTTTGTAATTGAATTAAATATTATTTGTGTAAAATAGTTGATGTCTCTGAAATAATAATGTCTTTTTTACTCATGTAATTGATTGTTGCACATATAATATTGAACGTAAATAGATGAAGTATGAAAAATATAAGATGTAAATATAATGTTGTAATTGAATAAAATATTATTTGTGTGAAATAATTTATGTCTCTGGAATAATAATGTTTATAATACATACAGTACCAATGGTTACACATAGCGGGAAGTTCAAACTTCAAAAACCTAACCTAGCAAGAAGAGTCTAGCAACAAGATGATGAAAATTCTGATTAAAGTATTTTAATCCAATTAATACATTCATTAAAACACCTTGAAACCACTAAATAATAGATAGCAATAACGTATTGATGATACATTAATGATTTAATTGAATTCTATCCCAAAATCGTGTTTTGTCCCTATCTCACAATGGTAAAATCCCGACAAGTTGTTCACTCTCTCTCACCTAGAGCGCGCTGATCAGGTCTAGCAGCAACTCCTCTATAGAGGAATTATCATTCGCTAGCTGTTGCCTAACCTACTTTTATTATTAAAATTGAGATACTATTTGAAATGAAAATTTTGAGTTGATCAAAAATAATTTACATTACCAATTATCATATATCATTGTTATTGTCCTAAATAGTGTTTCGCTTTCAATATTGTTCAACTGTCATCATCAATGAACGCAAAACTGCTTGATATTTTAATAAACCATGACACACACAACAAAATTTGAAACAGTGTCATTTTAATTTCACTAAACAACTTACGGTACTAAATTTATTATAATAATAATTTAATTTTTCATAGACCTACTCCTAAAATTGGGAATTTTAGCAAGATGAGTATAACTTGGATCGAATAATTTGGATGTGTGATAAAATCATTTTAATTTTCTGCTTACCTGAAAAATTGAATCCGATAATCAATTTTAAATCAATTGTATTGATTTTTCAGTAACTTTTATTGTAAATTATAACAAATGTAACAAATGAACGGCTTGATTCACAGAAAGGTTATGTTTACTTCCCAAACCAAACACACAACTGAAGCGCTGCCATCTAGTGCTAGCAACAAAATGTTATAATGGCATAGACCTAACCTAAAAATAAAAAATTGTAAATTTCGGATTGAGGTTATGCTGTTGTTTGTAAGAATGTAAGTTGTCTTATAATTTAATTATCTTATTTTATTATTTTGTACTGAATTATTCATAGATCATACAAAAAACTATGAATCTGCTTCTTTTCCAGGAATGTGTCAAATGTTATGTTTAAAACTCATTATCATTGTTAATTTTATTTTTTAAAGTAAAAACTCCTTGATCTCAATAACTAAAGACATTGAAGATCTGGTGATTTAATTTAAATATTACATTAGAAGAATCTTAGATTCGACGAGAAAGTCTTTTGATAATAACAACAAAGGATACAAGGATAATTATTGATGACAAACAAGCTGTCCCGGCGAACTTCGTATCGCACTCTTCCCCCCCCCCAAAATGTCCCCCTGTCACCCCTCTACTCACCACAAATGTCCCCCCTTCATGCCACCCCTCAAAATATGTCATCACCCAAATACCCCCCCCCCCAAAAAAAAAATCAACCCCCTCTACCACCCAATTGGCCCCCTTCATGTAAACCCCCCAAAGGTCCATTCTACCCCCCCCCCCACAAAATATCCCTCTTCATGACAACCCCCTCTTTCCCATCAAATTTCACCCCCTTCTTCCCACCAATTAATTTTTTTTAATTTCTTCTATTTTGTATTTTTTTCATTTATATTTATTTCTTTTTAATTTTTATTATTTTTTTACATTTATTTTATTATGTATTTTTTCCATTTACATTTATTTCTTTTTAATTTATTTTATTTTGTATTTTTTTCATTTATATTTATTTCTTTTTAATATTTTTAATTATTTTTTTTTAAATTTATTTTCGTTCTTCAATTTTATTATTTGAAACAGGGGGCTGTCATAGACGGAGTGGAAATATTGTATCTTCCCTATGTTAAAAAGGGGTGTAGGCTGAGTCTCGATCACGCTAGTTTCCGGACGGAGTTTTGGCGCTGTATTTGAATTCAGAGCCTTTAGGTTAAGTTTCATTTTCATAAAGACTTTTAAAAGTTTATGGTATCTTTTGCGGTATAAATCAAAACTGTTAAGAGAATATGGTTAATATTTACGGCAAAATATAACATTTTTGTTAGTTCTTTGTTTTTTAGGTTGGTTTGAGTAGAAGTAGGTGTGATTCTCTACTACAGGTTAGAATGGTTATTCACTAATAATGGTTAACTTTTAATATCGTTACGCGTGTATCAAACTTTTGGATGATTCTTCAATATCATTGATCTAATATCGTTATGTGTGAATCAAGCTTTTGAACCATCCGCTATTCAATCAGAATCAGCTGTAATTATTATCAATTATTTCAAATACACGATGTTTTCAAATACACCGCTAAAAGTCCGTCCGGAAACTAGCCTCATCCTACTCCCCTTATTTCTCTTACTTCCAGTCCCTAAGATGTCAGGTCCCAGTATGATGCGAACGATAACTCATGATTACAGCGATGATTACAGCGTAAAAAATAATTAGAGCAGAAAACCTAGTACAAAAAGAAATGGTACGGAGCGGGATTTGAACCCGCAATCTCTAGCATCAAACGCAGATGCTTTAACCACTGCGCCACTGAGACTTGGGATATGTTTGCTGATTTTTCTGATCTTGAATCACGTTCATCTTTCCGTTGTACGGTTTGGCCGGCAAGTTTGAACATAGGTTTGTAAAATGTTTGATAGGTTAGGTCATTAATGTACTAATTATTTTTTAATTATAAAGGGATTTTCTTATATTTTAATACATATTATGTTAACCAGTGCTGTAACAATTCAAACTATTCCAAAATTATCTAAATCGGTTCAGCCGTTCTCGAGTTATAAGCGAGCGTACAGACACCAACTCTCTTTTATTAATATAATATAAAATAATATATATAGAATAGATATAGAAGATAGATTGATCCAACGACACAAGGATTTTTTTGCCATTGAAAATGCCTCAAAGTGGCTCACGTCATAAAGTAAATTTTCTATCTATATCTATCATTAACAACCACTCTTTGCCCTGCAGACCTTCCAGGCGTAAAAGTTTAAACATGCTTGCACTTGCATTTTATAGATTCCCACTAGAATCTGTTCACAAATACTTGTACAATTTTAATTACACGCAATAGCCTACTCTTTGACGCCGGTAAATTATTGCATGCATAAACGTGCCTTTAAATACCAAAATATTCAGATTATTGTTAATATATCTTGATTTTTTTCAGTGACTTATAGTTGATTCAAAATGTCAGAGCTATCCCAAAAACGGGCTGGAGATACGAGAAATGAGTCTGATGATGACCAAGAACAAGAGAAAGATGATTGGATCGGACCAACTCCATCAGAAGCATCTAAGCCTAAAAAAAGAAAAGGTAAAGTAATTAAATAAGCTACCCAAAATCAGCCTTTATAGCCTAGGTAATCCAATTAATTTGTTTGAATGATTATGATCCCATAATGATTTGTTATTTCTATTTTATTACTATATTAATAATGTACTGTACACAATGTTGAGTTGATCATCTCAATTTCCTGTCCAGCGTGAACCCTTGCAGTCTTACTGGAGCAATTCAATATATCCATCCATATTTCAGAGGCTGAAT
This sequence comes from Laodelphax striatellus, assembly GCA_017141395.1. Taxonomy (NCBI): domain Eukaryota; kingdom Metazoa; phylum Arthropoda; class Insecta; order Hemiptera; family Delphacidae; genus Laodelphax; species Laodelphax striatellus. The sequence continues at coordinate 35,355,561 of CM029530.1, read as the reverse complement.
TAACTGCTTTTTATCTTGGATGAGAGTGAAGTGGCTTGCAGAGAACAGTTCTAATCAAATATCATGGTCACCAACAAGCCTGACTCAATGCTCCATCTCGCTACATTGAAGAGCTTTGCAAACCGAATGCCACTTCTCTCATCCGCACGAGTTCTACTGTATTCGAACTTGGAACCTTTGGATTATCAGACAGGCGCTTATCGCCCTCGGCTACGGACCACTCCAGTGGTTATATAGGTAGTTGACTACAATGAGAAAAAGTGGATGCCCTAAAACTGTACCCTGAGGCACTTCACAGGCAATATAGTTTCTAATCTGGGAGAGCACTCTATTGGCCAGCTCGGCCTGTCTGCGACCTTCCATTTCAGAGTGAATAGGCTTGAGAGGAGATCCTGAACATTATAGTGTCTATTGAACAAAATATCACGATTAAGCTCAACAGAAGCCTTTCTGAGATCACATAGTTCAAGTCCTGCAAGGCTATACATCTCAAAGCTTTGCTGTAAACCACAGCTTTGAAGAGGCAAAGCAAACAAGTTGAAGCTCAACGAGGAAAAGACACCAGTCCTTGTTTGCTCCTTGAAGAAGCATGTGGCTCCTAGGGGGCCAGTCAAACTGCTGGGCTTCTGGCTTGATGGAAGAGTAAACTGTAACCACCATGTGCACCAAGTCTGCCAGAGGATGTCACGAGTTACCTACCTTTTGAGATGGCTGACACACTTGGATGAACAGAACTGCCTTGCGATGGCATACCATGCACTCTTTCACAGCCACCTGATGTATGGAGTTCTCCTGTGGTGTCCGGCCGTCCAGAATATACTGCTACTGCAAAAGAGAGCATTGACGTTGATGACTTTTTCGAGATATAGGGATCACTGTCTCGGTATTCTCACGATCTACAGCCAGCACATCCTGTACTCAAGAAAACCCAAGAGCAGCTACTGAAGGAAAGTGACATACACAGCTACAATACTCGGCATGCTCCAGACTGGAAATACCTCGATGCAGACTGGCAGGGACCTTCAATAGCTTTCCTATTCAGGCCATAAGATTGTTCAAAACTTTGCCAAGTGAAGTGAAATACATGCAGTATGCAATATTTAGTGCAACCGTGAGAAATAGACTGCTGGTTAGGCCGCTGCATTCTCTGCAGTAATTGAGAGAGGAGCCTCTTTTTTTTTGAAGCATTTTAAGTTGAATGGAGAACAAATCATGACGTTGAAGATACTATTATTCATTTACTTACAATAACGTAGACTACTTGAAGATCAACCTAATCGCTTCAGTGGTGTAATTGATTATCACACAAATAATTACTTCCTTTAAAATCCTACTTCAAACTAGTAGCAGTTTCATTTCAATTGAATGCTATAATCACTATTTAAAACTAAATTATAAAGTTGTATTATTCTTCAAGTACTAAACTTGTAGCCTATTACTCATTTGTGATTTATTTAGAACTTAATGTTCATAGAATGTCTCTATTCCAGTTCTCGATTACAATACGTTAGGAATATTGTAGATAAATCTAGTCAGGTCTTGGTGCTATTGTCAAATACCAGTAACGAGAAAATAAAAAATGTTTATCTCTACTCGTTAAAGTCTCTGGATGAAAGAGATAAAGTTATACAAGGAAACTTAACCTCTGCTAGAACTTAAATAATTAACTACAACTGTTTAAGTTAGGTACTCTGCGTGCTGGGGAAAATTAGTATTGTGTTTAATTTGCCATTTTTATTGTTTTTGTTCTTGGTTATAATTATTGTTAATTAATCAAATTTGTTATATTATAAGTCAATAATTTTTAATATTATTATGTTAATTGTTAGCCTAATGTTTTGTTAATTGTTATGTTATTGTTGATTAATCAAATTTGTTATATTATAAGTCAATAATTTTTAATATTATTATGTTATTTTTTAGCTTGGCATGCTTGTTAAGATAGTGCAACTCTGTTTGTATAGGGTACGACCCTGTGAACAAATAAAACTTTTTGAATTTTGAATTATTCTTCAAGTACTAGACTTGTAGCCTATTACTCATTTGTGATTTATTTAGAACTTAATGTTCATAGAATGTCTCTATTTCAGTTCTCGAGCACGAGCATCTCTATTTGGATAACCTACCTTCATCAGAATCCTACGAAAAAAGTTACATGCATCGTGATATCGTCACTCATCTCCTTGTCACAAAGTAAGTTCTCTACTTGGCAAACGTTTCATTTCTATTATCTAAATTTATGTCTTTCAATATTGATATCGATAGAAACCTAAGATGATTTGAAGCTATCATAATAAAAATAGTTGAAATTTACTTGAAAACCAATATAGTTGTGCACAAAATTAATCCAAAATTAGGAAATATACAGTTAATTTTAGAAAATCAAAATAACCTAATGCAGCTAACTTATATTCCAATCAATGAACTATTCTGGGTTCGTTATTCATCTCAATCGGACTGAGTCTGTAGTGAAAATAAGCTACTCTCAACTGAATAGAGAGAAACTATTCAATATGTTTTTTATTATAAGTAGTAAAAAGTATTCATGATTTCTCTTTCGTATTGGTTGGAGCGTCTTGACTTTGATTATTTTAATCTGTGTTAAAAAGTCTAGTCCGTGAGTTTCAATCCTCTAATTTATATTTTTATCAAAATCTGTTATTGATTTGTAGGACAGATTTCCTAATCACCGGGAGCTGTGATGGCCATGTTAAGTTCTGGAAAAAGAATGAAGAATCAATAGAATTTGTGAAACACTTTCGCAGTCATCTCGGAGCATTAACAGACATGGCTGCTAATTACAACGGCTCCCTGTTATGCACAGTAGCAACCGACAAAGCTCTGAAAGTGTTCGATGTCATCAATTTCGGTATGTGAACTTTTACAGGAATTTCTAATTTAATTTTTTATTTTGGGCTTGCAACTTGAGAAGCGGTCAGAAATTCGGTCTAAAAGCTGTAGTCTGAACATTGTTCATTTGCTGTAGTAGTGGAAGCAATAATATTTAATTTTATCATTTTCATGTTTACGATTCAATCCTATATTTATAAACATCCTCAACGTTTCTACCGTCATATTCGTTGGCGTTGGATGGATAGATATTTACCGATAGAAGACACCAAAAGCTTATCATGAGAAACTTCGTTATCCACTCTTAATTGCGTTGAATTAGTAGGCTAATTGTGATTTCCCATGAAAAACGTGTATGATTAAATAAGAATTGATATTCCAACAACGAATACATATTTACAGTAAGTAATATATTAGTGGCAGTATGCAATAGTAAATTTTAAGAATGTGTTTGTATGAGTATTTTATATGGAAATCGTCCTTCTTCACCAAACAATCCATGGTGGTTGAAATTTGTATGAACAGATTAGTGATTATTCACTCAATTATTGGGCAAGTATTGGCCCATTAAGAAAATAGAGATGAGAATTTTCAAACTTAATTGTTATGAATAAACATCAGGAGCGTCATTTGAAAATAAAATTTTTCATGTAGGCTAATACTGTTTCTAATTTTCCATGTTTCCAGATATGATAAATATGATGAAGCTCAACTACATACCTCAGTGTGCTGAATGGATACACAGTGTTGGAGATGCTATTTCAACCGTTGCAGTGTATGTATCAATCATTATGAATCGTTATTTATACAGGGTCCGGCACAGAAACACATCTCATATTCTTATTCATTCTATTAAACTTCACATTTTCACTTGTAAATTTTGTTGAGAATAATGAGTGAATTGTCACTTGGGTGTAAGTTCTCGTTTGTTGTCAATAGCAGTAATTGAGCAGATCATCATGTTACCATAGTTCATCTGAATTGATAATAATTTGATAATGATTATGTTTGTCTTTACAGAGCAGACTCCAAATCCAATAACCTCTATGTTTATGATGGCAGGGGAACAAGTACTCCACTTCATGTCTTTGAAAAGCTTCATACAAAGCCTGTTGCAATCATAAAAGTAAGTTGAAAATAACCAGAGTAATACAGAACTCTTCTCTCAAAGTCTGTTTTGGTAGCTTAACCGAAAGCGGAAAGAACAAATTTATTTTGTTTTCTCAATAGAAAATTAGTGCTATGTAACAAAATGTCGGAAACTATAAATAATAACTCTCTATTTATATTAATATTGGGATCATATTAGGATTTTAGAAGCACAATGGCACATTATTATAAAAAATATTGTTACCTAATATGATTTTTGGAGTTATTCAAAATGTTCATAATAATAATAATCATTATCTAATCCTGTGATCTGTACACCCTCCAAATATATTTGGACACCATTGAAGAAGATGATGTCTAGAATGGGAGGAGGTGTAGTGGGGGTCTCCAAAATATCTAGCAAGTATTTTGTACATCAAATTTTTGCAAAAATGAATTTGATATACCTTTTACGTTTTTCAGTTTTTCATCCTATATTCTTCATTCATGGAAATCATTTTTTTCAATGGGTTGACAATTACTTTTGCTGTTTTTTTTTTCAGTTCAATCCAGTATTTGAAGTGTCCATCTCTGTCGACCAAGCTGGAATACTTGAATATTGGTCTGGCTATAAGAAAGAATTCAAATTTCCTAAATGTGTCAAGTTTGACTCCAAATTGGACACAGATCTTTTCGACTTTGCAAAAAATAAAACCGTTCCTTCTGGTCTGTGCTTTTCACCTGACGGATTGCAGTTTGCAACGATTTCAGCCGACAGGAAGGTATAGGCTTTTTTATAAATTTTCGATTAATCTGCAATATTAAAAAAAACTTTAGTTATTCTAATCAAGTTTTATTTTGCTTAGGAAGTTTTGAAAATATTAATTTTTTTCAGCATTCAACTTTTTGTCTCTTATCACGTAATAAATCAATTCACTACATGAATTTCCCCCATTTTCCAATAGTGGAAAACATCCTCAAGCATTGCTTATTTTTAATACTTTTTCTGCAAGAGTTAAGTCATGGATGTGTTCGTATTCGCTGTGTGCACGTAGATGGCGGGGATAATAAAATCGACCCCTGCGCTCACGCGGAATTTTTATGAACGAAAACCGGAAATTTAACATGCGAAAGGATAGGGAATAAGCATTTGCAATGCATTTGAAGTATTGTCATATTCCTAATTGTATAAATACCGTTCACAATAGTAATTGCGGCTTCTATTCCTTCCATGTTTCCAAACGTAAATTGATTCAACAAAGAAATCGTATCTCAGTTTTGAATTAATCGAGTGAAAAATCCAGTTCAAAAGCATATGATTGATTTGAAGTCTCGCGTCCATAATCCATTTTGAAATAATAACCAATGGGAATGAACTTAGCTGTGGATAAACTACTTCGTCTGCTCAGTCAGCTTGAAACATAACCTTCAAAGTTGATTTTAAAACTTGAATTGAAGATTATAATAATGATTAAGAACATGCGATATGGTCATTTTATCATTGTAAATATAATTCCACAATCGATAAGTAGGAAAAATAGTGACAGGGAATTTCATTTCAATTATAAACTAATTTTTACGTACATAAGCCTATCCTTTCCCATGTTATTCTACCCGGAAAGATTCATACAGTTATCCGCCAGAGCGCAACACCGTAGATGCTCACAGCGAATACCAGAATTGCGTAGTACAATCTAGCTTTGGACACTTCCAGTAAGAGAAGGTCATCGTCCGTCATCAGTCAAGGCGTCTTCATCAACAGCCATTATATCAAATAAATACTCAAATTTTATTAGTAATCAAAATTTTCTAATCCGTTTTTTATAGCTCGTCATTTTTGAAAATCGAGTTTGATCTTTAGTATTTGATGACTCCTATGAATCTTCAAATTTCTTGCTTTAGCGGAATAAAAATGCTGATTCCATCTCGATGAACTATTTCAGGTGAGAGTTTTCCATTTTCTAACTGGGAAATTGAGAAGGGTATTAGATGAGAGCCTTCAACATTTTTCTGAGCTTCAACAAATGAAACAACAATTACCCAACATGGAGTTTGGGAGAAGGTGAGGCTGCATGTGATGAATTCTAGTGGATCAATTCGTAAATTCTATATTATAATATCCCTCCAAATAAATTTTTACGACATTTTCGATAATGTTGTTCCAATAACGAAGAAGAATGGACTATGCAAATTGTTACAGTATTGCAAACTCTCTAAGTAGAAATTGCCATGTTCAAATAGTGGGTTTTCAATGAATTTATTCGTAAATCAATTCAGGGAGTAAATCGTTAATTTGTTAATTCTATTGTAAAAAATTGAATCTGTTTTAATTGTTGATTATTTTAATTTTCATGTGAATTGTAGGATGGCAGGTGAAAGAGACTTGGAAAAGAGTGATGTGTTCCACCTTTGTAATTTGACTTTTGATGAAAGTGGGTATCTTCTACTGTATGGAACTATGCTTGGAATAAAAGTTGTAAATTTGCACACGAATAAGTGTGTTCGTCTCCTTGGAAAGTCGGAGAACCTGAGGATATTGAAAATTGCACTTTTCCAGGTTAGTGGCTATTTTTCCCATATTTCAATTACATAAATTCTACTTACCTCTCTGCAGAGTGAATTTATCAATTCTGACATTCAATAGTAATATTTATCAATAAACAATTTCTACAGTAGCTTACAGTAATGTGATTATTATGTGATTAATAATAAATATCATTCATGATCTTCTAGGAACGGTTCTGGTGGAAATTAATCTGTTACGAATTGGGTTAATGATCACTGTGTAGTGTGTATCATACTATGTGTTGAACTATACCATAGATTAACCAAGTATTTGGATTATCTCTGACTCTTCTATGAGTATCATACTATTTTTTGAATAAGGAATGACTTTACATGCTCATTAGTATTTATGCTTCTGCTTGACAAGACTTAGTTTATGCTTACTACAGTATGTCTACAAATTTTAGAATTTTCAGGACACCTTTTTCAGATCTCAGGTTTCTTCAGAAGAAACTCCTATTCTCCTTTGTTCTCTGTGGCTCAGGCTTTGACAAATATGAGAAATGATATTTAAATGTAGAATATGTAATAATAAATTTTAATGTGCATAATAGACACTAATAAAATAATATTAAGTTATCTCGTAAAAAAAGGAAGTTTTCCATTTCAGCAGTATTATGCCCGTATTATCAATCACAGTTTAAAAGACTTTTAACTTAAACTAGCTTCGGCTCTTGACATACGAGCGACATTAATTTTTCTGCGCATGCGTCAATAACGTCGGACCAGTCACAGAGCACTGTGATCATCTGTGATTGTTCAAATGTCATTAACGCATGCACAGGAGAATTAATTTCGGTCGTATATCAAGAGCCGAAGGTAGTTTTAGTTGAACGACTTCTAAACTGTGATTGATAATACAGTCCATAATCTGTAAATGATTCCTTGCCCTTTGATCTGTGTTTAAACGTTTTATAAGGATATTTTCATCGAGAGCAATCAAATTTTTCAGGGCCGGGCGAGAAAATCTAAAGCTGCAGTGACAGTTGAATTAGAAGCATCTGAGAATCCCACCTTGGACGCCATCACACCAGATCCATCAATATTTTGTACTGCTTTCAAGAAAAATCGATTTTACATATTTACAAAGTAAGTTTATGATTTTTATTAATACTATAAATTCAGTTCTGATAATGAAAAACAAAACTTTTTAAAACGTTAATACTAGTCATGAACATTAAGAAAATACACATTCTTCGCTAAATTTTACTATCTCTGACGAAAAGTTTGATTTTCGGTGAACAGTTCTTTAATTTTTTTGTAAAAATTCTACTCCAATTTAGATTTCACATTGATCCGTAAATCGATTATAAAAAAAGGAAACATAAACTTATTAAATGTTTTCCAATATTTTATTCAAATAATTATTTTGACACTGAACTGGCAATATTTTCATCATCATCTTTTTTTAATTTTATTGAAAGAGAATTATATAAAATTGACCAATTTTCATTCATCATATGTTTATGTTCCTTTGTTCAAATGCAAGTAGGTAAGTGTGACGTCACACAATTGTTTGGCAACATGTTATAATGCATTTAAAAAATGTAAACATATTTCCAAACAGTTTTAGAAATACATAATTTATGATATGAAAGTATATTCATGTTAAAGGTTATGTTGTTGTTCATTCGCGTCATCACTGACACGGCCAATTCCACGTTTCTGATGCTAAAGATCTACTAGTAAAACTTTGATGAAATTTCAACTTCTGAAATACGTTATCTCAGTAATTTTGTGTGGTAATGAACATATTTATTTTGAATAATTTATTGCAGTCCACCAATGACGAATTTCTCATAAACCAATATGTTGTATACTTCTTTCTTATTATCTTTCTCTTCCTCATTATTATGATTTTTTGGTTAATAAGACACAGGAGAAGAGTGAGATTTCAGAGAGTTGAGAGAGTGAGATTTGAGCATTTGGATTAAAAATAAAGGACTTGGAGGAAACAATACAATTTTTGCAGTTGGAGATATGTTCAGAGAATGAAACAATAAAGTTGTTGGAAGACGATTCTAAAAGAATTTCATCTATGTTTGATAAGGGTGAAATGCACTTCAATAGCTCTCCATGCCGTCATGCTACTGAAAACTCCTTTACAATACCTCGAATAACTTCTGGAATGCGTCGATCATTGCCTTCTAAACCAGTAGTCACAGGCAATCGGTTTGCAGCTGATGGCGATTTTTTATCATTAAAGCAGTCTGGACAAAGAAAAATCAAAATGAATGCTGAATTTGATTCTGAATTCAACGTTAAAAGTGGTGTTTTGAGAGATCCTTTGGTTGGTGACAGGAACGTTTTCTTGTGATCGGATAGCCATGAATTAGAATTAGATATTTGCTTTCCAATTCATTGCCGACTGGCTTCAGATGATCCTCGTATGTTGCTACTGGGGCCCCATTCGAATACTTGGCGGAAAAAGTGATGTCTGATGAATAAGGAAAAATGTAGGATTAATAGGATAATTATTGGGGGTGGGGTCATGATCCTGTTACATAGTAATATTATTTTCAAATGTGAACCTGTTAACATACCTGCAATTCAGTCTATCACGACTGAAAAAGAGTTTGAATGTTGCGTCTCAGAATTTTCAATTTAACATTCATAATGGCTTGCTTATATAGAAAACCTCAGCATTGTTATCTCGATCCGTTTCTAGAGAAGCTAGAGATCTTACTTGAAATTCTATGTAAGAAATATAAAATTGTTGTTTTAGCTGGAGATATAAATATTAATGTTTTAGAGAGAAATTATGTTTACAATAAGTTTATGAATGTTTAATATGACATACAAGGTCGATTTTGCATCAAGAATTGCTGTTATTTCTGAAGCAGCTATTGATAACTTTATTACACACATTAATGATGATAGAGAATTTCTGGTATACACATATATCAGATCACGATGCCCGACTTCTCGAGATCCTGAATGTAAATGGTATTTTTCAAAAACCGAGTAGAAAACTGATTCGTAATCTTGATGAATGTTATTAGGAAATGTCCTACACAGAGCTGGAGCGTTCAAATTGGATGGAAGATGATCAATATCCAGTTATTGAGAAATACGATACTTTTATGTCATTTAGTTCCTATTATTTTGACATTAACTTTCCAAAACTATTGAGAAACGTAAAACAACCTGGTAGTAAAATATGTTCTAGTGCTGAGGTAGTCAATAAAAAGAAGGAGCTGATAGAGTTAGAGAATATATTCAGACAAACTGAAACAGAGGATATAAAGTTGCAGGTTAAAACAAAAAAGAAAAGCTCTAAAATAGCATGGAAAAAGATAAGCAAAAGTATTTTGACGAAAAATTTCCGATGCCAAAAATAAGAATAGAGTAACTTGGAGGTAGGAGAAATGCTGAGGTAGGCAAACAAAAGAATAATAGAAGAATAATTATTTTAATATAAGTCGGAAGAACTTAGTTTGGCCTGTCAGGAGTTTCAAAGTAAGGAGAGCGGCTACATGGTATGCCGCCGCATGCAATGAAAGCAGCTACTAATCAAACATCAGACAGCGTACGGTCTGTGTATACAGTATATGGCAGTACAAGCAAAATAAATCTGGATGAAATTCTTTAAACTCTTGATCAGCAGAAGCGAGAAATTAGAATAATGCGTAACCTCGGAAGAACCGACTCAGTAAAATTACTTTTCTTTTAACTTGGAATTTTGACAATTTATATTCGATGTCATCATGGTTTTTAAGAAGCAGTCCTATGCAGAATTAAGAAATCAAACTCACATTTACAATACACGTTACGTTTGAGTTTCTGAGGGACATGGATTAAACCTTTTTGAAGGGAAAACAATTATCAGGGGAAGGAAATTTTGTATAAAGTTGCCAAACAATTTACAAATATTAGAAGCCATCACAAATTTGGTAAAAAGTAAAGGAATATTTGGTAGGCTTATCTCTGTATTCTGTAAAGGAGCTTGACGATAATAATCATTAATTTTATCAACTTTGTACCTACTATATTTTGACACTATTCATGTGTATTTGTACATGTTGATGAATGAAGATTTTAAAAGAAATAAATAAATTATGATCGTCAACTATTGCAGACGAGAACCAGAAGATACGAAGAGTGCGGATGCAGACAGAGATGTATTCAATGAGAAACCGTCAAAGGAAGATATCATCTCGGCCACTGAAGCGTCAGGTTAGTTATCATACAGATTTTCATTTCAGCAAATTTATAAAAAAAGTAAGAAAGAAGTTGTATTTATTTATACTTTTTTAAAGATTTGTTTTTAAAACTCCAACTTACTTGATTTAGTAAGAAATATTGTACTAGATATACCTTGTATTTAGAAATCCTCTTTTAGGCTAGGCGTACACCGGTTAGTCAAGACAAGACAAGATTAGTCACGTTTAGTCACAATAATTTACATTGTTGCTTATGAAGCAGCACACACTGATGCAATGACTAATCGGTGTGTGTTGCTTCATAAGCAACTATGTGAATTACTGTGACTAAACGTGACTAATCTTGTCTTGTCTTATCTTGACTAACCAGTGTACGCCTAGCCTTAGTCAATTTATTCGAGAAATCTCTTCATCAATAAGCTTCCTATTTAGGAATATTCCCACTCATCGGTTCGGTCTCCGTCTCGTTCTATTCTATTTCTGCGCATGCGTCAATAACGACGGACCAATCACAGAGCACTGATCGAATAGACGCATGCGCAGAACGATCTGAAATAAGACGAGACGAAGACCGGACTGATATGTGGGAATAGTCCTTTAGCGTGATTTTGTTCCCCAATTCTACCCTATTATTGAACTATCATGGAATATGAAATAGCTTCATCTATAGCTCACTATTTGAAGATTGCATACTGTCTTAAGAATGAATAATTATGTTATGTTTTCGCTCGGTTTACCAAAATTTTATATTTATATGGAATCTCTTATAAACTCGTTATAAAATTATAGATTATCCACAAAAATGTTGATTTCATATTCATGGATAAAAATTATTTCTGAAAATTGGGATGACTTAAAAGGTTAATTTTCATTTAAAATTTCAATCAAAATTCAATTATTATATTATTAATTCAATTTTATATTTATATGGAATCTCCTTTAAACTCGTTATCAAATTATGGATTATTCTTACAAGAAAATTATTTCTGAAAATTGTGATGAAGTTTTATGTGCAGTTACAATTTCAATAAAAATTCAAATGTGTCGCTATAAATTGGGTTGTTTCTTGGTTGAAGATTTTTGAAGAATTTAGGTTTGGTTATCTTTGATTTGGAACTTTCATATTAACTTTTAAAATATTTGAATTTGTCTAGTATTTCGGAGTGAAAATGCTGAGAGTCTGTGAAATATGCTACATAGCCTAGATTTGGATTTTTGATGAATTGGAAAATTTTGGCCTGTTAGACATTCCATTAAATATCACTTATACATCGCTGAATAAATAAATAAAATAAATATAATTGTAATTATTTGTTTAATTACAGGAGTTCAACATCTTTATGAAACTGCCATCATTCACACAGCCATGGGAGATATCCACATAAAATTGTTCAAAGAGTGTCCGAAGGCAGTTGAAAACTTTTGCGTCCATAGTAAGAATGGCTACTACAACGGACATATATTTCATAGAGTTATTAAGGGATTCATGATACAGACTGGTGATCCTACAGGTGATTAGTACAGTATTCAATGTTATTATTTCAATGTTACTGAAGGTTTTCTATACTAGATAAACTAAGAGGTTCCTATAACTATAACATGCTCAATTCATGCATATTGTACTATGTATATTGTAAACAGAAGGTTTTCTACCAAGAAATACTAAATAAACGATGATGTTCTTCGTAAACAGGACTCGCACAGTTCCCTCACTATCACTATGCTTGGTTCAGTTCGTAATACATACTGTAAATTTTACAATAATTCCCATAAATCATTACATAGAAAATTATTTGTTGGCCACGAGTGACTTGACTAGAATGTTTATTAGGCTTGTCCCAAGAATATCTTGATCTCAATCTCATCTTTGATAAACTTTTCTATTGTTAACTTGAACGGATTCTCTTTTAGGAACTGGTACTGGAGGTGAAAGTATATGGGGAGGTGAATTCCAGGATGAATTCCATCCGAATCTTCGACATGACAGACCGTACACAGTGAGCATGGCGAATGCTGGTCCAAACACTAATGGAAGTCAATTCTTCATCACAGTCATACCCACTGTAAGTTTGGTAAATTAATTCTTAGATATACACTCTATGACTGGTTTATCCTATTGATTCAATTAATCTTTACTGCTTCTCTTAATTCTCAAGCATTATCGACTCATGACTATTCCTATTCTTGGAGAGGCGAAAATGATTCGAAATGAAAGAATGTATTTATTGAAATGTAGTATTGACGTGACATCACATTGTGATCAAAGGATGGTGCAGTTTATTGTATCATAGACGGATTACAAATTAATTTACATCAAGTACAATGTTTTCTATTCACACCTATATTTTACTTCAAATACCGTTATTGTCAGCATTCTGAAAAATTTTCTCTAGTACATTATTTCATTATTATCAATTTAATATCCTCTAACCGATTGTCCCATGTCTGGTAGTTCTCAGCAATCCTACCTTTTTTCTTAGAAATCTTGAAGACTTCTTACCTTTTTTCTTAGAAATCTTGAAGACTTCTTACCTTTTTTCTAAGAAATCTTGAAGACTTCTTACCTTTTTTCTAAGAAATCTTGAAGACTTCTGACACAGTGTCGGGTGAGATGTTGTGATATTTGTAATACATAATGAAAACACTTGGATGTTGTCAAATATCACATTTATTAGAGAAATTCACAAACATTCATCATCATTGTGCCATCTCCAGTACACTAAAGAATATTTCAAGTGTTTCAAGAACAACATCCAAGTGTTTTCATTATAAATCTTGAAGATTTGAATAAGATTACTGCATTTATTCTTGTAAACTTGATTTTTAATTTTATGATTTTTACAGCCATGGCTTGACAGTAAACACACAGTCTTCGGAAGAGTATCCAAAGGAATGGAAGTTGTTCAAAACATCAGCAACGTCAAAACAAATGCTAAGACAGACAAACCCTATGACGATATACAAATCATTAGTATAACTTTGAAGTAAAATTTTCAACTTTTTCATAATAAAACTATTTATTTCTAGAAAACTCTAGTATACACTTTTATTAAACCCACTTAGTTCTAAGTACTAGAGTTGTAACTTACAATGTTACAATACATTCATCCAGTAAATACTTTCATATTTCAATTGAAGAAAAATAAGTAGACGAAAATCTAAATACTTTCCACAAAATAGTCTCATGATGCCTTCCTGTGAAAAAATATGTAGGACGTTGGTTGTAGATATACCAGGACGCATTTAATTTGGCGGTTAGCGATCAGTAAACAGCTGATGTTACGCAGCTTTTACTCAATACTCAACCTACAAAATGCTGAATCTCGCAGATTATTGCAAAGACTTTGAAAAGGTCTTTTAAAAAGGTATTCTGTGAAAGGTCTTCTTTAAAAAGGTCTTTTAGACTTTTAAAAGTCGTTGGATTTTTGTGTCAAAGCTGCGTAACATCAGATGTTTACTGATCGCCAACCGCCAAATTAAATGTATCATGCATATTCCTGAATACATATTCCTGTATGTGTGTATTTTAATTCTCACTGACATGAAAATTAATTGAGTAACAGAGTGAAATCTTTCATAGCATAGCATGTTTTTGAGATAGAAATCGAGGCATGTAAGAAATGTTACTTCCACATTGAATTAATTTTTGTCTGCTTATCAGTGAAAACAGTAACTTGTAAGATATTGATTGGCAAATACTGTACCAACTTTTAATAATTTCTTTTCATCATTCAACCACGGAAGTAGTGGTGAGTTTACTAAATTTATATGATATACAAGGTACCATCTGAGAATCAAACTGCTCAATCATTCTCGTAATATTAGTACCTTTATAGTATAATTGAGATTAAACACGCCACAGTTTACTGGTAAAGTTTTAGTTTTATTCCAGTTCATGGTATATATACGAGTGATGAGGATTGCAATGAAAACGTCATGCTGCTTCATTACAGTGCTAATTCAAATATATTAATAAAATTTTTGTATTTGAAATAATATTTGACTAATTCAATTTCAAAAGAAATACACCTTTAAATTTCATTTTGAAATAATTCTCCAATGGAACTTGTAATTATTATTAACGCGTAGTGATTAACTAACAATATAACGTTATCGTTCATTTATTAAATACCATACTTTCAGACCAGGAAAGTGTTTGAAGAAAAGATTGAGAAATTGGTTCGAAAAAGTGAAGAATCAACTGGATGATAAGTGGAGTAAGTGGAAGAAGATTGAATTTCGATACTCTTGTACTTTTTCTTCCCTGAGTAGAGTCCCTTCTTAGCATGACTCCCTCGCTCACTTACACTTCCATCTCTTTTCTCTTTCTGAGGCCACCTTTTTTCGCGAGCCTATTTATAGTGTGCAAGTTTTATGAAGTAGAGAGCGGAAAACTGCGCAACGATAAGGCTAACGCCGCTCCACGCACCTCGCTCCCAGGGGAACCAGCTCCTCCGGAAAAACGGATAACGCTTTTCCGAGCCAAGCACACACTTTCCCCCGTTGAAAGCGAATCGTGCATATCCAGATGCTAGACCGAGCGTCACGTTCTCTCGTTTCCAATCGCCTGCACGCCCAAGAAACCTTGACAACTTCAACCAACTACCTACTTTTCCTAAATAGAATTGAACTCTCTACAGCTCTCCTATCTCCACACTTGATAGTAGATTTTTCTGAAGTAATGTTTTCTTGAGATTTCCTAGAATTGGAAAGTAAGCGTACCTAAGTTTTGTAAATATAATTGAATTCTCTACAACCCACTGATCTCCAAACTTGTAGAATCACTCACTATTCTCTACAAGTGCATTAAACAATTTTTCTTAAGATCTTCTTGATCTCGAGAAGGAATCTCGGTCTCATGCCTTCTTGTGATGGAGTTTTTGTAATTTCTTTTGGAGTTATTGATGATGAATATCTTTTTGAAATGCAGTAGGAGATCTGTGAAATTTATTTATAATAATAAATGAAAATAATTGAAAATAAATTTTTTCATAATAATTTATCTGTGAAATTTATTCATTCCGTGAAATTTGTTTCATTACTGTAACTCTTGGGATTATTATGTACGGTACAGCTTTTGCGATTTTACATGATGTTGGTGATCTCCGTAGCGTAATAATAATCTCATTTACCAAACATTGCAAGGAAACAATCTCTGGTTGATATTATGTTGAAAGTATCGAATCAAAACAATTGCTTAAGAAAACACAACTTCATAAATTTCGAATGGAAGCAATATTGGTTCCTACAATTTCATCCAAAGTCGAAGTTTTTTAGCATCTATTCTAATTTCAACAATACAACTACAGAAAATGAATTTAAACAGGATCAACAGCAATAGATTTTGAACTTTGTCAAGAAGTGAGTGAATTCCTACTTGATAATTAGCTTGATTGAATTCAACTGATTGAGTCAAAAATCTCAAATTCAGTGGGTTGAAAATAATTCTTGCTGTTTGTAATTCGAATCAGACTTCATTTATGTGCGAACCAGATTGGGGCATCTCAAGCACAGCAGACGAGTGCAGAGCTGGGAAAGCGATGTTTTGCAGACGGTTAGTAGAAGGCAGTCCCTAAGGGCCCATAATGTGAGGCGCTCCCATAGATCATAGCGGGTGAGCGGCTGAATTTTGTATAAGACTTAGATTGAATTAAAATGCCGTTAAACGGAGCATGGATTGGGACCTAGCCGAGGCAACTAATAGAATATGTTATTTGTACATTCACCCTCATAAAGCTGCCCGGCACAACACACCTTCATCGCTCCCCCCCCCCCCACCGACGCAATATCCTTCCCTCAACAGATTCCGTTGCGAAATGAAGCCGACGACCGGCTTTGCAGTAACAGAGGGAAGCGCATCCCGGCTGATTCAATTTTCAAATTATGACGCGATGAACTCACATCACCATGCTGTGGACCCTAATGAAAAACGCCGCTCCACTCGCTGCTGGCTCACCTCTACTCACACAGATGCACTTCTCTTATGAAGTGCTCCCGCTCTTATCATCAGTAGGCTGCCTACTCCTAGCACTACTGGGCCTACTATCATTCGTGGTTTGGAGTTTTTGCTCATTCAATAATAATCCTGAATTTAGAACGATTACTAGACTAGTGTCCCTTTTTAAGTGTTGAAGGTTTTAGTGGCGGTAATTTAATGTCATTTTAATATAATAAAATCTTGAATTTTCAGAACGATTACTAGTGTCCTTTTTTAAGTGTTGGAGGTCCTTAGTGGTGGTATTTTAATGCCACTTTTATTATACAATTATTGTGAGCCTTGAAAGGGCGTTAAAAGATTTGCCGGCTTGGAAATGTTGGTAATATTATATAAGTACCTACCTAATACTTCATACTTCTTCTCTTCATCATGACCAGAAATCTGGATTCACTGAGTCGGTTCTAATCCTAGCTTTCATACGAGTATGAACGTTTTTCGAGTCAGATACTAGCTCTGAATCATGAAAACGTTAAATAAAAGTCACTTGTCTACTAGGTTCCAGCAGAGATAATACATTCATCCATTATAATATAGATGATTCTGATGATTTTCGAAAGAAAAACATATTTTCGCAATTTTTCAATTTTATCAAAAAGTTCAATTTCTTTTTAATCTTTCAACCCTGAAATTTTTTAGCACTACTGAAATATCGGGGGAGGATATTGTACATACAAGCTCAATTGGAAATTTGAAGAAGTTCAACTTTACACAATCTGACAATGCCGCTATTTCCTTGGCTGGAGGCTCAAGACTCAATTTGATTTATACAAACAGTAGGATGGAATCTTTGCGTTAAACTCTACCGTAGTAACTATGCAGTCACCTCATTATGATCCGAATCATTGATATTTCCCAATCTAACTTAATATAAACAGATAATAATTTCATTGTAAGCTTTAGTAGTACCGGTACTGTATATAGGTTTTTTCATTCATTCAAAGAAGTATGGTTTTTAATACACTCATTAATTTAAGGTTCATTTCATTTGACTCTTGGCATTAGATAGATAGATATTATTCCTTTGTCATCGTACTCTACAATCATCAGCAACGTCAATAAATATGTCAATATACCTCTATCCATCTAATGCCAAGCGTCAAATTAAATGAATCTGAGTGTATCTGTGGTTTTTAATGCGGTACCGGTACGTTTTTTATTATGTTAATTTGTTTCAATTCCACTTCACTTTCAATACTAGACAGTATTTGCAAATTAAAAAATGTTTTCATGTAATTTTTGCTAAGGACATAAATTTAGTATATATAAATATGCTTTGAATAAAGTTCATTACTGAGAAAGTTATGAAAACTTTTTATCAATGTACGAAATCATATGAATGGAAGTTGATAAAAGTCACCATTAAGCATTGAAATAACTATTCAAGTATCACCATGATAATTTAGTATCTTCAGTGGAATGATTTTGATAAAACTATGCTTGATGAAAATTTTGCTGAGAAATGAATATTAATTCAAGCACACTTCATTTATCTCTGAAGTGAAAGTTGAGGGAGCGAACTATAAAATCGAGGTCGTTCGAGTTTTCCTCCGTTCATTAGAATTTCAAATTTATTTCGATTTAGGAATGTAAAAGAAATGAGAGGAATACAATTTCACAAACATGGGCGCAAACTGTGGTAGTAAGGAAGATTAGGAAATAAATGATGATGAAAACTTACCAAGCGCGGCAAAGAAGAAAATCCGGGGAAAAGTTTTCAAATCTCGTTCGTGAGCTTTCTTCTCGCTGGCAAACGAGCGTGTGATTGTGGAAAACTGGACATAAAATAATTTACAACCGGGAAATAGGTTGAAGGTTTAGGGTGCTAAGAGCTTTCCCCCGCCGTTATTCGGATTTTAATTTCGGAAAAAAATCAGAGACGCTTTCTCTTGCATATTATTCTCAGCTCATTGACTTCTTAGTTTCTGAACGAATGTATTTGGACGTTATGGGATGAGTGGGAGAAGGATAAGACGATGATGGAGGAAGAGAAAGAGTAGAGTATAAAAGAGAGGGTAGAGAGTATGGTAATGATTTGCGTTTTACGGTTCAACGACTCGCTTGATTTACGCGGTACTTTGGTCTTAATCTACGCCATTCAGTCTGTGGATGAGAATCGGGTAGTGCTATAAGGAAAACTGACATTAGTTTTTCCTCTTCACAAATTGATATAAAAATGAAAGAATGAGGGCGAACTGCCATTTTCTGAGATTAAATTCAAGGAGAAAGATTCCTATTATTATTTCCATTCTTGCCTTCCATAAGTTCAGTATCGGATTTGAAACTGGATTTGCGGAGGAACAGGTGGTAAATATTTTTGGAGTTTATTTTTATTCATAACTCATTTGATACAGCATGAACGTTTTTTGTTTTCTTGTTGAACTCGGAATAAAAAACTCTTTCAGGTGATTAAAAAGTACATTCTAAAGTACATTTTGCAAGATTTTATCATAAGGCTATGAAAAATGTAGTTTTAACTCTTCTTTTATTTCTCGCTTTCTTTGTCCAGCTTTTTCCTTTATTCCCGATAATATGGTTGAATTTCCCAATTTTCTACAAATTCCACTCTATTTAGTTCAAGAAGTTGGGTCAAGAATGATAATTTTCCTGGAGTGGATTAATAATATATACTATATTGAAAAATATATTTGAAGAGAGCTAAAATCTATACTGAAAAATGAACAATCATGCTCAAAAATGTTACTTTTCTATAATTTTATCAGATACTGTATGTGAGTATAGGTCATCAACGTATAAAAAGCTTTTTATATCATTCCCCCGTAAGTTTTTTCAGTTATTATTTTTCACATTGTTTCCATTGTAATTAACGTCATTAAAAAATATCAATTCAATCTTTTTTTAGTATCTTAGTTCAGCTACTACGAACTACAATGACTACTACAATAAATAATGTCGATCTTCATGAATTGTATTAGATTTTAAAGTTGGCTAGATTAGATTAAAATACTCAGTTTCTTCGTTGTGATTAAAAGGATGATTGAATATTGAGTAGCATATTGTTTATGTATATTGTAGCATAGTAGGTTATATTGTTTATGAAAATTGAATAATTTTATTAAATTAATTGGCTTTTCAAAGAATGTACACATTTTAAGATTTATCATGAAACAAGTTCTAAGCCATCCAGAATATTTAAGTAGTCAACTGAAACATCAAATTAATCATAATGTATGAACCAATAGAAACAGGGAGCGATGTTTTTGTTGTGATAGAGATGTTGACCTCAAGGCGTCGAATTGTGTTTGTAAGATCGAAGGCGTTGGCTAGTGATATCAATTTTGTAGGAGAAAAGGGAACAAACGAGCAAAGTAGAGAGGAAAACGAAGATAATGCACAAATGGAGAGACGTGAGAAAGGGATAAGAGACGCTTTGGGGCTGTCCACTCTTCTTTTCAGTCAATTTCATTCCATTAGCAAACGATTATGTCCGGGGACTGATTTATCGGTGCTATCCCCGTTCCAGGCAATTGCTCCTCCTCCCAATCTCTCTCAACTTTCCCTCCCTGTCTTCTTCTCTCTTGTGCTTCTATCTATCCTACTGTCTTACTCCTGTCTAGCTGCTCGTCTTCTCATTGTTGTTTCGACTTCTATTCGCACCCTTCCCTGTCCGCTTCCAAATCCAACGATATTTGGCCAACTGCCATCGTCAATGTTTAGGGAGGACACTGTCACTCATCTCATTTGGCCATTCACTCTTTCCTCGACAAAACAAAGAGGAACTCCAAGCACTATCGCATCTAGACAAAAAACGTTATTGGATCTATTTGTTGCTTATTGAAGTAGAGTTCGACTTTGCAAAAAATCGATCTTGGGAGAGCATGAATTTTACAAGTAACAAATTAACATAGAACAAAAGCCAATTAGATTCACCCTCCTTCAATTTTTTTTCAATTTATTTATTTATTCACATATACAATATTATTCAATACACTTTACAATTTAAAAAAATGAATAATAGAACCCGCATAGACTATGTCGTCTGTGTGCGGGAGCCAAAATGACGGACATCATTTGGCGGATCTTAATATGGAGTTCATTGTATTATTTCTGTAAAAATTAATCGAAAATTAGAAAACTTCTGCTATTATTGCAGCCTCTTATTATTTGGCAATGAGAGCAAAAGTGGGTGAGTAATTAATTTTGTTTCACTGAAACGATTGCCTTAATCGTATGGTAAATTGCGTGTTGATCTAACAGCTTTTCAACCAATACCAGCCGGTTTCGATTCATCTTCTGCGACTCATCCTCTAATCAATCAGTCTTTATAGTCAAATGAATCTCCGGCCTTCGATTAACTTCTGCGACTCATCCTCTGTCTGCTCTGTTTGTGGATGTTTGGGATGTAATAAAAAACTGAAACTAAGCTAATAAAACCAAATCAATCAGTCTTTATAGTCAAATGAATCTCCGGCCAAAGGATGTGGATTTCCTGTCTTATTCAATCGCCGAGCCGGCTTGTCTCGTCCTTTTAATTAAGTATATATCCAATACCAAACAATGGTTTTAAGCTGTATGCACGCCATAAAATTCGACCCAATAAAATAACATTGAATGGTACAGCTGATTAGGTAAGGTGCCCTCACACTGTACTTCCACATCATGGTCTGCTGCTTTGTACAATACATGCCTAGTGTATGTAGGCCTACTTCGGTATCTTCCCGAGTCAGCTGTTTTTATTCAAGGTTATTTTATTGTATGAAATTTTGTGAAAAACTTTGTTGGGTGCTTAAAAAACGAATAAGTTTTCACTTTTTTTATCACTTAATTATATGAGTAGAATAAGCATAGGAAGAGAGTACGCCTACAATCTTGCCTATCCAATCCGGTGTCTAAATTTTTTTACATTCTTTGCATATAGTCGCCACCTATAAAAAACTATGACGTGGGCCTATTCAAAAATGATCGATGAATATTAGATTCACAATCATCATACATCAAATCATTCCATAATTTTGTGGTGAGATTTTTTTGAACTCATTCACTAGCGAATAGGGAGAGAATAGCTGCACCTCGACTTGGCTTATGAGATATGAGCGGCTCGGCCCAGATTGATGGCAGTCCAAGCGCAGGGGTCCTAATTCAGTTACCGTCCGCCTACTTCCCTCCATTTGTATGCTTCTGCTCATCAATTATCTTGGCAGTGACGTCACACTACGGTCTCTTATCATTGTCTTACGTCATCCATTCACCACTGATGATGCTCACTCCGAATCATCGCTTTGACATGTAGTAATCTGTTTTTGTTGTAACAGTGTTTGTCATTGTATAATGTCATGTAATCATTGTGGTTTTCTTCATAAATAGGTAGTTTTCTACGTATAGTTTCCCACCATACAGTTTACTTCAAAGTCCTTTGCATGTCTAACATAATAGCCTATGCTACAATCCACTAGCTAGAGAAATAATCTTGTGTATAAAAACTTGAAATTATTGTAAGCATTATCGACTCACAAATTATTAAACTTTCAGTAGGAAAATTTCTCAAATACAAGGACTCTTAAAGATTGTAAACGTACGGTAACATACTAATTTTTTTCCAAAAAAGAAGGGTGTCAATTATTTGATTTGAAAAATCATTATTCAAATCTAAATCGAAATATTGAGACTTTTTGCTGGTATTCGGCTAGGCTGCGTACATACGGGGAAAACTGGGTGATAGCAACGCAACACTCTGTGATTGGTCCGGCGTCATTGACGCTAGGACAGAAAACTTGTCGCCAGTTTGCGTTGCCATCACCCAGTATGTACGCAGCCTTAAGTTTCTGAACTGTAATGCGAGTTGCCAATAATAATTGTACGAGTCCGCATATTGACAAATATTAAATACTTGTAATACAGGCGGATCCAATGTAAAACAACAATGCATGTCCTGGTTGATTCCTAGACCGCTCCCAATGATATTCAAATTCTAAAGTAAAGCAATTCATGTACTCACCAATTACTTCAATCAATAATAGACTGTATAGTTTGAATTTAAAATGCAAGCGAGTAATAGAAAATTTTGTCACTTTTTTCGAAATTGATCACTTGGAACAAACGTTTGGAGACAGCAGTTCGCATAAAAATAAGCATTCCAATGAACTGGGGTAAGAAAAAGACAAACAGGTTTTTCAATTATTTATTGTCAAATTAAAGATAAATCACATTTTCCTGGTACTACCACATCATATTAATTTCTTTGGCTTAGATAATAGGTATTTACAAAAGATTTGAAATATTCAATGTAATCCAATCTTACGATGTAACGATGTTTCATTTGAAATTTTCACATTTCTTGAGGATATTTACAGTATTTATTGCACATGAATGATTTTATTTTTATAGAAAAATCCAGATTTCTGAAACCTTATGAAACTTCTTACAACAAGAATATGAACAAACGTATCATTAACATTATGAAGTTGAAGAAGCCAATTCTGTATCAATTCTATTTGGATGAACTTCTATCAAAACCATTCTTATAGAACAATCACAAGACGTCAAACATGACTTTAATGAGGCTCATCTTCCAATACATTGCAATGCCATTGTTGACGCACAATGCCTACCAGCATACATCAATCAGTTGCTGAGTAATTATTGGAATGCCATTCTATTCTGCAACTCTTCTGAATAAATAAATCATCTATCAAATTAATCGTGAATAAATATTATTCAAGTCTGTATTAGCTGAATAAATTGAAGATTGATAAAAAATGAGAGATGATGGATAACCATGAGTTTTGAGTTATGAATTCAACAATTTGATATTAGAATAACTTGATCACTGAATTTAATTTGTTAAAGTTGAACTGAATAACTTGTAGCAATGAAAGGCATTAGACATTTCTCTCTGGAGAAACATGAAGCGAGAAAAAAATCCAAACACTTTCAGAGAATCACAGTCACAAAAACAGCTGAGTAAAGATCATCAACTTTCAATGTAAATAATTTCCCCATCACTGTTGAACATTCTGAAATATTTGAATAAAAATTCTTGTCTCTCAATTTTTTGGGGAGAGAAGCTGCTGTCAACTATTTCCATGTTCACTTCAAGTGTTTGTCACTGTCCGTATTTCGGAGGACACGTTATGCCGTCGGTCCCGGCTACCCAAAAAAAAACAACCAACTCTCAAATAGTCAACAGTCAACTTAAATTCATCTCCCATCACCACCCACACCAAGCATGTGGGAATCGCCCAAAAGAGTATGTGAACTTATTTTTCCACTTCTCGTTCCATGTACAACTTAAGTAGTGTGTGAACTTTCTGGCTCCTATTTCGTCATTATTCCCATAGATTGTTCAACGGTTAGACTGATGATTTTAACAATTATATACACTCAGGGTCACAACCCATTTGTCACTTCGACAAATATGCTTTCAATGTCCGGGTCTCACTTTCACACAACCCCACTATCACTTCATTTTGCGACAGGAATCGAATCACGTAGAGAATAACAGATCGTAGAGTGTCCGCCTAAGGAAACTGGATGTCCTCTTATCACTCTCATCATTTCACGCGGCTTCTTTCTCCCTGTCCAGCTGCAGTGCTTCGGCGTGCTTCTTGGCTTTGAGCCGCAGATCGGCTATGCTGCTGTTCTTGGAATGATGCAGCGCAGCCAACGCCAAGCTGTACTGCGGGTGACAGAGCAGCAGCGGAGACGTGCCAGGCGGAACCAGGGCTGCAGCTGCAGCGGCTGCGTACTGCAACATAAAAAAATCACATAAAAATATCGTACTGAAATCATAAAATAATACTGAAACATGAAAAATTATCCAAGTTGAATTATTGTCTCCATTATAATGGTGCATTCAATAACATTACATGAAAACATGTATAGCATTCAATAACATGATGAAAACAGCAAAATGATAAGTAAGCTTGGGAGTGGGAAGCGGTTCGCTTTGTGGTGTACTGGTATCTGCGTGGGTAATGGTAAAGATGATGATGAGAGATGCTTGAACCTGTAGCTTTAGGTGGGTACCGAACCACCGGGAAGTGATTTTAATTATCTTAAATGGTATTCAGCAGAGAAGGCCTCCAGCGGAAAAGGTCACCCTTACAACGGGAGTAACCGGTCTGAGACACACTCAGAATCGCTCAGATTAGATAAAAGACATACACCTTCTACTACCGTTGTAAGGGTGACTACTTCTGCTGAAGGCCCTCTCAGCTGAATTATCATTCTTGAGAATCGAAACCGCTTACCGGTGGTTCGGGACACACCTAAAGCTGTAGGTCCAATCCTTCCCATTACCCACGCAGAAGCCAAGAGCTTATGTGGTCATCACGACAGCAAATTAATGTACAGTATTTGAAAATTGAAATTTTCTTATAATAATATACTCAATCATTGAATAAAAATGAATAGATAAATCATTATACGCATGACTCATACTCTGGACTGTTTGGTTTAAATTACACAGAAACTTGTATAATGCATAAGGTGAAGAGGTAACTTTTAGCCCAAGGATATCAAAATTTGGGAGTGCAAGTTGCTGTCAAAGTTTCCTTGAAAATATCATCATTTTTAATTGGAGATAAAACTTAACTGACTCATGGGCAATTGGGACACCCGTTTTAACATTTATTCAAGTGCACTAATTGGATTAGTTACTGATTTATTATTTAAAAAATATATTAAATTTTAATTTAAAGTTGAAAATAGATTATTGATAATTATTGTAGTGACCTGATGTGCAGCTGATATGAAGGCGGGATCAAAGGCGGAGAAGGGGGGAGGCGGGGGCGCGTGAGCGGGTGCGGCGGCCGGGAACGGCAGTCGCGGCAGGTTGACGTAGGGCGCCACTCGACACGGCTCCAGTGGCGTCGCGACGCCCCCGCCCCCCGCGCCGCCACCCCCACCGCCCAGATGCACCTGACTGGTCAGCATCAGGCCCGCTGCTGCAAACAACAAACAAAATGATGTGAGAAGAAAATAAAAGATTTATTGTCAATCAATACAACATTATACAAATATAAAAATGTCAGGTTCATACAGTGACATAAAAATTTATAAGCTGTCACATCTAGAGTTTTTATATATACAGCCAGTTGCATAAAAATTCAATTGAATTTAACCACCGCAAATGGTTCCCGTTTCATTGGTTCCGGTAAGAGGTTGAATTCATTACGGTGTTTGTGATCAATTCGATTTTCGTGTAACTTACAGATTTCTTAATAATATGTTAGACTTCTTTATAATATTAAGCTCGATTTCGCTGCATATAATAATAAGCATATGTAGTAATACGTTAATGATAAAATAGTCTACTGTTTGTTTAATGTGCTTGTATTTTGTGAATTGGATGCCTATTTTCAATTCTTTTTCTGAAAACATTTTTTCCATTTTCAAATTTACTTTTGAATGTTACTTACAAGCAAGTGGGTAGTACAGTAGTATAATCATTTGTGAATAATATCAAATAACAAAGGATCATTTTCATTGTATTTAATTAATCAAAATAAAATCAATCCACTTATACCATGCCCATTACATTTTTCAAGAATAATTTGAAAAATGAGCTGTAGATTACCAGTGATCGGAGCCCGATGAAGGTAAAAATAGACTGCGGTTATGTAGTTTTGGAAGTAAATGAAATTTATTTTCTCCCAATTCAGTTTTATCATGGTAATAGTAATCTAATTTAATATCATATTCAAGACATCACAAAATCAAGCTTTGATTACCGTATTATCTTTCAATTTGAAATTATTGAGTCGTTAATTATTGCATTCAACATTTCATTCAACGGATTCATTAAATATAATATTGATTAATACACTGTTTAATACACTCACACTCACTAGAAACACAATGTTTTTGCTGATGATGCAACGGTTAATCTGTTGTTGTGTTACAATAAATGCTAAGCTGAATGTGAATGGAACCATCGACAGTGTTCATTTTTAGATTCAAAACCTAATTTCCCAGCCCTTTTTTCTGTAACATATTTTTTGTACATAAATCATAAAATAGATCACTAATGAACTGATTTAAAGATAAATTGAGATAGTTTATGAATTGCACTACAAATTTCTTCACATATCTGAGATGAGCTCTGGAGATGGATTGAAGGGAGAGGAGGTGCACCGTGTGAGAGATGAGAGAGCCAGGGCAGTCGATCGATTGATCATGGTTTCCGCACGAATCTACTAAGCTGAATGATGTTGGTGTGAGCTCGTCAAAGCGATGGTGCGAATAGCTCAAAAGCTGTTTAACATAATGTTAGTTGGACGAAGGGTGAGAGGGGGTGAGTCAGTGGAGGAAACAGTCAGAGCCATTAGTCACTGTTAATTTTGTCCGAGTTGGTAGTAATAGTCTCCTGGTGGGATGGGGGGGGGAAGAGTGGAGTGGGGTGAGGGCTGCTGACGTCGAGGGTAGCGAGCCGGAACGGACGGTGTCGAGATTTATGGCGACATGTTTTTGTAATCCAATCAAACAGACGTAATCAGAGTGTATGGGCCGCCGGGGAGGCCGCAGGCAAATCAGCACGGCTCCCGCCGTTTTTTCAGCCCTACAATCTAATATGTGGTTTATCCAGCCACCCTTCCTCCTCTCCTCACACCCCTCCCCCCCATCCACACAAAAACCGGAACGCTTTATTTTTTTAAAGTTCAATCTAATTTGCCGAATCGATTGTTCACTTACAAGATGCTACTCGGCCCCAGTTTTCTTTCCCCTCTTTTACGCCACTTTAACGCAGCACTCGTTTAGCGCCTACATATTTGTCATGAGGGTGCAAGCGAAAAAGATGACCATCTGAAGGTGGAGTGGGAGAAAGATAACGAGACTATGTTGAATTCAATTCACTCAATCACTGACTACATTTTAAAGTAATTGAATCATACCGAGAAATACTGCTACGTAGAAAAACTTATCACATATATGAGCAGGAGCTTACAGGAGCATCATATAAACAAAACCAAAGCATCTTTATAGCAGTTTATGATTGCAGATATTATTTATACAGCTCAATGTTATCCTAGCTCATCCAATCATTATTAATGATCCTTGATAGTCCTTGTTATCATTATTTTATCAATATTGAGTAAACAAAAATTCAGATATTTACTAATAAAATATATGATATAATAACATAGTAAGTCTTGGAAAAGAAGGTAATTTTTCACTAATATTTGAAGTTGGTAATAATTTATTTAGTTTGATTAGAAACTATGGCGATCAAGTTCAATATCACTTATTTTGCGTAATTAATACGGTCAAAAATCACGTTTATCTTGGTTCTTAGGAATGATATTGTTCATTCTCTATAGTAGGGTTTAATGTTGGCGAGGTTCTCGTACCAAATAGACGAAGTGTTTTCAGGGTCTTGAAGCTGCTCAGGTTAGGTTTTGGTGTCCAAATTTTACAATCTTGACTTTATGGCGGGCTTGATGTTTTTACAATCTCTTGGCTTTAGGGCGGGCTTGAAGCGAGTGTGCCGCGGATGAAAACATGCATAATGCTCGCTGTCGGCTATATCGAGCATGCTTCCGATGAAAGCCTGAGTTGTGATACACTTTACTGTTTATTTTGCTGGACTGCCGTTTAGCTTTGCTCTGGGCTTTGAACCGTCAGAGTCTTATAAGTTTTCTCCTCCTAGTCTTGCGTGATGGTCAGTTTTCCTGATGGATTATTTGGCTTTCCATTTGTATTTGATGGCGTACTAGTAGAAGGTGGTGGGTTATTATCTTTATCTGTATTAAAAGTGGTATTTGGTGATGTGTCTGTTAGACTTAGTTGAGTGTTAACTTCCTGTACAGATTTCTAGTGGCTGGGTGGAATCTCTAATCTGCTTTTCCAAATTCTGGTAGGTGATGCCACACCCTGTCCTCTGTGCCACTACTGCCTGTTGTATGTCGGTTACTAGACTTTCAACTTGGATTTGAGTGGTATTTAGAGAGAGTGTTAATTTCTTTTCCAAATTCTTGCAGGTGGTGACACACTCTGTCTTCTGTTTCTCTACTGCCTGTTGTATGTCGGTTTTGGTTTGTTTTTCAAGATTTTCTAGTTTTTGTTTAATCCATCAGTGTGTTCACTTACATTTTGCATGACCTTGTTTTAGTTCAATCGCATGCTTGCTCCAATCTTCACTCAGTTCCTTCCTCAAATTCACCTGCATGTCATCCATTCTTTTGTTGAGGCATACAGTAGTGTCATCTAACTGCTTTCTCATATCCTTCATCTCTTCCCTGATGTCTCTGATCTCTATTCTCAATCCTCCATCCATTTTTTCTATTTGATCATTGATTCGACTATCCATCTTCTCCACTTTTTCCGTTTGATTATTGATTTGACTACCCAGGAGACAATAAATTTTCCAAGACTTATGCACAAAATAAACAGGCAATGATAGTTAAATCAATAGATATCTGGTTAATAAACATTAATTAACAAATTAATTAATATTTTGGTACCTTTAAAGCTTTAATTTCAAGGTTAAATAAGCTAGCTTTTGTTAGGCTACCTAAAATAATTATTCAAATGATCACAGAGTGTGATTCATAGCAATAGGTGCGTATATCTCTTTAAATTGTTGGCGATATATCTGAGTATACTCTTCCTCGACGTCTCCTCAGGAATAATTTAATAATGAAATCAATATTCAAATTAATTAATTACTTTATTAAAGCTTGGCAATTCCATAAGGTATATTTTCAATTTCAAAAGTTTTCAACCATCAACTCTGTGATTTCTGAGTTCAAATTTTTGGCTTTCTTAATAAAGAAATTTTGTATATCTCCTCAGGCCGCCATGTTCATCAAAGACAAGATCTCAATCCACTTACGTAACACACTCATACTTGTCAATCCAGGATACTGATATTTTCGTAAATTAAATAAATTTAATGTATCAATTGGGATTCTAGAAAACCCAGTAATTAGGTGAAAAACTTGGAGTATATTCTCCTGTTCCTTTAGAACACACAACTTGAACAATTAAATGAATTTTACAAGTTCCGTTAATAATTATTAATAACAATAAATAGCTTGTTACAAAATTTATATTTTCGGTAGAGCGTAGGCGTGGGTATTTTGCCTAAACTCTCTAAAATTATGAATGCCTTAACTACTAGACCATGAGCTCATGTTTTATGTTTCACGCAGGTCATCTCACGATACTGCTTTATGAATTTAAACAATGAAACTGATTACATTTGAAAATAATTAAACTGCACTCATTTTTGACGTCAGTACAATGCACAAAGTAGTTATTTATATAACCATTTAAATAATATGCGATATATTATATATAATACAAAATAACATATAGGACATTAAAATCTCAATTTTTATTTTTATTTTTGGAAGATGCCTTTGATGATATTTTGGTGAGTACAAATAATAATATGCATTATTTAATAGCAGTTAACATATGAGGATTAAGTATTTATACATTGGATGAAGGTTATCTTCAATATTTGAACACCAAGATAAAAAACTTATTCATTCGACAATTATTTGAATCCTGTACTTTATAACCTAATTTACAAATTATTTGTAACTTGTTAATTAGAACCCCGAAGATTAATGAAATTCCGTATTATGTGGGTGAATGAGCCTTGAATTTTTGAGAATATTCTTACTCTGATTCTTCTGGAACAGTTCTCGTGTATTTATCTGATGAAATCATTTTCAAACAGTCGAAGACAATATTTATAGTTACTCAGATGAAGAATGAAATTGGAATTATCTCAAGTCTTTTTTAATATGATTCAAAATAAATCCATACGTTATGAAATTGATAAATACAAATTTCTGAAGTAAAGATCACGGCTTTAAGAGATATGCTATTCATTCAATACTGTAACAGGATACGTTATTCATTAATAGTATAACAGGAGACCTATGTAGATTGTTCACTGCAAATTCCACTATACTCCTGTATAGTATTGTACTCTACTATACTCCAATTACTCCACACTGTACTCCAATTATTCAGTGGATCATGAACAGAAGCAATACGTGATTCAGTAAGATTGATTAATTTCCATCAATCTTTTCGAATGTCCTCGTTCAGCAAATCTCTCCAGCCAGTTGAATTGTGACAGGGAAGAAATGGGTCAGAACTCAGCCTATTCCTTTGGGCGTTGTAGCGCGTAGAGGGTATGAATGTGAGCTACACGAAGAAGGCCTAATAGAGAAGAATCGCAGGGATGGAAGCGAGATCGACTGAAGGTGCACGAGACTTGGGGGAATCAATCGGGAGCGCTTGCTTTAATAGAATGGATTGAGACAAGTTGGCGTTGCGATTACTTTAGGAGAAGAGATTAGATTAAGGAGAGAACCTCTTCTCCTAATTGAAGAGTCCTTGCTCGGGATAAACACCTGTTTACCGGTTAGCAATCCTGAACCTCCCACGTCTCACCGTTACCCTTCGAGATATTTAAGCTCCCTTTTCTCCTCTTCCTCCTTGCAGGTGAACTTCATCGTCGTTCACCCTATAGTATTCTATTACATTCTAATTTCCCTTCATATCTTATCCTTGCCCGATGCTTTCCAAATGCTAACTCATAATGAACGGAATAATATAAATTATAGTAAAAAATATCATTGTTTTGGAATAGTGAATTCAGTTAAACTGACATAAATTTGAATTCTCAGACAAAGATGTGTGAACACAGTGAAATACTAAAATATTAATGTTGATCCTACAGTTTTAAGCATAGGTTTAAAAGGTTAATTCTTACAGGAATGTATTGAGGTGATAGGCTTGAAAAAGCAGCAACTCGTGAAACGTAGGTTTTTAACAGAAATGAAAGGATTGTATCACTTCTGGAATGAATCTGTTTCAAAATTGCGCTTTTTCTGCTAAAATCTAGAATCCGTATACCTCTTAGAGGGAATCAGTGGCTGCTGAATTATTATTCATCTGCAATATATGAACGTACAAAACATTCAGACTATATTCTAGACGTTGAGTTCATTGTCATGGGTTTAAAATGAGTAGAATGTATATTAAATGCAAAGAGGTATAAAAAATATGAATGAGGATTTCCTGAATGGTCCTGTAGCGTTTTGTCCGAGTAGCGATTCGTCCGACAGCAATGTCTCAGGTAGTTTTGGGATTAGGCAGGATACCTGAAGGAGTAGTGTTTCGTCCGACAAAACTTTTGACAAATAATAACAAAAACAAGAATGTCTGCATTGGCATAATGCATAATAGAAACGATTTAGTGAATGGAGATTGAAAATACGATTGATAAATTAATAATAGAACTTCAAAGGTGAAACTATAACTCAACTTGAAAATTAATAGTCTCAGCACACTATATAATAAACTATATAGTGCAGCTCAAGTATACAAAAATAGTTGAGGACTTTAAAGGTGTGATTATGGGGTTTAAGATTTCCCCACAAAATTATATACAATTACAAGAAACGTATTATCAGCAGTTTTGAGTCAAAGGGAAGATAAAGGGAAGAAACAGGAAGCCTATTTTTGCATCACTATAATATGAACTAAGTGATTGTGAATTGGATTCGTGCATGTGAAAAACTTTGAGGTGAATCCAAAAATACTTTCATGGAAAATGTCTTATTTTTTTGATAGGCCATTTTGTTTTTGAATCACATGAATCGTTGGAAAGGAAGTGGAGGAGTTTGGAGTTATGATCAGAGAATTGGAATTCAACTTCATCAACTTCAACTTCAACAACATCTGATAGAAGATAGGTTAATGGGGTGTAACCATTTCATTATGATAACAATTCAAACATATTTCAGAAACGGTGATTCAATCATTTATTGTGTTTTCCAAGACAAATTTTTATATTTATTTATTCAGCAATGAAAATACTTGAACAATGCTTGACTGTGTCTAAAATTCTTCCATGAATCGTAGCCTAATTTGTAAATCATGTAGCCTCCAAACTCCGCCTACTATCTCTTGATAAGCCAGAAATGAATGACTCAGCTAGTTCTGAATTCGACCGGTAGATGGCTACAGTTACTGGGTGATTTACAGCTTCAATTTTTACAGACACGCCTCCAAGCTCCGCCTCTCTCCTCTCATTGGTCGGCAATGCACAACGCAGCTAGTTCTGAATTCTGTCGTAAGATGGCAGCAGTTACTGGGTCATTCAAGTTACAACTTCATTATTCAGCCGTCTAGATGTCAGAGGTGTTCTATTCAAAGTGAAGCCGAAAGTAGATTAAATTACTTCATCCAAGCTACCATTTTTAAAATGTACTCATCCACAATTCATTGCTATCATTGGATTGATTCAACTTCTGCCAATGTTTATGAATTGGCATTAATTTCTATATGAGCTTCTTCTGGATACAGTTTTATGGGGAGGAAAACTTGTAATTACATCCAAATAAATATGCTTTGACTTCGAATCAGTGGCTTTGATAGAAATAATTCACATGAAGCAATACAAATAGCCAACTATTGCAGCTATAGAATCTGAAGAAGCAGATTTAAAATTTTATTTGATACTGATTATTTACAACAGTAATTAGCCAGTGATAGAAGGGTTTCTGAAGTCAGGTAGAAGACTCAAAAATCGGACGAAACGCTACTCGTTGGTAATACGCACAGAAACGTGAAAACCAGTCGGACGAAACGCTACTAATTTCCAAGAATTTGGGTGTCGGACGAAACGCTACATATTCTCCTGAATAGACTCGAAA
This sequence comes from Laodelphax striatellus, assembly GCA_017141395.1. Lineage (NCBI taxonomy): Eukaryota > Metazoa > Arthropoda > Insecta > Hemiptera > Delphacidae > Laodelphax > Laodelphax striatellus. The sequence goes on along the minus strand of CM029530.1, from coordinate 35,322,256 downwards.
CGATATTCAGCAACTTTATTCTAGCAGATTCAATTCAACCCCAGCAGACAGTATCTTGGGCCAACACCATATTCTCTCATATTCATACATAAGTTCTTATATTCCACATTATATCTCATTGTATCGATTCAATTCAAATAAAATTAATTCTTATATCTATCATTGCAAAGATTGGGATGGAAACAGTAAGTTTATAGTAATATTGATTTTCATATTTGTCATAATTAGGAGTGGTTCGTAGCCGAGGCGGCTAAGGCGTCAGACTGATTAAGTTATCAGCAGTCAGATAAAATCCATTGGGCCAGGGTTCGAGCCTGGTTGACGGGAAGGATTTTTGACAAATACGGCCACTTCCGTCTTTCGGAGGAGACGTTAAGCCGTCGGTCCCGACTGCCTAAAAAGTAGTCGTCATATCTCATCATCACCCCACTCATTACCCACGCACAAGCCTAGAGCTCATGTGGGCATCATCCTCAGAAAAAAAAATTATGTTAGGTTACCAAGTAGTATCAGACATCTAAAATCGCTACTACTGTATCTTTATTGCTACTGAACGTAGAACTCATCTCTGAATAAACCCAAAGACAATCCTACTACTTATATAGATTACTTTGTATTTTTACTATTTACTACTCAAATTAAATTGTCTTTGATAAAACTGATCTTGCTACTATCCAACATTAGTAGTAGCCTATTTCTGTAATAGAGCCACGAAAAAAACTGCAGCCCGGACTCATGCCATTGGATATGGATAATGATATGAATGAATGAATGAATTACCTGCACTCGTGCCTCGCTGAGCCCGAGTCGCTGACTAAGCTCCTCGCGCATGAACGCGTCCGGGTAGTGAGTCTCGTCGAACAGTCGCTCGAGTTCGTTGAGCTGCTCGAGGGTGAAGTTGGTGCGTGAACGACGCTGCTTGTTGCTGGAGGCGGCCGAACTGCTACCTCCCTTGCTGCCCGGGGGCGGTGAAGACGCCCCCAGTCGACCGCCCCCCGTCAACTCTCGCTCACGTTCGCGGCCATCGCAGTCTCGGTCTGCACCTGTTGTCAACACCACATTTAAAATAAAAATTATTCCCGACTAAACTTCATTAGGGGTCTGATTCATAGAACTTCTAATACAGAAATAACTGACTCTAAACTAAACTTCTAATCTTAATTTAAGGTTCGATTCATAGAACTTCTAACACCCAAATAACTGAATCATACCTAATAATTCCAAACTAAACTTCATTAGAAATCTGATTCATAAACCTTGTAATACAGAATAAATCATGACTGCTGCCTATTAATTCAAACTAAACTACATTAGGGGTCTGATTCATAGATCTTTCAATACAGAAATAACTGACTCCTGCTTAATAATTCCAAACTAAACTGCATTTAGGGGTCTGATTCCTGCCTCCTAAAAGGCTCCTAGAGACTCCCGCCTCTACAGAACATGGAATACGAGTGAATTTCAGTGGTGATCCTCCTGTGGTATTGTATTTTTGTGCTAGTAAAATAGAAATATTATAGATGATCAATTCACGAACTACGGTGTCAAGTGGTTGAAGTTGACCAATTTGTTTCTAACTTATAAAATAAAATGACTGCATGAAGGTAGTGTTGTGGAATCAAAGAAGCATTATATGCTATTCCTGTTTTACAACTATGAGGAATAACTCACTAGCCGGCAGGATCGTTTCGCTTGCCTGTGTATCCGATGCGAACTTTTTCTGCTTCTTCTGAGTTCTTGGGAACACAATCACTTCTTACTTCTTCATAGTTCTTGGAAAAACTTCGATTTCAAGCATAGCTTTTGGAAATCTACTTTAACTACATGCGAGTCCTCTCTTAATACCCAACTTCACAAATGATTGCCAATCCATTATTACAATTTACAAGGTAGGATCTATTACAATTTAATAAGGTAGGATCTATATGTATCCTCGTTACCTATGTTAACGATGCAAACTGGTATGCTCCTGCTTGCAAACAAATTCAAATGTAATTTAGCAAGCAGTATCTTATTTTGGAATATATTAGTTATCTTAAAAATAAAGAAGAAAGTACATTACTTTCTTCTATTATTTTGTATATTTGTAATGTTCCTATGATGTCTTTAATGTACATTTCTATCACTTGTAATATTGATTTTTCCAAAATAAAGAATTATTTGATTTGATTTTGATTTATGTACTTCTGTTTATCAACGAAATTCTCTATTTGACCCGTTTAAACCTTTTGATGAATTTTATCTAATTAGAATTTACCAAAATGTAACAGTTTAGTGATCGATGCAATTAAGCATTTTATCGCTGTTCAGGGAATTGAACGATGGTGGGAATAGTTATACTCTTACGGTGGGGAAAGACTGCAGAAAGAAGAACAAGAAGAATTAGCTTAATAGCTGCGAAAGAGTAGAGAATAAGGCGTGTAAAGATACTGGTGGCAATTAATTAATGAGGTAAGTGCAGAAAAATCGTTGAGGAAAGTTGAAGGTTGGGACAAGGGAAGGAGGAAGAGGATAAAGCTGAGGATGTCCCGGAGGAGGCATTAACGACGAGCGTAACGCCTCTATTTAATGTTGCTACCTTAATGTAATTTAAGCTCGGCTAGAAACGGCGTGGGCCTTCGGATTAATCTAATTCCATTACCTTAATGAAGATACAGAATATATAAAGTCCGCTTGCGCCGGCTAAGGGGCTGTCGACTATTATTTCACCCCTCTCTCAGCCACCCCCACCCTCCCACCACTGTCGTCGAGGGAATTCCGTCATCAAATTTACAAATTGAATTTGGCTGAGTGTCTGGCTGAGAAGAGGCTGCGATTCAGTCCCCGCGCGCTATTTTCTACTTACTTTCATTTCCTCGATTCGCCGCTCTTAACGGATCACGAAACGCCTCTACGACGTGTCTTATTTGCGAAATTAAGAGGCCATCCCGCTCCCGCCCCCACTCCGACGAATTAAGCCCCACTTGGCCTTTCTTGAAGGAAAAGCTTGTTTGCTCTCTTTATAGCCGTCCACTTCCTCTGCACTTGAGCGACTCGATATATCCTTCTGAATTCTCTTGCAGATAAAACCCAATCCCCATCTGAATCTCTTCCGACTCAGCCTTATTACGTTTTTATTTGCAGCTACCATTACCGACTAAACCGCCAATTACGGAAATTGATGGCCTCATGTGAGATTTCCCGCCCTCTAAACTGCAGTGAGCCAATGTCTGTCTAAAGAAAAGGTTTATCTAGTTGAAAACTTGCATGTGTTGGATATTTTGGATTTTCATCAAGTAATAGAATAATTGTGATTTCCTATAATGAATGGGTGTTTCTTCAAGGTAATGTTTTTCTATTTTTTCAACCAGTCAGTTTTATTGCTGGAATTGGTATACAATATGATTCCAACAATAACTGGAGTAAACAAAAGTCAAATTATAAAGAAAACCAATACCATCATTGAAACAGTACCACCACATATCGTCCAATATAATGACAGTAAAAAGATATGAGTGTGCCCTTATCAGTAATCACGTACTGTATTTTTAAAATTCCAATAACTAGTGAACACTATTGACCTTCATTAATAGACCAGTTATAATGACATTACTGAACAATACATCTTCAAACTTAACAAATTGAGCCATTTGCTCATACATTATTATTCATCGAATTCTACAATTTTGATCCCCACCACGAATTCTGATAACTTCACTGGGAAATGCAATTACCACTATTTCCATGAGAATTAGCCTCCATTTTATATGATGACCCATGAAAATTCTCACGCTGACATCGACAGTGGCTTGAGAACCGTGACTCTTCAATGAAGAACAAATTTCTTGTCCAAAGTAGTCTTCATAAATCGTAAACATTATCTCCGTGTCTTGGTGTCTCTTCAATTGAATTTCTAAAAAGTATTTTTCAAGAGCCGTATAGATGACACAGAAGCCGAAAGATATTTAATCATAGTTATCTCTCTTAACAAATGACATATTGACATACAGGTATTTGGATAATTCATGAAATTGGAAATTTTAATAAATCAGGGAACCAGGAGCCTGTTACAAAACAATAAAGATTGGTGGGGGTGGGACTAGAAATGATGTTTACCTTTCCGTATGTATGCCATGTAGAATAGAAGGGTCCTCTACAATCCTGGAGCAAGCTGAGCTTATAGCAGAGCATAGGCTAACAGACATCTGGCCGCTTGCACTCATGTTGTTACTTGCAATCCAATTTGCTATTTCGACCACTCTAATAAGATTTTTTCCGGTTGCCGGTCACTCAGCACCCTCCATCGTGTGTCCTTTTTTGTGTAGTGCTTGCAAGGCAACAACGTGAAAGCACGCCGTATCCTATCATTGTAGTATCGCGTACTCTGTCGTCAGAAAAAATTACTTTCCCCCAACGAACCAACTGTAAATCTGATAAACGGACTTTTTACTCACATGTCCCTTTGTTTTTTTCATCATTCCACGTTTGTGTCCTGTATTTTTTTTCCGAGTTTCGCGCTTTGTAGTTTTCATCTTTACACCCAGGTTCGTTAGTTACCACGTCGGTTGGATCATCAAACTTGCTGATAAATTACTCAAGCCATTCGCTTCGACAATATGATTTGAAAGTTACACTGACTACTCAGTACTCATTCTAACTTCCTACGTTGAAAAAATACACACTTCGTTCTCATTCAAATGAGTCAAAGCCTGATTTTTGTACTGCGATAAATCGTCCAGGAAATTCTAATCCTGTATCGAGCATACTGTTCAGTCACAGTGTTGAAAGCGAGATTGAACTAATCAATTATTACTCATATTATGTTGAGTTGTTGAGTTATTCGTATTATATTGAGGATGCTCTTACATGAATATGCGTATTGGTTTGAAAAAATTCTTATTATTAATTAGTACTTTGAGTACAAGGTTATTAGAGAGAAGGTTGAACACTCGCTGGTGTAAGGCGCAAAGTGGAGGGGGAAGTCTGATTTCTTGATTCATGTAACGTCACACTCGCGGTCCGCCAATTATCAGTCAATTATCAACAGCTGATATTATCAAAATGACGTCAGCCGAATCAGTCCCCTCGCTCCAACAGCTTGTGGATTCAAAAAGAATTAGGAATGGTTCAACCTTCTATCTAATAACCTTGCTTTGAGTAGCCATTCAATTAGCCGGTACATTGTTCAGTACATTGGAGCTTTCCAATTTGAAAAGTTTCAAGGATTATCATGATTATTTATAAGGTAAGTGGTCAACTATATGAATAAAAATTGAGTGATCTTGACGATGAACGAATAGAATAGGATATTTTGTTAAGTACAGTACATTATAGCGATGCAATGTGAAAACAATAGTTTGTTTTAGTCAACTTAAACGAGGCTGCGAAGTTAAACTTACAAAATGGTTTGTTTTTAAAACCCTTTTCCACCCAATACAACATTAAACTATTAAAAATGTCAATTTTAAGAACATTTAGGTTATTAACTTCTTTAGCAATTCAATAAATAAATTGGTTTTATCAATTACTAAAGTAAATGAAATATCATAATATATCAGAATATTGTGACTGAAGCGAGAGAAATGTTAGACCACTGCTCAAAAACTATGGAAAATTGTTATCTTTAAGTACAGAAATAATGTAACTTACAAGAAACCTGTATTTATCACAGTTTTTTTTATATTAAGGAGATGCATTCGTTTATTGGAGATGATTCAGCAGCGTAATAAACTTAATTTGTATTGGAGTATCCTAGGAGGATACTATAGCTAGGAGGATATATTCCTAGGAGAAGGACTATAACCGACCATAAATAAACTTGTATAATCCTAAACCTGTATTCATCACAGTTTCTTATATTAAGGAGATGCATTCGTTTATTGGAGATGATTCAGCAGCGTAATAAACTTAATTTGTATTGGAGTATCCAAGGAGGACTGTAATAATCGACCATAAATGAACTTTGAGGAGTTAAGATACCTCATTGCTTTCAAACTCACCATCTAAAGGATCGCAATTAGTTTATTGGATTATTTTGAATCTGTGGACTCTATTGAACGTGTCTGTTTATCAGAGGGCTGTGAGATGAAAGGGTGTATGTAGTTGATGGTATTAAGTGAATGAAGGCATTGCTGATGGGGATAGTGAAGTTGAGGGTAGTTGTATGAGTCTATAACTTAGAGGGAGAGAGCTCTTCAGCTCTTTTGTGTCTACGGTTGATTTACATAAACAAATAGATCATTTAGGATGATGTCCTTTCATGAATGAGAATTAAAAAAAAACATTAATCATATTCAATCTGTCTACACAGGAAATCGGATCACACCTCATTTGAAGATTCTACTCAGATTACAGAGTTTACTGATTATATTCTAGTTCTTGGGGCCTGTTTGGTAAAATTTAAGAAGTCCAATAAAACATTAAAAAAGTGGACATGCTCTACACGCAAATAGCATGGCGTATAATGAAATAAATGTATAAGTTAAAAGTCCAATGCGACAACCGTTTTCCTGTATTAAGGTCTGATGAATTTTTATGGTGACCGAACTACTTGATAGATCACTCTACCAAAATTCCAAGTGTTTTAATCACATGCGTCACCAAGTCAATAAAAAACCTAATCTATAAGAACTTTTGTGACCAATAATGTTTGTAAAATATTGTTTAATAAATAAGTAATGTGACAAAATAACAACGTAATAATGTTTGTAATTTTGTAATAAAAATAAGAGATATTCGAATGTATATTAGTGTTCTAATTTTGTGACTGACCTGATCCGGAATGATGCGAGGGTGTCGGCGGTGTAGAAGGGGGCGGCCCGGATGGACTCGGGGGCGGCGACTCCGGATCGACCAGCGGCGACACGGATGCCCGCGACGAAGGCCCGCTCCACGTCTCGCCGGTGCCGCCTCCAGCCGCCCCCGGCCCCGCTGCGGCCCCCGCACTCACGCTCACGCCTTCCTCGAACGATTTCGATACGAACCGCGTCAGCTGTTCCATCAGCGCCGCTGATCGCAGCTTAGCGAGCCTCGCCTCCGCTTGCCATCCTTCTCCGCTCACGGCCACTTCTAATCAATCACCTCTTCTTTCTCGCTCACACACATCACTGCTGCCTCAATTTTCAACTTCATATTCAGTTTATCAAACAATACTACCACATAGCACTCTGGTTGTCCTATTGGAGGTGTTGGATTCAGTCAAGTAAAAGTAGTTTTAAGAACTTTTTTATTTTTGGCGTTGATTTCTTTATTGAATGATTGAATTGAGGTAAATTCTCAACTACTGTTAGTAAGGAAGTGTGAGATTCATATTCATGGTTTCTTATTACTTTTTTTGAAGTTGTTGGATTACAATTGACAGTCAATAATAAGCCGTTTCAAGAACGTTTTTATTCTTGGTATTGAGTTCTTTATTGAATTAATAAGAGTGAGAGATTGTTATTCACATTCATTAAGAAGCATGTTCAAATAGTATTCCTTAGTTATCGTAAATAGTTATCCTTGAAGTTAATTTTCATTATACAAAGAGTATTTTATCCTTGAACTTAATTATTTTATTATTCAAATAATTTTGCCTCAATGTTTTACGTTATTAATTAATGTTTTTGTTATTCTGTTGTTTTGATACCATTCACAATGCTGATTTGAAAAGTTCATAATTATTTCGTTAGTTCAGTTCACAAACTTGGCAAAGTTCCATCAACACGATTCTCAGTTCATTGAAAGTGATTATTGGGACTAGTAATACACATTATAACACTTCAATTTTTGTTGGTCCTGTACTTGTCAAAGCTCGTTTGATTCAAGGGTTCAATTATTACTGAGTCGGTAACTTTTAACAACAGCCCAAAGTGCCTTGACCGAGTAGTATTGAAGTATTGATTTTCTTCTATTTTCAGAATTTGTAACAGTCAATATTCATTCAAAAATAAAAACTGATTTGAGAAGGAATGCGATGAAGTAGATTGTCGGGAGTAAGAGAGTACTACCAGTACTGAACATTCTCCAAAAAGATGCTATTCTCGAGAAGCCTCCTTCCTATAAGCCTATCTTTGGATCTCGAATCAATATTTCAATTATATTTTTGAATTTGCTCTGAGAACTATCACGTGACTGTGTCTAAAAAATTGCACGTTCTTTCATCCATTTCAGATCCTTCGATGTTTTGAAGATTCTGTCCTATCAAACTTCAGCAACGCTTAAAAATCTGCAAAATAAGAGAATATAAATAATCACATTCTCTTCAAACAGAACAAGTTAGTCTTTGAATTTACAAGGATAATTCAAGTAGGCAGGTGAACACTAAACAGTGTATGTTAAAGAAGAGGAAGACTAAATTGTCCGGTTTTTGGTGATTCCTTGTTGAAATTCAGATTTTGCAATATTAAGCTGTTAGTTTAGTTTAAATTGAGATGTAAGAAACATGGATAACAATAATTATTGCTATTGTTGTAGGTTTATCAAAATCAATAATTCATATGACTAAGAATTTCTACTTTAAAAAGGAATTGAGAATAAACCTGAATATTTGAAAACATAATTAATAAGACATTTTTTTGCATATATGAGGGAGACTATGATCATCACAATGATGTGTAGACAAGTAGAGGATATTGAATTATCAGATAAAATCGCTCCTTCTATAGAAATCTTCTTCTTTATACCGTGGTTTAGTCCATTTTAAAACATTTTATATGAGAAGTCATTCAGAAGAAAATTCATGACAATTGTATATTGCCTTCAAGCCAATAGATAGCGTAAAGTGAATTTAAGGATAGAAGAGTTCAACCAAAGATGGAAGATGTGGTATGGCTTGGCACGAGTGAGCAGTTAAGTGAAGGCGAAGAGTATGCAACACCTCAAAACATTCATTCAAGGTTTGCCTGTTCCCCTACTCACCATATTTTAATTAACATCATTATATGAAATAATAATATTATATAAAAATAAACTATTAAAGACCGGACGCGATTGCGATCGTACTGTATCAGCACTAATGAACGGAAAATTGAACACTTTTAAAATTTGGAATATTATATCTTTATAGATCAAGTAAGAAGTCTATTGATTTTGAACATTGATGGTTGAGTTTAAAAAAGTTACTAGCAAAAAATAGGTATTCAAACCTCAAAATATCCTATTGTGGCGATAGCCTTAAACCCAAAACCAGGTTAACATCTGGATGATGATTATGATGAAAATAGTATATTTCGCACCCATAATGGTGTTCACAAAATAAGGCGGACATTTTGAGATGTTGTCAAGTCTTGCTAGCTTACTACTCATCATGACTACGAATCTAATCATGCAGGGGAATCGACCAAAACGCTTAAAATGGAAGCACAGCGTTTTCAATTTGTGATCAAGAGCAAGCAATTTTCGACATTCTCTCGCTCTACCGGTTATATATCTGACAACAGCGCAAAATTTCTCAGCCGCCTTAAGGTGGGTTTTCGTTACTGCGACCGAGTGCCGCAGCGGAGCCCGACCCAGCGTTGCCAGATGCAATTGATGAAAAATCCCACTCATCCCAGATTGAAAGACAATCCCACTTGGTCGCACTAACGAAAACCCACCTTAAGTTTGTAGCCGCTACTTTAGGGCGAAAAATGTGTGTTTGCCGGCAAAAGATCGCGGTTTTCAAGTTTGAGACAAAGTCGCTTCAGACCGCTATTTCTCACTACATCATAGAAAAAACAAATGCAAATATAAACGTATGTAGTTGCCAAAGGTGCAGCATTCAACCGGGTATACAAGCGAAATAAAACAATGTATCTTGTCAAATAGAGGTCAGTTTCAAAGTTGATTTTTGAGGCATTTGAAAGTTGATTTGATCTGGTACATCGATAGAATGGCGAACAAATAATATTATGATTAATAGAAGATTGTGAAGTAGAAATTCATATTCGTGATTGATTATTTTATTAATTTATAGTTGAATAATATTGGTACCTCTCACAGAATGGGAACTGCCTTTACTTGTAAGGCCAAGAGCTTCAAGCATTAGCCGCTAGATGAGTGCGGTTTAATCGCTAAACTAATATTGTATACTACCTTGTCAGGATACTTCGTTGAATCGGTATATTAATGATAATATTTATTAGTCTGTGATAACCTTTATTAATCCGTCCGTTATTAATTGCAGTTTTTGGTTTTATCGTTACTCAAGATATCCAAGGTTATAAAAACCTTATACTGTTATAAGGTTATAAGGCTATATAGTTATAAAACTATATTCAAGCTATACTGTTTATAAAAACATCAGAGCAAAAGATTTAAATCAGCAGGCACATGTCTGCCTTCAAGAGAACTTACATTTGAGTACTTATTAAGCTTTCAATTACAACTTACAAAATTGGTATTTCCATTTGAAAGGTATTTGGTATTCTCCCAACTGAAAGGACTTATTTTTCAAAATTGGGTCAGGTGATCTTCATGACATGATCTACCGATAAAATTGTGAGCCCAAAAGTAAATTAATAAAGTCTATTAGCGTTGATGAAAACCAAAATTAGTAGGCATTTCTTGTTCCTTCGAGCCTCTCTTGACAGTCACTTGGTTTGAATTATTACACCTTAAACCTTTAATTAAGTAGGATGTAAGGTGTATCACCGTGATGTATGATTTGGTATGCCCAAATAGCTATAGATTTTTTCTGATTTCGAACGGATTAATTACTTAATTTTCGAATGAAATAGTGTTTAAAGGTGAATGATGTTAATGCTAAAAAGAGTTAAAGTTTAATGAAGAGGTGCATTTGACCATTTCGAACCTGACTACCAAAAAATATAAAAACATAAAAGATTAGAGAGTGTTTCAACATTGGCCAAAAAATTATCCTTTATAGCCGTTTATTCCTTGAGTAATTCCTTTTGCACTGCTTGTGAAACCTTGCTGTGGTATACGTCAAATACACCTTAGTTTTAATTAAATACACTCAAGTACAACCGATGAGTATAATCGTCCACGAGTCACATGCATTTTTATTATTAACCTGAACAAAGTCAAGTTGGAATTATTTTCGAGCTACGACAGTTATAATATCAAAGTATGTTCTATACCAAGCATGAAATCAAAGTTTAGAGTTGAGAAAGCTTATTCTTGACAAGTAAAATCTAAAACCTTAAAGATCGAAGAAATTATCCCGATTATAGCGAAGATCTATGAAAACTTGGTCTTAATTTTTATTTAGAGCTTAAAACCATGGCAATAGCATTGAGCCTTCACAAAACTATTGGTAAGTTTCCTGATTGTTCAATAAATTAATTTAATATATTTGAGTGTTCGAACCGTCACATTGGCCGGATCAAACGATCGCAATTTCAACCAGTCCACTATACAGAGTGATCCAAAAGTCTCTTTGCAATGAAATACCTTATACAATGAAACACTTAATCACTCAAAAGCAAGTTATTCCATTCAACTAAATTATACATGGAAACGTATTACATGAGATGTGGAAAGTGCCTTCCTTGTTGCTGAGTACACGATTCAATCCATATTTGCAAACACACAATGTAACATCTCCTCTGTAACAGCTACTGCAGAAGGACTTTTCGATCACCAGATACTACACAACTTCATCGTGAAAGTTTCATAATTATCTGTAGGATTTGGTGAATCAAATAAACAAATTGTATTTCCTTCACTATCAATCTAACCATTATTTACACGCACTCACTATGTGATTTCAATTATAGTTCTGATACTATATCCATATTTTCATGGACTATTCTAATAGTAGAATCCTCAGTCAAATTAATTGAAGAATGTTTCAGGAGCTTCATAGCTAGCAGTGAAAATAACACCAGTGTTAAAAAAGCTAGTGTTGCTCCAGGTGTATAAGTGAAATTCTCCTATGTAGACGTAGACAGGAGTTGATACGTTACATATGGCCCTTAGTCTACAATGTGAGCGTCAATTTTTACACAAAAGTATTGTTGATAATAAGCGTTTGCTCCCGAAAGCTTTATAGAAAGGGCAACTCACAACATGAAAAACTCTCATTGAACACTCTCATGAAAACTTATAAGATAGACTTCGAGCCATGCTCCTACCTTGCAAGTGAAGTGGGACAAGCACCGATTCGATCAGGGACAACCTGTTGTGGGTAAACAGAGCAGGATGGGTATCCAGCCTCCAGCAGCCGCAATCGGCATGCAGACAACAGATGCGACTGATAATTCAGCAGGCAAGAGTGGCCCTGATAACGTCCAAATGACTTTTCGGGCTCGACACTGAACATTTGTCAGCGTTGCCATGACAACGAGACTTGTATGCGCGGGCAGCCTGTCGCCGCCCCTCGAGCCGCCCCATTGGTCGATCACATTGCACCCCATCAAATAGGGGTGGGATTTTTTCCAGTTTCACGCTTATTCCCATATTTTTGCCGCCGCGTAATCGAATGATGGAGACCCGCATTATCGCATAATGCTCTCTCTACTTGCACGGCGTTGAAATATCACCGATACTCCAATATTTAATTCTCATCTGCGCCACGCCGCGCCGCGCTGTGCTCCCGCCCTGACGCGAGATAAATAATTCATCGCGTTTCGATTCAGTCGTGCTCGGTGTCGTCTGTTTCTAATTTGATTTTCAATTATCGGTTCTCTGTACAGCTCACTCCTCACCCCCTTCCCCCCAACTCTTCCCAACCTGGCAGCCAATAATACACGTTGCTGCGTTGCTTAATTTATTCGCGTTCCAATTATAATAATTAGTCCTCTACTTATTACCATCAATTCACCTGCTGATTCCTATAGCTTTTTAAATTGCAAAACACGCGCAGCGATTTGTTAAAATGGGGCTCGGCTATCAATCAGAATATCACAGCTTTGAGAGATATCAGGTGTGCCTTGATTGATGTGCAATGATTGATGAGAAGAAAAGGCAGACGAAAAGAGAAGTTGATTGAAAAATTTTATGATCGGATTAAAAATATACTATTAGCCGACATCGTTCATCAATAAAAATTAGAATAACTCGAGGACGTTCCATGAAATATTCATTGAACATTTAAACTATTCTAAATAAAAAATAAAATAAAATGGAGAAGGGTAATAAATAATTATTGTATTGAAAATGTACGATTGAAAAATATTTTCAAGGCCAGTTGCACGGAGTTTAACCGCTGTAAAATTATGAGGCTAGGCTTACACCGGTTAGTCAAGACAAGACAAGACGAGATTAGTCACGTTTAGTCACAGTACTTCACATAGTTACTTACGAAGCAACATACACTGATTAGTCATGTCATCGGTGTGTGCTGCTTCATGAGCAACTATGTGAATTATTGTGACTAAACGTGACTAATCTCGTCTTGTATTGTCTTGTCTTGACTAACCGTTGTACGCCTAGCCTAACATCTAACGGAATCAATGCAAAGAGAATCAATTAACAAATCTGACGTCATTTTACAGTGGTTGAATTTGATTTTATTAGTGCAACTGGCCGTTCATCTTATTGAAATTATATTAATTAAAACACTGTTCCTTTACAATTTACAAAAAAAGTCCACATCCGGTTATGTCTATTAACATTACTGATTTAGAAGGCAAACAATTTAAAGGTCCAGTCTCGAAAATGTTCAATTCACTTTAGAAATTTTGAGCAGAAAAAACATTTAAACTAGATTAGTTTATTTATAGATTGTTTTGATATTTTGGCCAGGTTTTAAAGAACTCAATCTGCAAATCGACATTTTGTAGGTATTAGGTACACGACAAAATCGAAGTTTCACTCAAATAATTTCGAGGTTCAAAACGAGCCCCGAATGAGGGAGTGAAAATTACTCCTTCAGCAAAGTTCTTATAATTCAAGTTACTGCCAATCTTTTGAAGAAACCATCCTTGATGGAGAGTTGAGATCTTAGTATTCTTACTATTTTGAAAGTAATGAACAAACTTCTATTTTGATTCTCTTTGAGGGTAAAATTGTCTATTTGGTATCAATTTCTTAAAATCTCAATCATCAAAACATAATGGCTACCTGAAAATTATTGAAATATATCACTGTACTCTCTCACTCATACAACTGTCATTATCCATTTCTTATTCATCTGAGAATGAAATTCGATCGCCAAAAATCCACTTTATGAAACTTTCTGCACACACACCAGGATCACCAAAATCATCGAATAGCTATTTATGTATTAAGAGCGTAAAGTGCAACTTTATTGCTCGACGCGTAGCGGAGCGTGATAATTCTGCAAGAGCCATAAAGAAGCTTTACGCGCGAATTACATACAAAAAATTTTTACAACTGCATTTAATTTAGTTTTAATGATTTGTCTTCGCTAATGTCCATTGCTGTATTCTCATTTTTGAGGTTATGAAAATTACAAAATCTCAAATTGCTAGCCTAAAGAAAACGTACTGCGCATACGAGGCGATTTAGCAAGCGTAAAATGATTCTACTGCGCATGCGCTGTTGCTGAGCGAGCGTAAAAGACTTTTTACGCTCGCTATTTAGCGGTTTTACGAGAGATTTCAGTACGTAAAGAAGTTCTTTACGAGCAGTTGTAGAAAAAATTTTTATGCAACTTTCTCCACCAAGATCAAGATCTCAAAAAGGAATTAAACTCGAATAAGGAGGGTTTATCCCAGAGAACCCAGGATTCTAGATCCTTGATAGAATTAGCATAATTATCTTGTCTATCTTCAATAGTGATAATTCTATTATTACTACTTATTACATGAATGCTGTTCAAGTGTCTGCGCTTCCCAGTTGACAACCGATTTTGGATTTTTTTCCATCTTATGGGTCTATCTTTTCCACCACATATCTACCAGTCTACCTATTACCACAACGTCAGCTGCAATGAATTTACAGCCTTCAATAGATTTATGAATCAAAATCACCAATCTCTAAAGAAAAAATTGTAATCGATTCAAATGATCACTTGTGCAGGAACCTGTTTAGCAGGGAGTATCTTGACAGCTCATTATAGCTCTTTGTAGCTCATTATTGCTCTTCATTTTTCGGCAATCACCTGATAAAATCAACTTCACTCGTCGTTAAATAGAGAGATGACAATGAGACTTGAGAGAGGCCGCTTGCCTCTCTCCTGAGAGATTGTGGTGGTGATGGTATGGGGCTTTTTGATGAGGGGTGGAGGTTGGCAAGAAGTGTTCGGGGTGAGGGGACGGGTGGGGAGGAGGGCGAGATTTAATGGTCCACTAAACACGAGCGGACGATAAATCAAAACGAAATTAAAGAGAGCGAGTGTGCGTCTAGCGAAGAGTACAGCCGCTGCTAAAACTCTAAATTATTGTGTACAGTGCGGTTTAATATTTATAACGCCCTTTTCGGCTCGCCGGTTTCAGCACAAGTTGCCGCTAATGCTTTTTCTCTCTCTCCAATAATAATTTCCACTTGTGCTGCGACCGAAACGACTGTGCTCAGTTTGCATTGTCATGCTGTATTCGTCTCACAATGTTTTCCACTTAGCTAACTCCATTCAGTTAGACGTTCTGTCTTGAGAGCTCCTTTCGTTGCGAGCGAGATATTATTTGTACTTGTACGTTCATTTTGCCAAAATTCCCTGCTGTAAATCTAGCAATAATATTCCGTAATTATTTTTGCATACAAGGCATTCGAATAAATCTAATTTATAGGAATGTAGTTGATAGGATGAATATTGTTTACAAGTTACAAAAAGGAGGAAAACATTTTTGTATCGATTTAAGAAAATATCGTAATTACTATGCAATTATAGCTGTAGAATTTTTTTTGCTCCGAATATTTCTGATTGCCATTTGAGTCTTGAGTAGTATTAATTACCGGCAAGCCGACTGGTGATCTGGAGTGTCGCAACTTTTGTCATGGGCTCGATCCTCATTTTATCTGGCATCTACTGTATTCATGTATCAAATAGAAACTGTATTGTATTTGGCTTACTCAGCAAAATGATCTATCATTAAAATCCTTAGCTTATAGAAAATTGATAGATCATATTCACTCCCGCAGAACGTTTGTAATAACTGAAAAAAATTCTACAATATAGGCTGAGATTTGACGGTTTACTTTTGATAAGTACCGTACTGTTCTGAAGCCTGTCTGAAACCTGCCTGATTCTTCCTTTGGGTTACAGAATAGTTGTGATTTCAAAAGACACTATAACTATTACAAGTTCACTGTTTTAATACACATTCAAAATACTAATCCTCATATGAATTTTTGTAAAAGTTTTGTAAATTTGATTATTTTTTGAAATATTCAGTTCACGCAATCATTCAAATTTTCCGTTTTCATTTGAATATTTGCAAAATTAATTTCTGAGTAAAAAAAGTGATATAAATTCTGTCTGATATAAAATGTCTGTTAATAGTGGTAGAAAATAATTTGAAAACCGATTGTAACTTATAGAAAGCTTATAGAATGTACGCTTTATAGGGAAAGCTTCGCGAAACAAATGCGACATGTCTCAAAATGTTCCATTTCCATTTCTACGAGACTTTTCCTCGTATTTATTACTTTTTTATGAAATACGACATCAATATTGAAATATTGACACAGAATGCAAACTCGTATGTTAGGACAAAAATATAACGACTACTCTTTGTCATCTAGTATCATATTCCTTTCTCCTTTACTTGGAATGTCTGGGGGATAATACATTGGAAGAGAGAGTATCTGTCCAACTTCTTTTCTTTTCTCCTGCTTTGAACAAATGCATATTCATAGCTCATTCTTTCGAGTTTCGGAAGTCCTCTGTATTGGGAATAGTCGTTCATCTCCTATGAAGATTTGTAGTTTCGTATATGTAGAACTCGAATTTTTGCGTCTATTAAATTCATCCAGTCCAAAATATAAATATAGAGAAAGAGCATATAATATCCTAGGTTGGAGAAAAATTGATAATCTCTTAAATTTCTTGCAAAATCAAACCATATTTAACTCTAAAATACTTTACAAACAATTCAGTTATGTCCTAGTAAACTGGATTAAAAATTGAATTATCCTTAAAATTAAGAACAGTGTTATTATCAGCTTGGAAGGAGAATACTAAATTGTATTTTCGAATTACTATAATGTAGAAACAGTATTCAGTTGAAATACCGCTTGAAGAAATAGACGATTTTATGATTACTCAGTAATTAATAATAATTATTGTTAATTTCTTCTGTAAACTTCCATATCTTTTCTAATAAATTAGAAAGATAGTATGAGAGTCTACATGATAATAAGATCTAAATCTGTAAATGATGAAGCCTAAATCTGAGAGATTTTCATTTTATCCGAAAGTGATGGTGCAATGGTTCGTTCGATAATGTTAAATTAAATTTGAATTGAATCAAAGCTAGATTAAATTCAGCTTAGGTTTTTGAAAACGTGACGGGAAAATGTGGTTTGGTCCACCATCTGTGGAAAAATCACGATAATTATAGGTCAATTTCTCTTAATCTTTTGTGGGAGAGTGAAATTATAATGTCATCCTTTTCATAATATTTCTCTCTTTTGAAGTTTTACTAAAATTATTATTGCATCAATAAGTTGCTGTATTTGTTATACCATTATAACTAATAAGTTTCTAAGGCCCGTAAGCACAATCTAAGTTTAAACTAAATTTAAACTATGAATCAATAGTTTAAACCAAGTGTGAAATATCTCTCATTGAATTCAGCTTTAACGAAAGTGGTGCATACGAACTCAAGAGTTGTAAAATAGAAAATACAAAAGCAATAGAAGAAAGAAAAGCTAAGGAAAAAGTGAAGCTATCTGAGAAAAAAGAAGGAACGGGAAAAAGAGGCAGAGTAGATGTGTGTGTGCCGGTGGGTGGTTGTGTGTGCGCGCCTGCAAGTACGTTTAAGAGAGATGATAAAGCGAAGGGCCAGCTGGTCAATCCAATCGGATTATATATCTGCAAATTAAATTTTCTTCCCTTCCCTTTCATTCCTTCTCCTCCTCACACGGTTCGCCTTTCCAACGATGTAATGCACAGCACCGAAAATGGGATTCAATAAAATGGCAAAACATTTTAGCATTTCCTGCCGGTCAAGGGTGAAAGTTCTCGCATTTCTTAGCATTGCCGACAAGAAATATATTTCACTGTCCGACCAGTTTCTGCCCTTTATTGACGGACAAATCTTCTTTCCCTCCTCTCTCCTACTTCTCCTCGCATCTACGACACGCGCTCTTGTTTATCGACTCAATAAAATCTACATCATCCACGTTCTTTCAATTCGGACTTCAAGCTACGTTTTGAGGGTAATCTTTGAATGAGGTTTTCAGTTTAAAGGAAAATTGGTTTAGTGCGAATTTCTTGTATATCTGAAATATATGTGGTCTAAATATGATTTCAACAGACTGAAGATATTTGACGAGAAGATAACTGCAAAATCGAGAAAATTGAGATAGAAGAGGAGAAAGGAAAAACTAGTCATAAATGGAAATGATTTTAGATATCGAAATTATTTTCTTCTGATGCCTACAATGTGATAAATTTTCTGGCTGAATACCTGTACAATTAGAATCATGGTTGATTGTGGTGTTGCTGAAACATTAATCGAAGGTGCTCAAAATCAATCGAAAAATAATGCTTAATGAGTAAAAGGTTTTGAAGTGTGGCAATTGACAATTGTTAGATATTTGAGGATAGAGTCGATTACAGATATATTGAACTATTAAGTGGTAATCCATTGATTTACATTTCGTAGAAGCTTAAATAGGGAATTTGTAATCCTGCACAATTTAAAATTGAAATGAATATTTTTCAAAGTTGATTAAAGAATTCAGGACTAGACTTAAACAGACGAAAACTTATAGTAAAATGAAATGACGAACAAACAAAGATTTGTAATAGCAGATCAATAAAAGTCAATATAAAACATCTCCAAGAAGTGCTAAACGGAGTCAGAATTTGTTATTGAAGGAACTGAATTACAGTATTTCATTGGAACAGTAATGATACACTTCTAATCCTTATCTAAGAGATTTGTTATAAATGAAAACAAGAGATGATCATAATTAAAAGAAACACGAAGAATAACAGTTTGGGTGGAGGGGGAGACAAAGCACTATTTGGGGTGTCGTTTAGATGATGTCGGGATGTGGAGAGGATCGGCGTCTTAATGTAATCAGAAGAGATGTGTGGGGGGGTGTAGTGAGAGGGGGCAGTTTGAGGAGGGGCTTAAAAGAGAAGTACAGCGCTTAACTAACCAGGACTTATTCGATTAGTCACAGCCAGGTTCTAATTGCGGGCCAAACAACCGCTCACAGCTCGTTTGGCCCTCTCGCGCTACATAACTCCACTTTCGAAAGGATGTCACCCTCCCCCGGACGACTCGCTCTAATTTCAACTAATAACTGTCCCTGTTCTCCTCGGCAAGGACCGCTCCATTCATTTCGAATCATAAAACGAAATCTCGGTTTCGGAACGGGCAATGCTTGTCGTCGCTAACTCGATTACTGCAAGAGGGTCCTGCTCGTATTCGTAGGACAAGAATTTCCCTCCAAGATTTTAATTCTTTTAAAC
Source organism: Laodelphax striatellus (assembly GCA_017141395.1). Classification (NCBI taxonomy): domain Eukaryota; kingdom Metazoa; phylum Arthropoda; class Insecta; order Hemiptera; family Delphacidae; genus Laodelphax; species Laodelphax striatellus. The sequence continues at coordinate 35,302,803 of CM029530.1, read as the reverse complement.
GATTATGCGTGTTCCGTTCCGTCGCCAGCCGCTAACCGAGTTACTGTCTCTACTTTTGTTTTTACGGCGACTCACCGCAAACCGCGTTAGCTGCCCTTGTTGCCAACAGAAACAGAATAAATATCGTCGCACAGTGACCGCTCTGGTCGAAACCGTTTCTTCCTTTTATAACCACATTAGGCTCTGCAGGCGCAACTGCTCATCCGGGCTCACCCGTTACTCTTCAAATTGCAATTTTTTAAATGAATATTGTATTCGAATTTTCAGAAATAACGTTTCCATCTAACCGGAACAACGTTTTCTACATCGCTGAATAAAGAAGCAAATCGAATTACTAAAGGTTTTATTTCTGACCCATCGCATTGGAAAAATACCAAGATTTCAATATTTTATATTCAAAGCTTTTTCAGCTTGGATTCTAATATATTTCTTATGACCTGCATCAATAGCTGGAATCTATTACCTAATCACAGAGCATACTGCGCCCTATCTGCTTAGCCTATCACATATTATGATTTTCAAAGAGTTAGTAATGGATACCTTCGTCTTCTAATGATTTGATTGGAACTCTTGTTTAATGAGGCTTTAGCGAAAAATTGTTGATTTTTATTGTGTAGGTATATAATATATCAAAGCCAAAAGTAATAACGATTGGAGAATGATAGACTTGAGATTGCTTTACAACTGAGCAGTACTTGACTTTGCAGCTCAAGCTTGAGTGAGCAGCTCACTAATATTAGTCCAAGAATAGGTGACTTCCAAAATAGTCTCTTAACCCATATATTTTTTATTTTGTTGACCTGAACAAACCATGAACTCTATTAGTTATCCAGTTTAATTTTTCTTCTACTTTGATTAATTAATAATACAGATTAAGTGTTTCTATACTCTGTTGTTGTTAACATAAGCCTAGCCCAGTCAAATAGTGCAGAAAAAGGCATCTATGCTCGGCTTTCAAATGAACTTTTTATTGATAGGAATAACTACAAAACCATAGAAAATTATTTTTACTAATTTAGAGCCAATATAGTAATTTCTTCCATCTTGGAAAATTAGGATAATGGAAATTATTTCGTGTAGGTTTTGGGCTACAGCTGTTAGAAAATTACCTTGCATTTTAAAAAGTCCCTATTTTTGGTTTTGACCTCCAATAAAAATTTCTACGTACAGTACTTTTATTGACGTTTGAGATATAGATGTAGTTATAGGAGTTTAAGATTATTCCCTATCAGAATACTTACTTTGTCGCCCTGAATTCAGTTTATTTTAAGTAGAGGGAGGCAAAAAGAAACCTTCAAGTATCATGTAGAATGGGGTGGCTCCTAACTCTTGTAAAAGTGAACTGATCTTAACAAAGGATAGCTGATTCTCCTCAGCTCATTAAGGCGGTCTAAATTTGTATGGGCTAATGCTAATTTAGGTCATATTGTATATTGTATTATGTTAATTTAGGTCAAAATATTGAAATTTTATTTTCGAGGATTCGAATAATAGATTATTATTATAATAAATATTATTTATAAAAATTATAGATAAATTACCGTAGCTTGATTTATGGATTGTACGACTCAGATTAGGATTGTGAATAAGGAATTCGAATTTGTGAGAACTCCGGAGAAAGCTGAAACTAGTTACACTAAGCACTGAGCTCCTTCGGGTCTCATAACCTGAAGACATTAATGTTCCAAAACGTAGATCCACAGATAGTTTTTTGTTTTAATACTGTTTTATGGTTCTTATAGTTCTTATTAGCGGTTATGGAGGGGGGTTTATTCACTAAAATATTACATCCTCAATGTCAATGCATTAACATAAATTGCAATTTTACATCACTCACATCCGACTAGTAACTTACATCTCTTCAAATAGCTACAGTTGGACTCAATCAATCATCCGAAATCAATTCAATAAGCAGTTGAGTGTAGTAGTCCAGAGTTTCTACAGTGAGAGATGCTTTGCCAGCTCCAACATTATAACACAGAATTTTTTATAGACGACTCAACTGCAGTATAAATTGTTACTCCCTTAGGAAGATCGTTTGGAAGCCGTGAGCCATCGATAGGGAAAGGAGAGGGGGGCAGTTCGGATGGGGAATGACTTTTGGAAAGTGTGACTTTTATGTGTTGGGAAAACGACAGGCACTTAGTTGCTGAGGCAAGGAGGTCGGGCACCAAATCGAATCGATTGGAAAACGGCAATCCTTAATCTGCCATATTCACTGCCAACTTTTGTCCAGCAGTGGATTTAGTTGGACGATGCTGCGCAAGAATACTCTCCTCTCTAATCTTAAATTGAGTTTTCAAATCGCCTTTCTTGAATGGTACAATGCTTGTTGCTGTTGTTTGAATCATTGAAGTATTGTGGAAATAGAAACTGTCACTGAATTTTTCAAGAATTTTATATGAATCCCTGTGCTCTCATGATTAGCATGGGCGGATTAAAGGGGGGCTTTGGGGGGCTAAGCCCCCAATTTATTGAACCTAATGTAGCAAATGTTATAAATGTAGTTATAAATAGTTTGTAGCAAGAAATCTATGTCACAAGCTCACCCCCCCCCCCCAGGAAATATCCTCTATGATGATTAGAATGTTAAGATTGTTAATTGAAATGATCAGAACATGTTCAGTGAAAAAGCTAACATTTAAACTCATTTTATCTGTTCATAGAAATTCGTGAGAAGTTATTGAATGAAGGCCTGTTGCTTATTCTGCGACTATTATACTGATTTGTACATCAGTTATAGTCTAGTTAAAAAATAAAAAAATCAAGTAAGCACAATCAAATTAGTTACAGAAATCCTTATACGGGAAAAGCCCGTATTGATTGCAAAAGCGGTTCCAGAAATAATCTTTAGGGCGGCTTTGGCTATAAACACGGTTACTAGAATACACGGTCGGCCATACGCGCTTATTCCAGCCTAGATTTTGAGAAGTGTGACGATACCCTTATCCGAAATAGGCAAGTGTTATTTAACGTTTCCATGGTTGCTTTATAGCAACGTCATAATCGCAGCAGGCGCCTGCGCACCATTTATTCTACTATCCATGGCTGTTACCAGTGTCTTTTCCAGGGGGCAGAACCGTGGGAGCCGAGAGTTGAAAAATAGGAAATAATGAACCTTTAAAATAACCAATTCGACGCAGTATAGGCCCCCTATAGATTTATTTAAATCAAATCTTCAAGTTTGTATCTACTCACCTACCTTGTCGCATAGGTGTGATTTCGTTTGAACACAAAACTAATGCTGATGTTAATGATGGTAACAAACTGAATGCTACGTTGAGTTGGAGTTCGAAAACGATCCAATTAAAATGAGCAGAACAGCAATAAGGATAATTAATCAGTTCTAAAAGTGAACTTTGCGAGGCAAATTAGCTTTTTCAATTGGCTCGTTGACTTGTCGCAAAGTTGCCTCTGGGCCAGAGGAGTCCTGGATTTATCACCTTATTTAATACAGACCGTATTGAATAAGACGCGCAATGTCTGCCGAAGGGCCAAACGGGGTAATCAGTGTCTGAGGAGGAGAACGGGTAGCCTACAAGATGCTGGAAATTTACTTTGGAGAAGGCAGCAAATAGAACTCTTCTTCAAAATAATTAGTTGATTGTAAAATTAATTATCCTCCTGATGTTCACATGGAGTTTGCCTGTAATTAATTGCGACTTTAAATCCGACGCGGGAGTCACCCGCCTTCTTCCCGGCTTGATTTAATCAACTGAGTGCTCTTCCAATTCGCCTGCGCTTCTTCTTTCAGATTAGTTACGTTTCCCTCCTCTTTTATTTTCTTTGCAAATCTCTCTTTACTCCACTCCATCTTACTCTTTCTAACGATACCCACCGTCTATTCTCTCTCTCTCTTTCTCTCTACGGTTGAGTGTTGATGAGAAGGATGTCGTTTCTATATCCTCATCCAAGAATGGACATTTATATGTTGAAACTCCACCGTTTCATGTAGAAGCAGCACAATCATACAATATTGTCAGTATATTGAATCCTATATCTATACAGGGTTGGTAAAAATTATGGAAACGGCTTAATATATCTTATACGAAGGTAATTTGACGGTAGGTGACATTGGGGATCGTACTAAAATTGAAAATACTACTTTACTGTGACTTCAAAAATCTGGTCCGCCATCTTGAATCTAACTTCATTTTTTTAAATGGTAAGGTGGTCATGTTATACATGATTTCGATACAGAATTTCAAGAGAAAATGAATGGCGAAAACCGCACATCGATATGTCGAACCGTTTTTATTATAGTGATCAATTATCCCTTCCTATCAATTCCTATCCCAATTATCAATTAACCTATGTTTCAAGCTAAAATATTTAATTAATATATTTTACAGGATAAATCAACTAAAAAATTTGGACATTATTAGAACAATTTATTACGCATACGCCCATTCACTTTTCCATTACAACATAGAAGTATGGGGAGCAGCCTATGACACTCATTTCAATAAAATTTTTATACTTCAAAAACATATTATCAGAGCTGCGCTTGGAAGACCCAGACTCTATCCTAGCAGATTAATATTTGAAGAAATAAATTTACCTACACTACGTCAAACGTATGTGACTAATTTAATTCTATTCATTAATAAAAATATACATCTGTTTACTCCTCGCACTTATTGTTTTGTATCATTTGTTTACTTTGGCAATAAAACATTTATTCATTATTATTGATATTTTGGTAAGTAATAGTGATACCAAGTGGATATGACATTATGTGGATACACATATTATTATAGTTGGCATACTTTTACCCTCAGCGGATCATAAGTATTTGGATTAGCAAAGTATCAAAGTTCAAAGTACTAAGATTAAAGTTTTGATCATAAGTATTGGATCTATCAAGTCAATGATGGCATCATCGAAGAGAAGGCTTGTAAGTGAATTAATCAACATCGGTCACACAATTCTAGCCAGAGCACGGCTAAAATGCAATCGCAATCATTGTGCAGAATATTGTAGGTGAAACAACAATACTGCAAAGCCTACATTACGCAGAATTGTGGCATTCCAATCGAAACCTACAACGGTAGGGAATATTACAGCGGCGCCAGCCAGATTTATCAAATCGGGGAGAATTTCCATAGCACGTGGATAGATTCAAGCCGAACCCTCGCTTCAGAGGAGTTCTTGTGCTGGCGGTGAGTAGGGGGAGGGGGTTTAGGGGGCTCCTGCCCTGGCATGGCATGTGTAAACTTGCGCTAATCGTTTCATTTGCAAGAAGGGCGCGGGGACGGGGTTCTCGCTCGCTGCAAGTCGAGCCCTAATCCTGTTACTTAATGAATTGTCGTGCCAGGGCAAACACAGCAGCAGCAGCTCCCGAACTTCGTTGCAACCAGCACTCTACCAACCCTACCCCCTCCCCGTCATCCCTTTTTAGCACCCCATCCGGGACTTCGCCACCGACTCCAGTCACTCTGACAACGACCTCGAACGTCGTTCGTTGTTGCTTCGAATGTACACAATCAGCGCGTAGACCGAACCGCAATAGAACAAAACATTCCAATGTGATTCGATCATTTACCATCAATATAGTTCGGTAGACTTCCAAGAAAAATCAAAATTCTTTAGAACCATCAACATATATATTATTGAATATTTTGTATCTATATTAAATACAAAAGTATGAACTTACCGTTCCAAGTCAATATGAACTTACTTTACCTTAACATTCATCAGAAATACATGCATCGTAATTAGGAAGAGAAGTTTCGAACGTTTTCATTCTGAGTTGATTGTACAGTAAGCAGGGCCGTAGTCAGGCCGGTAAACCAGGGCCCTGGATAATATTTCAGGGGGGCCCCCAAGGTTATTCCCATTTGACAGGCACTGGCGCTTATCATTCTATAAGGATCCCTCAATGTTTAATAGATTGTGTGTTAACATTACATATTGCAAAAACAACATTACCGTTACAAGATAGTAATTATTATAATATTGACCTCAATCTCTTCCTAACTTTACTTACAACTGGTTCATCAAGATATAAGAGCACTGTAGTTATAAACCAGGGGAAAAGGGGGCCCGCTTGAGCCATTTTTACCGGGGCCCGCCAAAGCTGGCTACGGCTCTGTCAGTAAGTTACTTCATAAATAAAGGAGTATGCTCCTTTATTGTATTATCTATTTCATTCAACAAAAGAATACATTTGAGAATTATTTTCAATTATTTTTTTTTCTAAAAAATAATCATTCATTCACGAGTAAAAGCAATCTTTATAAATATTAAAAGTTTTGGAAATCCTTATGATAGTCCGTGTAAAGGATACTAATGAACCGATTTTGATGCGGTTTGCGCCAAAGGTTACTGGTCCTATAAGTGCGGGTTTTATTTGAATTTTGGAAAAACATACGTAAAAGGTTGGGGTGAAAATGTAAAATAAAGTCACTGGTGGAGGAACTACGTCCGCACTAGCCTCTACTCCCTTCTGAACTACACGGAGTATAATCCACTGATTACGCAGTCTCTGTGAGCGAAGCTCAATCTCAGGCCACTTTTGTAAATCGGTTGTGATCAAACTCCTCCTAGATTACTCGGACGATTTCCATGAAATTTGGCTGGAACATGCATACCAACGATGGGAAGGTTGTAGAATAATTCAATTTGAAATCAATGGTACCAACCATGGAGAAATAATCAACGAAAAAAGTAAGGACAAAATCGGAGTCAAATCAGAACAACTGGAATTTTTGAGTTGGGAAAAGCTCAAAGTAGTTACAACTTTAAACGCTAGATCGAGCTGAGCTCGCACGATGATACAGAAAGATACAGTATGATGCGGAAAGATGAAACTGAAAAATGAAAGGGAAGAAGGAGGACGAGGAAGAAGATGATGAAGAGGAGGAGAAAAAGTAAGAAGAAAATTCGCCAAATTTTTTCACATAAATACTGTATATAACATGTAAAAAACATAATTAAAGAAGGAATCAATAGAGCATCACCCGTTACCATAGAAATAAATGTTGAATGAGTTATTCGCCATCCGCAAAATTAAATGAATGTAACTGAACGATATATCTACTTCAGATGATAGAGGCTTCGATGTGGGATGTTGATGAACGTGAATTCAGCTGACTGCGCTATTCTATAAAAGATTGGTGTAACATGTAAATTTTGCTGAATGCCCGGTTGACAGGACCTATCTTGCAGACGATGAATGGGCACAGGACGTGTCTAGAAGATAACTGTGCGAGGTCTACTCGCATGTACAGTAGAACCACTAGTAGTATTCCACAGTATACTAAAATTATTCATTGGCTGGGAGTAAGGATGAATGGATATTGAAGAATATTGTTAATTTTAAGAATATTTATTGCAATTAGCATACATGGTGAATGTGACATGAACTGAAAGGCAGTTGTGCAATTTATTACATAGTTGTAAAAAAATACAAATCATAATTCTGCGGAGAAACCATTATACTAGTCTTAAACCTTATAGTTCAAAGCTTTATTTTATTTGCAGTGTTTTTTGATGAGTTGTTTGATTCTAGTACATGTCATCAATCATTTCATGAATTGAATAATAGTGATGTATGTCATCAACTACTTTTACAAATTCAATGTTTAAGCTAATGCAATGTTTTCAAAACATGGAAACTAAAGAGATCAATATTGAACAACATAGAACTACATACAGAGAACTTCACACAAGCTTCAATCACCTCACCAAGCAAATTAATCTATGATTATTTTTGTAAAATTACAAAGTGTAGATTGAAAGTGGATTTCCACTGTCCACTGAACATGTAAAAAGATTGAGTTAAATTAAAATCTATATTTTAAAAATCAGCTCATTCAGAACTATAACAATATAATAAATATTTTTATCGGTTATATCATATAAACATTATCAATTATTTAAAAATATATGTAAAATAATTATACATAATCTAGATTAGAGAGTGATTTTTCTCTACGGAGATAAAATCAATAGATTTTGCAACTTTCATTGATGAAATTCATACAGACGCAAAACAACACGAGTTAAAATGAAAGCTACGGCTAAATTTCACAATACCGTACAGGATTGAAAAACAAATGTTAGACTATCAGAAGTTTCCATAATGCGAAAGTTGCATCTTTCACTTGCATCGAAACACTTAATTAACGTGAGGACAAAAGCAAAACACACCAGAGAAAAAAAAGATCAATCCTGATTAAAACAGTGGCAAATATTTTAATGTACAGTACTAATGTTTGAGTACACTACGGATTTCATTTCATATTTTCCAATGAGCTTAACTTTCATTTGAACAAGCTATGCTTAAATTTTTAAGAACCAATACATCACTATTCTCTTATTTCAATGTAAATATCAATGGATAGATGGGCATTGGCACAAAAAGTAAGTTGCAATCACTACTATTGCATCTCATAAAAAAATAGTTTAAAAAAAGAAAAGATTAATGAGCATTTTCTATTCAACTTATTAAATATATAATTTTTAATATCTGAAAAATACCATTGATACACATAAAATATAATTTTATTATATAATATGTAGGCTTATCAAACAAAGATGGCAATGATTTAAAAATACTATGATTATGCGATTTCTTGAGTATTAACAAGGAGATTATTTAGTAGGTTTTCATGGACCTAACCATCTCTTGATTCGATGTTCTTCAGTAATGTTCCCGCGCATGGGTTCGATTCCCATTCCACCTGACAGAAATTTTGTCCCCTCATAACCCAAAGGCTTATATGAACATCATCGCCAAATAACCATACAACAAATAATATATTTCTTCTTCTATTACGAATTTCTTCAATTGGTAATGAAAGATATTTTGAGAATTCTAATGAACACAATGAAATATGTCTAATTAAAAGTAAAAACTATGTAACATTGGCTTCACGATGATTTCTCTTCATAATTCAGGTGAGTTTGAATAGGTAGTTTTTAGAGATTTTCCAAGTTTTGGTTCAGTGAAAATATTAAGCTAACTGAACAATGGAGCATAAGACATTGATACGGATACTAAGATATTGATGAGTTAAAAAATAGTTAAAATAGTTTAAAAAATCATGGTTTGATAATTATCATTGAGGAAACATTTATATTTTTAATATTAACATTGATTGGTGTATTACACGAACCAATAGAAATACAGTAGGTACCTAATTGAAAAATATATTTTCAATACATTCAAGACATATTCAGAACTACTACATGATTCCACATACATTTTTTCATTTCTTTTTCATGTTTAATATGGTAGAACGGAAACAAGAATTGAACAACACTGGTGTACATAGAAATAACTTGAAAAATAATAATAATAGTCTATTAATATTTTTTTTGTGAAATTGATGAATTTCGCATGAAAGTTACAAAAAGTTAAAAAATAATATCTAAATCAATAAAAAAGCCAACAATTGAAAGTTCGATTTTTTATTTAAAGTTCTTGGACATCTTCTTTCGCATATTCTTCCACATAGATATAGAACATCTTCTACAATCCCTGTAAACAAAACAATATTACAACTTTTCATCTACATTGAAACTTGAACCATAAGGGCCTGGTCACATACGATTGTGGTTTGCTTTACTTTACTTCACTTCACTTACAATGCTACTTTGATTGTGGTTTGCTTTGATTCACTTCACTTTATACCATACGATTAAATGCGAGTAAGTGAAGTGAAATGAAGTAAACCAGTTAGCTTTGTTAGTGAAGTGAAGTAAAGTAAAGCAAACCACAATCGTATGTGACCAGGCCCTGAGACATTGAAATTCCTTCAACCATTCAAAGATTTACACTTGAGTGTTCTATTTTATCAAGTATCCTTCAAGTTAATAACTGTGTTCAAGGTCGCAGTAAAAGAAGGAAGTTTCTTGGAGTAAGTATTAGCTGATTACTCATAACAGGAAATTATTCCTGAAATAATTTTAAAAATCATGTTTTCCTATCATCCATGGGCAAACGCCCCTCATAACGCCTCAACCGTTAACTTCACTTAAGTCTCGGTCCCTATAAGTGTGAAGGTTCGAATACACGTTGCATATTTGCATGCACAGACGACTGACGCTAGTCCGCTAGCTATTGTCGGCAAGGCAAATGACGACCAAACGATGGATGCATCCACGTCGACTATACATGCAAATATGCAACGTGTATTCTCACTCCTTGAATTCAAGAAAGTGGCCCTCATCAAGGTTAAAAACATACATGGTGGAGCGGCGAGGACAGTGTAGCTGAGAAGGTTTAAAAAAGCATGCAGGTAAACACGCCAAAACATAGTGATGCAGGGAGCATCTACAGCTACTCTCAGCTACGCTCCATTTAACTTTTCATAAAATATAAATAATCGACGCATACATAGCACTACTTTTCATAAATACGGAATCTCGCAGATTATTGAAAAGGTATTTTAAAAGTTATTCTTTGAAAGGTCTTTTTAAAATAAGTCTTTTAAAGACCTTTCAAGGCTTTTGATTATTGTGTCGAAATCAATGAATAGCAGTATTAATTCACCTGGCTTGTGATTATTCTAGTCGCTGCCGGTTGTCTTGGCAGAGAGCCGGTCCACATAGATGTCGGCCATTTTGCGGTTGACCGCCTGACAGGCCGTTCGCTTGGCTGGCGTCTCCTCTTCGTTATCGTCCAGAAGTCTCTTGCCGATTTTCCTGCCACACTCCACCTGGATCATTGTGTTGATTGCGCGCAGGTCCTGCAAAACATACCACACATTTATCAATCACCAGGTAATTATTAACAATCAATATAAATATTGTTTTGTGTAAATTCAATAGGAAGAAGAAAATACTGTGTCATTTATAATAATGTGTCAAGATCTACAAAATTTAAACATAACGCACACATGAATGAATCTGAATAGCGTCAAAAATCTGAATTGAGTGTCATATTATTATTCTGAGGCCCGTATGCATAATCTAAGTTCAACGAAACTATACACTGAAAATTCACTTTTTAAACAAATAATCTTACTTTAAACCATATTTCAACTATCGTATCGTTGAAACGGTTGAACCTAGTTCAAAAGAAGATGTTGCATACGGGTCTGAATATCTTAATACACAACGCATTCGGCTCATATTATACGAGCGGCATTGACGCGGGCGTCAATTTCTCTGCACATGGGTCAATGACCCCGTACATCTCTCGTATAATAAGGACCTTATTGAAGTCAAGGTAAATATAATACAAGGAAGTGTTCACGAGGATGATGCACTGTAGAAAGCTTCATTCAGCTGATTCACATTGTGACGGTAGGCTATTGGAGATCAAGAGTTCGATTTTCCAATCTTTAACATAAATTTAGCAATTTCAACTCTTTGTAGTTTCAATACTATCAGACATCTAATTAGTAACTAATCTTTCAAACATTCTAGTAGCCTATCATTAGTTTTAAAAATCAAGAAATTATGTAGTTTCAATACTATCAGACATCTAATTAGTAACTAATCTTTCAAACATTCTCGAATCATTAGTTTTAAAAATCAAGAAAATTATGAGTCATTATTACATACAGTATAATAATACTTCTAACTATTCTAGCCCCCACCCGCACAAAAAACTACTGAATTTAACCTCTTAAAATTTATTTATCGTATAAAATAAACGCTTATAATGAGAATAAATAAATAAATATATAAACTTATAATAAATAAACCTCTTAAAATAACGCCATTCGATGAAGCTCAATAGAAGAATCTAAGCATCAAATGTCGTCGTACGGCGGTTGAATTCAATTGATTTTTGTGAAAAAGTGACTGACCTTAGCGGGACTACGGCTGAAACAGTAGCTGAGAGATCGGATCGGTGATGGCGAAGGCACAGCAGACATGGACTCAGTCGAGGCCAGAGGACGGATGTAGACCGAGTGCTTGTCGGAGACACGTCGCCTGGGTGACATCGGCGTCGACTTGCCAACCAGCAGAGGCGACAGCGTCAACTCTTCCGTCTGAAACATCATTTTATAGAAGCGATTGTTAACAGTTGAATAATTAACAGCTTCCTTGATAATTAAATAGAGAAAAGATAATTAATAGAGGATTACACAAGTACATAGTTCATGAAGAATGAATACAGTTATTTTAACGGTAGATGGTGGCGATATCTATGAGGACTCTATGGTACTTGGTGTGAGCGACCGTATGTTTAAATGGCGAGAATTCTAGCGTTCCTAGATACTATACAATATTCATTAGTATAAAGCCGGCCATTCACTATCAGGTCCAACTGAACAGGCATGAGCTGATTAGGCGTAAGTGATAGTGAATGAAATTTTAAATTAGAATAATGATTTCACATAGAATATCAATCAATCAATCAATATTTTATTGCCAAAAAGAAAAGAAAAACCAAAATAAATCGGTACAACACTAGAAATAAAATACAAAATAAATAATTACCTTGAAATTTGATAATGAGTTTTAAATCATTAACAATATGGCACTACCGGCAAAAGATGAAACATAGAATAGTATTCATAGTTCATATCTACAGTATTATATTATAATACTAAAACTATTAATTTTATAATTTCTAATATTACTTACTCGACCCTTCTGGTTGAAACGCAGAACAAAGGGTTGTACGCTTCTGACGTAGACAGTATTGTAGAACTTGATGAGATCACCTCTTGTTTCTTTCTGTGTGCTTTCATTGTTTTCATCCTCTTTCTGAGTTTCATCTGCAAAAAATCAAACAAAATTTAATTCGAAGTTTCGGTTTAAAGAGGTTCGAATTCCAAGTTTTAAGAGTAATATATTTACTGTAATACACTTTAATATATTACTCTAATAATATATAATACTCATAATATATTTACTCTAATACACTTTAATATATTACTCTCAACACTAATATATTTATACAAGACGTGTTGAAGTATTTTGTCAACCGAGTGATAAATCCAATAGTGGACTTATTCGGTACTGCATACACTTTGAAGATTTTAAGGAGTAAATTAAGTGAAAAATCTCCAAATCAAATCTTCATATGAAACCTTCAAATCTCCAAAAATGTGATAGCCTAAATAGATCTATAATAAATAGATTGATGGTCCAATATAACTGAATACAGATTTTGTATCAGAGCATATTCTAGAATATTAGTATTAAAAGATAGTATGAAAAGCAAGAGCCAAACTCACCTTTCTTGAGGGACAAAGTGTAGGCGTTTGTCTTGCTGGAATCACTAGTAAGAAGAACATTGCGATAAACGTTAGAATTGCACTGGGGCTGAAGACGGTAGCATTTCATGACTTCAGTGAATGTTCTATCTGGCCCAACAACCTGTAAATGTTTGATATTATGAGGTTACATACGTTACTTCAAAATGAAATAGTGCTCACCTCATAGTGGGGAAATCACAACAATAGAGAGAGTTAACTGTTGAAGAGAGAGAAGTAATTTAATTGATATAAAATAAACCGAATACAACTGTAGTAAAATAAAATGTTTCTACTATTATTCAAAATTATTGGATTGTATTAAGACTATTATGATTTCGAAATATTGTATAGTGCAAGCACTACATTTGTTATTGTGACGAAGGTAATTCTTCTGAAGACCTCAAAAACGGTTACAATAAAACGCATTCCATTCCAATACTGAAATGAATAATTTTGTGCAGGTTACACAAAAGATTTTTAAAGTTCATCTTTAATTACTCATATAAATCAAAAATGTTGATTGGAAATTAAGCTAACCTTCATGCAACTTTGAGTTCCATGTACTGATTACTGCACTTCAATTATTTACAGTTAACCATTAAAATTTAAAAAAAATCAACTGTTCAGCATCTTATCTATGAGAATCAATGACGAACAATAGAGAAAAAGCTTACATGAATTGTGTAATACCTTGCAAATGACATAAACTGAGCACATAATGATCTGGTCGAGGTGTCTGTCAATCATCAGATGAATGTGTTCAACAATAGAATGCTCAAAGCAAGTCCATATCTTTCTGCGTAGTTCAGTGTCCATTAAATTCAATTGATTGCACAGTTCATGCATACGAACGGACGCCAAATGGTAGAACTGAAAAAGTAGACAATATTTCAAATGAAATTAAAAAAAATTGTGTTCTAGGAAAATGGAACAGGAAAGCAAAACATACAAAAATCAATAATACTAATAATAATATAAATGATACGAATATTAATAACCAGAGATCGTTACATTAGTGGCGCATAATCACAGGGGTTAATCAAGTTACAGTGCAACAAAGTTATGCCCTGGGGAAACACCCTCCTTGATAACGGCAAATAACCAACGCCAGATAAGTAAAATAGAAAGAATTCTCTTACAAAATAAACCTTAGCCAATAATCCCATGGATACTAGAATACACGGTAGAGTTCATGAGTAGGATAAGCAGAAGTATGCAGCGATTATAACGTAGCTATGAACCGATTACCATGGAACCGTTTAATAGCACTTGTATATTTGGGTTCAGGGTAACATCTCACTTTTCACAATCTAGGCTGGAATATGCACATGACCTACCGTGTATTCTAGTATTCGTGAATAATCCAAATTCGAAATACTCATTCATATTACATTCAATTAAATTCATTAATTGATCATCAATATTAACCGGAAATTATAATCAGACATCGTAAGACATTCTACAAGAATTGAAATCATTAATACATTTAGATTTTAGATCATCCAATTTTTCCATTTTCTCCTCAATATACCAAATATACCAAAACAGTTAATTTCAAGGATAACAAATAGCTACAGAACGATACGGTACTGTAAGGACAAACAAGTAGTTTTTTTAATTAGTTTAGTTTTTTAACTAGTTTTATCATCGAGAAAGAATACGCAAGTAGATCAATTTTCTCATCAGATAGGGACGGCTGTTTACGTTTTTACTGTACGGCGAAAATAGTTCGTGTCAGGCGAGTTCAGAGGTCTCGCCGATCCCCCATCTGATTAACACAGTAAGTGTTTGAAGTACCGCTGAGTCCCCAGAGATATCGCCACTATCACGTCGGTTTTCCGACGTTCACCGTTTAACATGGGGATAAATCGTCTACTTGCGTATTCTTTCTCTATGGTTTTATTGAATAAAATAAATAAAGAAACGACAACACATAAAAAGGAGTCAGGACGGAAGCATTGTTTTATTGAATAAAATTAAAATAGACTCGACGTCACTGTAATATGAAGAGCAATAAAGCACAAACACTTACTTTTCTGAAGAACAGAGCCAACGAACCAGTCCTTTTTGGCTTATTTTCTTTCTGGCTCACACTTTTCTCAGTTTTCTCACTTTTTTCAGTATCATCAGTTTTCTCTGCACTTTCCGGTTTTTGAATTGTCATGCACTTAGATGTTTGAATGATAAAGTTGCCTGAAGTTCCACTTATTGTTATAGGTATATATTTTTTTACTTCTTTTTCATCTCCACCTGCTGATGGAAGAAAATCAATATTAGTATCACCAATATTATTACTGTATTACGTTATTTTCTACTACAGTATAAGAATGACAACAGACCTCAAAAAGCATAGTTTCAAGTGACCTGAGCTTAAAATAATACTTTATCTACGACTATGTTACAATGCAATTATTAGTTTCATAATTGAAATCGAAATGGAATTGGAAACTTGTATCGTAATGTAAACTTTTCGGAACAGTTACTCACTACATTATGAAACTGTTTCTAGTTCAATCTGATCCAGCATCCAGTTTTATTAAACTGGAATGGAACTAAATAGAATGCAGCTGATCAAAGCGCTGTAGTTGCTAAAGCGTGTGTTTAGCTGGCAGCTGACCTAACCCTAACCTATACGGTCAACATTGAGTTGAAACATGGTCGTTAGTTTGTTCAATATCATCGTTAGTTTAGTTAGATTGATAATGTTGATATTATTGTTTTTTGTTAGACGTAGATAAAATAGTGTATGCAATGGTTGTATTTGGCCTTCAAACTACTTGTGAGATACCTTAATATACTCGCTTCACTCGTATTTTAACTTTGAATCTCACTCGTGATTTAAAGGCTCTCATAATACAATCATTGCATACATTACTATAAGAAGCCATTAATCAAATTGGAACGATAATTCAACTCGAAATAGAAGATTATTGAATAAAAATTGATGAAACTGATTCAAGAAAAATGATAGAATCCTTCAAGAACCAAATGCCACGCTTCCTTAGTATTCTGGATGTATAAATACAAATACTGTACATACATAAATAAACAAATTGAAAAATGTCTTAGACGATTTGTCTCTATTTAATTCAATAAGAGTTTCAATTGAGCTTCAAAATACTAGGCCGAATGAATGCAAGAATATTATTTTGAATTCAACTCGATTATCAGAGGGAATAGAAAAAAGCATAAAAGAATATCACCAAGAACTTGGATCTAGGACTAAGTCTTTCATGGAATAACACAAAGCTATAAGAACTAATTTGGTAGCCAATATGGAATATGTTACTTTTTAAAAGTAGAAAAAACTTCTCATGAAACTATCAAGAACCACGACAAAAGTAGGGGGAAAGAGAGAATGAGTTTACCTGGTACAGCAACAGTTGTACCCTTCGATTGCTGATTTGGCACCTGAAGCAACGATTGGCCAGGTTTGATGGATTTTAGAACACTGTTTGCCTCGACTAGTCGCCATGGCTTCTTTGTGAAATTCATTGTCAAAGGCGACTGGAATCTTTCTGAGACCGATGCGACAGGAGTTGACGCTTCTGTAAATAATATAAGTTGAATAATTAACTATTATATAAAGTATTAGTAATATCAGTGGTCACTCGGTGAGAGCGGTTGCTAAGTAATCATGTGGTTAAGTAACAAACATTCAAGACTGCTCTCGGATGGGTGACCGACACAAAAAATTGTGCCATGAGGCGAGGTGGAACCTACCCGTAAGGATCTCCCCACCAATAAAAGCCATACGATAAAAAAATTTAAAGTATTACTATAATAAAATATTGGAATCAAGGTAACTAAAATGACTTAAGAACATGACATTACAAAAGTTCTTACTTTGTCGATGATTGTTCATGACATTAATCAACTCAATTTCCATAATGTTTTTTTTACCTTTGATTTATAAAATTTTCAACATGATTTTGATACCCACACATTAGAAATCAAGACTGTTCTGTTGATACGTTTCTCTCTAGTACTGTATCTATACTAATCTATATATTATATTGTACTACATTTTACTAATCTATTAGAACATATTAAGAAACCTTTTCAATAGGGCTTAATTACCTTTTGGTGTGTCACTCTTAGAAGGAGTACCATTCTGAGAAGTACTGGTCTTCATGTGGTCCTGCAATTGACTGGGAAGAGAGACATCCTCACAAGATGGAACTGACTGATTGGTTTTGGCCAAAATCTCCCACAGAGGACTGCTATTCTTCCAAGCCAACGACTCTAAAATCTGTTCTTCAATCTGCAACAAGAAGTACAAATTGAATTTATTCGTGAATCATGGTCGATAAGAGTAATAATGATAACATAGTACCAAAATTGTGAACAGAAACATTAAGACCACAAAAAGTAGGCCTACATTAAGTAAATTGAAGACCACAATGCTGATTTTAAAGCTTAAAAAGCTTATGATTTTCCTATTTAAGAAAAATACATTATTTGTTGAATACAATTTTTCATAGAAGAAGAAGCATAGATGAAAAAGCTTAGAATAAAACAAATTAAATAAATAATACTAAATTAAATCAATTGGTTTTGAAAATAACCTACTCTGACCTAAAATAATTAAATTTTATAAAGTTATATGTGTACCAGTATTGAGTAACTGAGTCGGTTACAGATATCAATGAGTTTGATCAAATATTTGAAAGAGAACAATGGTATGAAGTTGTAAAGTTGATACTATTATTCAGTAATTTCCAATGTTATTCCACTATATGTTGGGTATAATATACTGTATTTATTCCTTGCGCTTTAAACTATAAACACAATTTTCTAAAATTGGGAAAGTGATCAACACCTAATTCTCACGTTGATAGACAAAGCAAATTGTCAGAGTTCTAATTCCAAGACTCATTCAAGTAGGCCTATATACTACCTTAACAATAACAACAAATTGAAAGATTGAAACGGTTCATGAATTTAAAGCTAACTAAAAATAAGAGCAATTAATATGTTATTAACAATTAGTCTGAAACATAAAATAATAATAATTACACACAACTAATATATTTCACTAAAATTCAATGTAAACTTATGCTGTGCAAGTTTAGTTTGCTAGTAATAGTTTATTCAACAATGCTTGTTTTGTTCAAAAGTTAATTATGGAAATTGGTCGTATTTTTCAAACATCAAGAGAAATAGATAAGGCAATAGGATTTACTATACAATAATATCGATTATTAGTATTAATAATAGGATTATTATACATTGCACTTCACTCACCATATTGAGATGTTTGACCATATCCCTTGAGAGTTGGTCTTCGGCTCTAACAATTACTTCAATAACCTTGTAAAAATGGTAGGGCTCAATGTTGAGCGCTTCCAAAACCCAGGGAAACGTCTTTTGAGAATTGTATGAATAGATAACAATTTCTAGGCAACAGGCGAACATTGTTAGGTGGAATATGCTCTGATTCAGTAGATGCTGTAAAAAAAGAACATTATTTAAAAGTGAATGATGAACAGAATGGATGAATAACATTATTGAAAAATAATAGGAAGGGAATTATAGAAAAATTATAGGAGTAAATAATAGAACAAATAAGCAATACGTTGAATCTGTAAAAAAATCTGTTACTTACGGTATGTAATATCATAATGAGTAGAGGTTTGCCTTTCTTTAATATTCCGTATCAAAATTATTGCATTATTATAAAACATGAATCATAACTCATAAGCATAGAAATTGATGTCATAGCTTGAATAATTACAGATTATGCGCTTACTTCAATTCATAATTCTGAAGATACTAGCACAAAAATATCTACAATAAATTGTATTTTATTCACAAACAGTCTTTTATCTACAGTGCTCTTTATTCAAGACTATATATATGTTGAATTTTTACATTTACATAAATGCCTAAACATGACTTATAGTACATGCGTTATAAAATAAATAGGCTATGATTGTCATATAGAGGACAATAATGTAGATTTACAGTATTGATGTAAACTAGAAGCCAATGTTAATGACACAGTCAATACTTGTTATTTATAAAATAATGAAACTGATCGAAGTAAACTGAAATAGCCTACTTTCAAAGAATTATAAAAGAACTCATGACAAGTATTGTATTGACTCACGTTGCAATCAAAGTTGGTTCGTTTGATTTCCTCAGAGATGATGTTGTCGAGGAGTTTGTAGTAGAGGCAAACAGCCAGCTGCAGTCGGTTGCGAGCAAAGTCCTGCTGCGAGTACCTGGAGCAGAACAGTGCACCCATTTCCTGCACACGTTGTTCGATGCGCGGATTGTCTATACACGTTCTGTTTAAACAATTGAAAAAATACCTAATAATTTACAAACTCACAGAATACAAACTCAATTAAAAGGATACTCTGTGAAAAGAATAAATGAATGAATGAAATGGAATATTATACTGTAGAAAAAATGACTATAAGAAAAAATATTTACAAATTAAAAGAGTTTCGCAAAACTAATGAGAGTGAATGTGAGCCACTGTTATATTGGGCTAATTTTGTTCTCTACAATTCAAGACCAAGTAGGCCTTTCTTTCTTGTATAATAAAAAAAATACTTTCTCGTATTTTGATTGCGTATAACTTTTTTATCAGCAAGTAAATCATGAAAATATTAAAATTTGTTGGAAGAGGAGAAATTTCTCTTTCATTTGATGATCTTGAAAATTCTTTAAATCTGTCATTAACTTGAATTTTCAGAGAACTAACAAAAGTCTGCAAAACATAATTATTCAAGCAATGATGAGTAATTTAATATGAACAGTTACAGCTCATTGAATTACATTTACTCACAAGATATTTTTATGATTCACTTGCTGATAAATAAGCAATCAAAAAACGAGAAAATATTTTTTTAAAGTTTTCCCACTTTTTTGTGTTAATGAATAGCTTCTAAATGGAGATTGATGCAAGTTAAAAACATAGATTTGGGTTCAAATTGTAGACTTCTTCGAGGTGAATAGGAAAAAACACCAAGAGTGCCTAAAACTGAGAGTTTGTTTTCAACTGTAATGAGATATCTATATTTCGACCGAATTGCACATATGATAGGCCTATTTGAATTAAGACCACCTTGATGAGTTGAGGAGAATGAGCTATTGTTTGTTAAGAGCCGTTCACTTTTACGAAAGTTAGGTGCGTTCTATGATTATTATCCTTGAAGGGTCCTTTCTTACCTCCCCTACTGAAAATAATCTAATCTAATCAAAACGTATTGTTTTGACGTAAATTGCAGGAAACTAGAAACGGAACCGAAACCGTCGCAAACTCATATTAGACTTATTTGGCATGCTCAAAGATCATTTCCAGCATTATGCTATTTTTTAGGACCTAAAAGTCTAATTTGTCTGGTAAATGGGCTAATATTAGACTATTGTTATGCCTTGTCTAATTTCAGGTATGTGGACGCTCATTCAAATGGAATTATAAATGACATTAGAGTGTTAGGAAATAAACAAAGCAATTAGCCTACATTATATCGTATAAATTATTCATAAACTCTTAGAAATAATTCGACTAGCAATCGACTGGTAACTTGATATAGAAACGCCTTCAATTAACATCACGCTTTATGGTTTGCATTAAAGTTAGATCAGCATTTTAGTGGTTTTTAGAGTAGTAGTGAGTAGGATTGCGATCGAAGATGAGGACAAATAAATGAGGCTTATCCGACTTACGAGATAATATTGCGCAGATTTTCACTAGGACACGCCTGCCTTCCGCTAAGCATATTTTGCAGACGGCTGACACTTTGAGTGGCTGTAGATACTGGAGTGACATTGCTTCCTTCGCGACCCCTCAGATAGATCCTTCCCGTCAATGGTGTAGCCACCAATGGTTGGCTCTGCAACAATAATCAACATTCAATATTCCTATTAAAGATAGTGATTTTGAATGAGGAAACATCGTAAATTCAATAAATCAGGCATTTGTGGAAAAGATGGGATAAGGATTCACTCAAAAATAAATAATTTTGACAACTTCACTGAACATTTCTTATAAATCATGAATGGTTGAGAATTGGACAAAGGATAATTGTAAAGTTCAATGTTTTTGACAAAGAAGTTTTGAATAAACTGCTATTGACCTCTCCATGACAACCATAATCATCAAAATAATGAAGAAATTAAATTATCTTAATAAAGTAGAATTGAGGAAAAATTTTGGGTAGAATTAGGTAAAGGCTAATATTCATATTATTATTATTATTATTATATTACCCTCCATTGGGAGCCTGGCTAATTGTTAGTAAGGCTAGTCAGTCACTCCCTATATTTTGGAGGCATATTAAATTGTTGCATTGCACTATATAGCTGCTTAACACAATGTTATCCAGCAGTGCTTTGTTCCCATCACTGGGTTGCGAAGACTAGCTTATGGTTGAGATGTCAATGTGCTAACCACACGTTACATCTTTTCTGGTTAATGATCATTCACCTCTGCTGATTCAGTCAAGTGGATGTGAAACTGGCAACCAGCTGGTAGGCCTAAGCCCACATAGGGCTTTTGAGCCATTGACAAACAAACAAACAAACTAATATTCATAACAAACATAACAATAAGTCAAAAAATTGACTTTTGTGCATGATTCATCAACATTTCGAGAATGAATTTACACATTTCATTGTTTTTCAATCCATTAATGTTGTAAAATTTGAGGAAAATAAAAATATATTCATTTATTTTATTTATTGATTATTTTTATTTTGGTAGAGTTGAAAATTCAATCTCGTTCCATATTGTCAACACAGAACTAATTGTAATTTAGTATTTTATTAAGATATTTATCTTAAAAAATATAACTCGTATTTGTGAGTGACGACACAGAATCATCAAATACACAACTATCCACACAAGAGAGTGATGAAAGTGGTCGGCTAATACTTCAGAACATTGAAAGGGCAGAAACAACCAGCTTCAGCAAACTACACGTCTAATAAGATAATTGTAAGTACAATTACAAATAAATCATTCGCCAATTAAAATTATACTATGTTCACAATGAAAAATATTAATCAATATTATTGAGATTGATACTCACATTACCCAATTGGAAGTTGAGATCTTTCTTGGCTTGAAGGCTTTGAGCAAAATCTCCAATTCCGCTCTGAGACATTATCTTCGATGGCGTTCCTAGTTCATTGTTATCATCTTCTGCAATATTGATAATAGAAACTTGTTATACCTGATTTATGAAAATTTATGAACAACTGAAACTGGATACTCCCATGAGATTCATTCAAGAGACTTTGTTCACCATTGACTAATTACAATTTCAAAATTATTGAATCAACTTTCATGTATTGAATGAGGTGGAATATTAAATTTGCTTCAGACATGATTCATGGCGAAGTTATTAAAAATTCTAATGATTTTATTACTGTTTTTAATGTTGCACTTGAATGTTTTGTATATAAATATGATACTCAATATTCATTCAATACAGTAAAAAACCTACCATCCATGTCAAATTGTGATATAATTATTGTTACTTGAAATGTTTAGTTTTTACTTACCCATAAATAATCTATCATCTATGTCTCCTACACTCAAAACATACTCTTCATACATCTTATTTACATTCTTGAAGTTTTGTTCAAAATTTGAAGGCTCCAATAAGTCACTAAAATTGTGATATAATTATTGTTACTTGAAATGTTTAGTTTTTACTTACCCATAAATAATCTATCATCTATGTCTCCTACACTCAAAACATACTCTTCATACATCTTATTTACATTCTTGAAGTTTTGTTCAAAATTTGAAGGCTCCAATAAGTCACTGAAATTGGTAGAATCTCCCTTTAAAACCTGTAAAATAAATGTATTGAAGTTGAATGAATCAATAGATAGTTGATAAGCTCCAGTAAATGCAAAATTATATCGAGTAAACAGTTAATTATAATTGTAGAACACTTATACTTTACAAGAAATTAAAACAGAATGTAGAATCATGATGTAATTTATTACATTATGGAGAAATTATGAAAAATTTTAAAAGTGTTGTAAGTGTTGCATGGTGAATTTAATATGCATTTATTGTAAAAGGTTGTGATTGGAAGCGCTATCATGAATGACTTAATCCACGCTTGATTATTATTATTGAGTCCTGCAATGCAATTCGACATCTGCTTCAGAATTAAATTAAATGTCTTCCTAGATCATTATTGGTTATTTATTAATTAATTATTGATACAAATACTAATCAGAACAATTTGATTTGGGAGAAAGACAACAGGCTCAGCCCAAAACTGCTTCTCTCCCGAGTCCAAAACTACAGTTTGAATAAAACAAGTTGTCACTTGAGCCTCCAGCCGCGGAAATAGTGGCGTTGTCAGATTATGTGAAATTGCAACTTCTTCAAATTATCATTTAAACCACAGGACTGTAATATCCTGCCTGATATTTCAGTAGTGCTAAAATTTTTCAGGGTTGAAGCGTCGAAAGGAAATTCAACTTTTTCGATAAAATTGAAAAATCGCAAAAATATGTTTTTCTTCGAACATCATTTCTCTGAGAATCATGGAATGTAGTAATAAGTGAGTTTTTTATATCAACATAACGGGGAAAATGTCTCCTTTCTATTGGTTATTATATATTCAGAATAAGCATAGTGTGAAATTCAGGTATTGTTCCTGATAAGACTACAAAGTCGTATTTGAAGTCAAAACTCAAACCTTATAGCTCCAATTTGTTTTTCACTTGATTTTTATCTCAAGAACGAAATGTTGAATTGATCTGAAATTTGGCATGATATTTATTACTATACTTTAAAAATTTCTTATTTAATTAATGAATAATGATGCCAATCAAATTTACGAAAACATTTTGAAATGAAACTACTATACATCCCATGATTCTTAGAGAAGTGATATTTGGAAGAAAAACATTTTTTCGCTATTTTTTAATTTTATCAGAAAGAATAAATTTTGTTTCAACCCTTCGACCCCGGAACACTACTGGATTATTGAGGACAATATTTTACATGATATGTGGTTTAAATAAAACAATTTAAGAAGTTGCAATTCCACACAATCTAACAACGCCGCTATTTACGCGGCTGAAGGCTCAAGTGACAACTTGTTTTATTCAAACTGTAGGTTATATTTCACAATACAGTACTTCAACACAGATATTTCTCCAGAAGTAAAATACTAAAAATTTTGAATTTAGAGTGATTAGATAAGCGTTATAGAAATGGAATATGTTTTGTTAGCTTGGGTTGTGATAACTAGCTATTCTCATAAACAACAGATTCGTCAATTTGTTATGACATAACAATTGCAGACTTGAGAAGCTGGCCTCCAGGCCATTGCTCCACCTGAGGGCCTGTTTGATGATTACGGTCAACACTGCAAGTGACTGACTGAATAAAATTACCTTTTTATCGAATAATTTCCTAATCTGTGCTTTCCAGCAATATTCCTTAATGCTTTTCGCCTCCATAGCGATACCATCATGGTTTTCACACAGGTCACGGATAATGCACTGAGGCTCGGCAGGCGGCTGGTAATTGTCGTCGTGATAGTCCTTTGGAAGACCTGTAAATTACAAGTTTAGTTAACTTTATTCATAAATCCGGAATTGATAGTGTTATGAAATAGATATCATAGTCAAGTTGGATTACACAAGTTTTGAAGACCTATTAATAGATAGAATATCATCAGTTTAGTTAGCTTTATTAATAAATCTGGGTCCAACACTTCAGTTACTTAAGCTAGATATAGATTGTTTGTATAAATTGGAAGAGGAGCAGTATATGGGCATAAGCCTGTTAAACTATCCTTTGTAAATGATTGGTTAAATAATTGATATGTCATGTTAGATTACACCACCTCATTGTGGCAACACGTATGTTTATGTTTCCTGAAGGGACGGATTCAACGATCCAAAGATCCTCACACGTCAACCGAAGCTTATTGTGTGTCCCTAATACGTTAGTTGGGCAAACCAATACCTGTACTGATACATGGAAATTTTGTCCAAGCTAAATGAGGCTACTGAAAATTTAGGATACATTTTTGATTGATTGGGGCACCTTTACATGTTTTCATCATCCTAGATCATACACTTTCAACAGATGGATTGATATGATAAAGCATGTGTTCAATTAATGTAAACATCTAATATTGATTTCTTTCTTGCATAAGGATAACATGGGAAATTTTGAACCGTGATTATTCCTTTGTGGTAGGTCCGATCAAATTTTTCAATTGTTAGTAACGAGCAATGTGCCCAACTTAAAAATTTGAACATCACAATCAGAAAAAAATAAATTGACCTAATCAATTAAATTGATATGAGTTAATCATTGTAATTTTTTTTATCGTATGGCTTCTTATCGGTGGGGAGACCCTTACGGGTAGGTTCCACCTCGCCTTATTTTTTATGTCGGTCACCCATTGTGAATTTAAATTATAGGATGGATTGAGAAATCAACTTACCTGGGAAATTGGGATTTAGAAGATCTCTACGATCAGACAGAACAGCATTAAAAAATATCAGATCACAGCATGAAAGAAGAAGATGGTATGAGTTTACGAGATCGTCACTGAAAGCAGGTATTTCTGCTTTCACACACACGAATAAAGTCCATGTGAAGTTGAAAAGCTTTGAAACACTGCAAGGTATGTTTCTGCAACAAGAAAAAGCAAATTAACATAATTCATATGATGAACTATACATGACATTTATCGCCTTTCAAGCCATTACAGCTATCGGTTCGTCAAAAATCCATAGTTGAAAAGAATCAATTATAAGGAGAGACAATATAAAATTTCAAGAATAGCAGGCAATTGAATTGAATATAAATTGATTCATGATCAACAATTTTTTCAACTATAAATAGTTTAAAATACTGGATGCTCAAGAGACATTCTTGTTGTATTTCCTAATCAGTCAATTTTTTTCCACTTTAATTTTGCCCGAGTATGACTTCGGACTACTCCGACAAAAATAGTTAGAGAGCAGCCACATTAATCAATACTTTCTAATATCTGAGCGACAGCTATTGATGAAAAAACAAATTTCCATACATAGGAACTTGAAAGATAGTTGAACATTTCGAGTAGAAGAAGAGCTTACCTCTGTTTTTTAGTCTTTTGTTGTCTAGGAGGTTCATTCAGAACAAACATATCTGCAAAGATAGGCTTGAACTTCTTGAATGTTGTAGTTGACACAGCAAAATTCTTCGTAAGTCTCTCGATTCTGTCATGGAATTCCTTACCAAGATTTGTCATTTCGGTCCATTTTTTAAATTTGCTTACAAACTGAGTGAATCTGGAAATGGGAATGTTTTTCATTAGAAATCATAACTTCTATGAAAAGGAATTGAAATAGTAAATCAGCATTGAAATAATATAGTCAAATATAATTTTAGAAATTCATTGAATCGGAATATTGATTAATTTTAAGATTTTTGATAGTAAAGAAAGCTCGAAAATTGATGTCTAAAGAGAAGAATAAATTATGAGAATAATTATTGTACTTTGATTAGAATTCAAAATCGAAGGTTTTGTATTAATCAAGATTTTGTAAAGAATAACCGTTCCAAGAAAGGAGTCAGAAAATGTTCTAATTGAGAATCTACTCACTCATACTCAGAACTTACTCATACTACTTCAATACATGTGTTATGAGCCTAATATTATTCTGACTCAAACGTATATCGCAGTGTTCTGCAAGCTATAGGCCTAGATGGTAGAGGTAAGTTTTAGCTTTGCATTTTTTCCAAGTGCTTTTTGAGTGAATTTGTTTAGTAGATTTTTACTCGACAGAATGATTAGGAATAATATTTATGCAACAACATGTAGTAAGTAGTGGTTCTAGTTGAGAAAATTAACCTCCAAGGCGTTTAAAATGCTTTAGCTGTTGAAAACTAAGTTTCCATGGTCCCAATTATCAAGAAAAAAGTTATATAACTTAAGCCTGTAAAGGAAGAGTGAGAAAAGAACCATGCATAAGTGAGGAAGAACCATTGCATAAACTACTATGTAAATTGAAAATTTTAAATGCCGCAATGAATACATACCTCAAATTGCAGTGTTTCAATAGACTAGAGAGACTGACTAAGTTTCCTTCAATCAGGGTATCTGCTTTAGCTACCGTAGAAGGAGTGGCCTTGCGACAAGCTACATATAATGCACATCCTAGCCAATGTAAATGATCTCCCTGGAAACAAGAAATGGAAGTTGGGCATCTATACAAAAGCTAATTCTACTGAGAAACACATCAATGAAAAAAGGTGTAATACTGGTTCAAGCAACCGAAGGCTACTTTACTTTACTTCTTCGGTCCTCCCAACGGTCCTGTGTCCGAGAAGTCGTCTTGTGTGAGTCCTGGTTTAGTCCAGGTGTCAATATATAATCCAGGTGGCTATATTGTAAAGTTCCTGGTTTTTAATCGATTTGTCATATTTTTGTCATACAGTCTGATAGATGCATAAACTTGAAGGCGCCCATTCGTGATGTCAACTGATAAATTTCAAAAAGTTTAAATTGTCCGGCAGTTTTGTCCTGTTTGTACAGGATCAATCTGCTATCGAAAAATTATACGTCATAACAGCAAATTTGATTTTTATCAAATAAACTTATGAACGATTCGTGAGCGCCAAAAAATCTTCTGGAAATAAGCTTAACAGTTAGCGCTTCGTACAATAAAACTAGTTATTGAGCGTTCTGAAGTTTCAGGATTATTTAAATGTAAAAAATGGTAAGTTGGATACATAGGCAACCAAAGATTAATTTAAATAAATAATCTTATGGCATTTGTGGACCATGTAACAGTAGCCTGTATACCAACTTACTACTGCTGCCGTCAATCTAGAATCGCTAATAATAATTATCAACGTTATGACTGCAACAACACTTAAAAATAAGAAAGGACATAGAACATGAATTAAAAATAGATCGAACATGCTATATTATAAACATGTAACAAGTTATTGTAACAATCAATCGAGAAGGACATAAGCAGATTGTATATCTGGAAGAGAATCTAACCTAGACGTATGCTTACCTCTAACGAGAACATTTCCTTGATTTTGATGTAAGTTTCCCAAGCAATGGTCACTGTTTCTTGATCCATATTCAAATTTTTACAAACATCTTGATATTTTTTGTAAATAACATCTTCCTCATCACCAGCTAACCCCATCCTTGAACGCAAAATTCACTGATAGTCAAACCAAACACCAAGTTATCACCAAGACCAATGATTCAATCTTATTCCCTACGGAAGCGTTCTGTTGTTGTCAACAGAAAAACATTCAAATCACGCATAATAAGGATTCATTTGACAATATTTAGAATAAAATAAAATACGTCCTACTTGGCTGGGTCGCGATATAGTGTTATGATGGCGTCACAAATTGGTGGGAGGGGTTTGCTTTGGCGCCTTCGCGCCAAATAAAATTTATCGTCCGCCAACCTTGAAGCGGGCCGTTCAAAACAGTGTTTCATTAATTGGCTACATATCATTCATAAACTTGGTATCATAGGAAAAGTTGATTTTTGGCTGCCTTCAAATCATCCGATTGATTTTTGTATAATCAATTTGAGAATAAGATTTCAACTAATTTCTTACTGAGAAAATGGAATAAAAATAGCATAGATGATGAAGAAATATAGAAAGGCCAACCCGAGCTAGAGCCTGTTTTGATTCACAGTTTCCACTCTATTGTTGTAACGTTCCGTGATAATGTAAATAAATGCAAATGTCTTCTGTTGTCTGCTAGAGTGCTAGGCTAGAGCTGATTATTCAAATTCGTCAAATTAAACAATACTTTGCTTGAGCATGTTGACAAAAATATCTACTTACGAAATTAACTCGGTTCACAAATTGGTGACGATTGTATAGAAGTTTCAGGCTGAGTCTTTGTTGTGTTAGTCGAAAACGTTATTGCGATTGATAAAAACAGTGTTTTATTATTTTGTTCTGATGTTAGATGGATTTTATTGTTTGAAGACTTGTGCGCATGAAAGCTCTGACAGTTTTTGGTCCACTTCATTGAAACTTGCTTCAATACTCTACTCTACTCGAAATTAGAAACTCTGTCACCGTATGATAAAGATGGGCTCAAGAAAGATAGGTTTTGCATTGAGAAGCAGTTTTTCAAGTTTAAAAAATGATTTTTTAACTCAAGTATCAGCATCATCAATGGTTGGGAAAGAATATGTAAGCAATAATTTGAAACGTCCAACTTATTCATTAGCAAGAGACTCTTGCGCTCAATGGAATACAGCAAGGTAAATTTTACATTATTGTAGCAATACTTGAATACTGTACTTATCATCTTTTACTTACGCTCCAGTTGGAATCATAACGGTTTCACCGGATCCCGCCTATGTCGACAAATTATACTAAGTTATTCAAATTTTCTACTCGGTCCATCAGTTGAGGATTCCTTTATGATTCTAATAGGCTAAACAACTTCTTCAAATTCAACCTCTTCAAAAAAGAATAATCACTTTTCAACATGTTTTACAAAATATCTCAATAACCACTTGGCCTGAATTTCTGAATTAAGATGCACCATTCAAAGACTGTAGGGGTAGGCCTATTAATAGCCTTTATTGAAAATATTTAAGCGTTCCTATATCTAACATTTTAAGAAATTACACTGAAAGGAACAATAGTTTGACGGCAAGAAAAAGTCATCTGGCAAATGTAACAAGACCTTCAGGCCTATTCTAACCAAAGTCGTTAGCAATAAATTGTACTGTACGTTTTCGTTGTGTGGACGCAGCTTTATAGAGCGATTAAACCTGCTTCGTTAAACTTCATTATGTTTCTTTCAATGTAGCATTATGGTAAAATGCAGAAATACTCGAGTCTGCTCTGCTCCTTGCTTTGCACAGTTTGATATCCACCCTTTCGGAACTGAAGAATAATTACTTCAAATGCTGTCAATTGAATTGTTATGGCATATTGGAGAATATAGAAGAATAAGCTCTTTGTCAGAATAGGCCACTTGTAACTTAATGCTATTGTTCTCTAACAATCAACAATGTTCTCTAATCATAATCAACAGGACGCTGACCACTCTATCTCAGGCTGCTGCTGGAACAGCTGTGAGTAAGGATGAGAAACGGGAGTTCATGGCTGTATTTCCCGACATTGTGAGGGACCTTACTGATGCTGGACGACATCTTGACATCCCGGACGCCACCAAGTGGTATGCCAAAGTAAGTTGAACCACATTTGCTGAATTGCTGAATCAGATTTTTGCTAAAACCAACTCACTCCACAGATACCGGTAACTATTAAATAATTTTGGGACCAAGAGGTGGATTTTGCAAAATTTTTCAAAGATTTTATTTTGTGGATAAAAATTCAAACTTTCCATTTCTCTAGGGGTCGGCCCTCCTAATCCTTTTCCGCCATTCTGAGCGTTGTTGAATTAATTCAGGCTCTAAATCCATCATCTTCATATCCTTGGAAATGGTACCCATCCAGGTTGTTGGCGGTCTACCAGAAAATATGGATAAAAATTATTATTGATTATTTCTTTGTCCACTTGAATTTTGTTTGAAATACGAGGAAGTATGGACTTGTGGTGAGAGTCTTTTGAAAGAACAATTGTACTTTAAATGGAAACGAAAGTAAGCTTAGGCATCAAGTCTACAGATTGTTTTATTGCTTATACCGTGTAGAATTATTTGTGTTCCTTAAATGAAGTTATTAAATATTAATTTCTGCTAGTCATCGATTTATTTTGTAAGTAAATTGAGGTATAAATTCTGTCAGATCCTCACCCTGAGATATTCTCAAACCTTGTTAGATTTGAGATATTTCTCGGTTCTCACTCACTGGCATTTGCCCATATGAGGAGCCTTCTTCACATTGTGTATGTATTTTTCCTGTTCATTGTAGGCCTATTCGAAGGAAAATAAAAATGAATTAAATTTCAATACTATTCCTAAATTTATTCTTAGGTTGGAGGTAAACCAACTTAATTTCGCAGTACTTGTAAGAATTGTATTGATTTGATCACTCATCATGAAGCAGAGTAACATATTATTGTTTCACTTTTTCAGACGTTGCAGTACAATGTTCCCGGAGGAAAAAAGAACCGTGGAATGGCATTGGTTCTTGGATACAAGTTTCTGGCCAATTCAAAAGATTTGACTCCAGAAAATATGAGACTCGCTCGAATTCTTGGATGGTGTGTTGAATTGGTAAAGAGTTGATTAATGCTTTCCGTCTTTACATGATAGACAATGATTAATTGTTTGAGCTGTATGGTACTCGAACTTCGGTTTAGTCTGATCCTTGCAATTTAATATCTCTCGTCAATTATTATTGTTGTTATATAATGGTCATTTTATTTTTACTCAACCATATTGTCGATGTCCTACTCTGAAACTCTATTTAAAACCTACACCAAGATTCCACAATTCTTCATAACGGCTCAGATCAGTCTCTGTTGATTGATTAAAATCATTCATCAATTCTTTCATTCTGTTCACGTATTGACTTTTTTTGTATCATTATTCTCCTACTATTCCAGTCTTTAGAGCATTCCAATCAATTTTTATTCCTTCAAAAATAGACACATACAAAAATTCATGAAAAAGAACAGTATTAACAATACAGAAGAATAGTCTAGATACAGTACAGATGAAATTCTATGGAAGATAAAAATCTCACAAGACCTTACAGTCTGAGCGTGAGCTTTTACGTAATTACATTTTTCTCTTTGTAAGTCCAATTATAAAAATTATATAAGGTGGGTGAAAAGTTTGGAAACGGCTCAATATTTCTTATACGAAGGTAATTTGACAGTAGGTGACATTGGGGATCGTACTAAAATTGAAATACCACTTGAATGTGACTTCAAAAATCTGGTCTGCCATCTTGGATCCGCCATATCTATCTTCATTTTTTCAAATTGGAAGGTGGTCATGTTATACGGTTTGATATACCGATGTGCGGTTTTCGCCATTCATTTTCTCTTGAAATTCTGTATCGAAGTCATGTATAACATTATCACCTTCCCATTTGAAAAAATGAATTCAGATTCAAGATGGCGGACCAGATTTTTGTTGTCACAGTAAAGTAGTATTTTCAATTTGAGTACGATCCCCAATGTCACCTATCGTCAAATCACCTTTGTATAAGAAATATTAAGCCGTTTCCAAACTTTTCACTCACTCTGTATAATATTTGAAGCTACACTAAAACTGAAAACTATTGCCTATTTGCTAGTTGTAATGTTATCTTAGTTAAGAAACGCATAGTACACAGTGAGTACTGTTGCACTATGCATTATTCAGAGAAATGCGCCTTCTTTTTCCTTGCTAATACCACAGGAAAGGACAGGACTACTCAATTATCTCTGCTAAGATCACGTATAGACATGAATCTTACATTTCATTATGCTTGCCTTCCATACCGTATTTTATTTAATAATTTATTATATAATAATTGTTATTCGAGGATTAAGCTTCAATTTTCAATTGAAACTACAGCGCTTGAAACTACTGTACAGACTTACGATTACTGTTTATTCAGTAATTCAGTATTCAATGACTTATTTCTTCTTTCTTTAATAATATTGAATGTTGTTCTTTTCACTTTCTTATTTATTTTTGAAGAAGTAGTCTTTCTCTAAAGAATCATTGACACAAATAAAGTGTAAAAAATAATGAAACTTCATACTTTGTAAATCAGTTAATATCTGTAATAGTATTAAGATGTTCTATTGTTTTTGTTTCTGTGGAGATGAAAAAAGTGGAGCTGCAGGGTTGTGTACTATGTAGAGTAAGCCAAATGAAAGATGTTTTTTTTTGTCCTAGAATTACAATTTGGTAATTAATTTATCATGCATTGAAAAAATTTAATTAGCACTTCATAATATGCGATTTTCGTTTCAGTTGCAAGGTTTCTACTTGGTGACAGATGATATAATTGATCAGGCAACCACAAGACGAGGCAATTGATTACGTGCTCATTGAGAGTGGAATATACAATTACTCACATTGATTAATTACGCTCTCATTGAATATGGATGTAAGTTATTAAGTTTTCTGGCCAAATAATATATCATTTCACAATCAATGTAATGCATTCCAATTAATTGCGTTCAACAAAATTACGAAGTGTCATTGAAATATTCCAATGTATGAAATTATTGCTCATCATCATCAATCCTTCTCCAGTAGACCACTATCTTTATTATGCATCACCCTCAACAAAAATAGAAAACTATCCGCCATAAAGAATCGAAGCAATGCAATAAAAATTCTCAGATCCCAGATTCCGTATAATGATACCTGTCTCCTTTAATTTACTTTTGTCTTCCTTTAATCCATCATTCTGAATTTTTACTCCAATGTACGTGATTCTCTATTTCTTCCTCAATATTAAATTCATCAAATTGTGGACTCACATGGTTAACAAGGCCAGAGTGAATAGTAAATATTCTAACAAAACAACAAAAATTAATGTCCTTATTAGCCTTGCTGACAATTTTTGTTGTGGGATTGTAAGACAATCCTGTCACCACTTTAGCGACGCCTATTTAGTGCAAAACCCTTTTTCATTCATTACAAAAAATTGGTTGGTAACTTTTATTTCTCTTCCTCAAAATACAGTAGGCTACGCAATTGAAAATATTTAAACTGTGCAACTCTCATTATAAAAACTTGTTTGATGAATCTTGATAAATTATATGAATGTTATTCCAATGTCAAATTTCTATTCTAAAATCTGTATGCTGTCATTCCATTTTCATCATATATCTTTTTGTTTACAGGTTGCATTGAAAACCAATTTTGGTCAAGCTCTTGACATGCTATCTGAACAAACCAGGGATTTGAAGCTTGAGAACTTCACAATGGATCGTTACAATTCCATAGTCAAGTATAAAACTGCTTATTATACGTTCCAGCTTCCTATAGCTTTGGCGATGCATATGGTAAGTTCAAAACGTTTCATTCTAATGATTATATTTCCACATTCTTTCCCTATCAACAGATGCCAATTTAGGTTCGAAAAGTTCAAGAATACACAATTGTGTTAGAATAAGCTCAAAATTTCAACTTCTAAACAAATAAATGAGAAATAGGAATCAGTTTCTCCTTGTCCACTTGAATAGGGTTTACAATTTATAACACGTAAAAGGTGTAAAATAAAGTCCAACAAGTTATTGGCAAAGAAGGCAAAGAAATAGAAAACATTTTTAAAATATTTAAAGCGAAAAGAAAAAAAATTATGAATTGGGCTGGATGACTTGAGTAACATTATTTTCACTTATTGGTCGATGGAATTTCTCTTCCTGGAAAATACAGTAGGCTCCACATTTGAATGTGGATCCTACCAATCTGGATGAACCAATCTTGCTTGATAAAATATTGGGTTATACCCTGTATTATTGAATTCCAATTACATTCAAACACTCTTCAAATCATAGTTTTCGTTTAGAATCAAAGATAAGAAAATATATTTGATTCATGTTCATCTATAATATAATAACAACTGTAAACAATGCTCATTGCTTGATTCAAAGAAATGCACGAACGTTCAATTTTTTAAATTCGTTTCTAGACTCTTTCAATGATGGTTTGACCAATTCAACTAGGAAATATTTCCAAGCTGAATTTAAATGGCAGGCATGGAGGAATTTAAATTATTTCTCATCACTGAGTTTCTTATGATAATCATAGGCTCTATTATGTTAAGCCTAGGCAAATTGTAAAATTGAAATGAATAAAAGGCTTGATTCGAAGTGATGTTTTGATGTTTAGAATACAGTTACAACTCACACTGGCACGCAAGGTAACTTTCCTTTTGCCGGTGGTTTTGCCACGAATAAATTATGGAAAGTTTTTTTAATTGTTTACATAATACAGTAATTTATTATTGAATGATACATTTTTTATTTTGTAATTCAATTTAGGTATGCAAATGTTTTGGTAATCATTGATTTTTTCTTTCTCTTTCTCATTGTATTGTGAATTGTTATTCACATAATGTTTGTAAAATGGCAAAAAAATATTGAAAAAAAGCTTTGGAATTTTAGATTTCTAAGACCATTAAATTATTTTCATCGAGTATTAATCTTCTATTACTAACCTTCATTTATCTACTTTTATCATTTATCTACATTCCTATTTCGTATTGTTCTACTACTCGTGCAACTATATAAAACGTTTGTATTGTTTTATCATGTATTTTGCAAGACATGTCGTTCTCTCCCGACCATTTCTTTTAGCTGTCCATTTATTTCAAAAGATTCATCTCTTTGTCATAGACCTTTTGTATTGCAATCCTGTTGATTTCAGTTCATTAATTTATTTTGATTTGGCTTTAAAACCAACGCCTCTAAAGGTTTTAAATTTGCCTGCATGATTGTTTCCGAAATCAGATTCATGATGATGAATCATGACAATCAATGTCAGTGACATGATATTTAGTTCATTAATTACAATATTAGCTACCAACGAAATTTAATGAAGTTTCTAATTCCAATGTAGCATTCTCAAGAGTAATGTGAAATTGAATTTTGATGAATGTTCATGTTACAAGCATAATATTGTATAATATTGGTATGTTTAGTAATTATAACATTGATATTGATGGATATGAATAAATTTTCTCTGAATTTAAAATTGATTTTCTAAATTTGAATAATGTTTTTTTACGTGTAGGCTGGCATTAGTGATGAAGAGAGACATCGCCAAGCAAAAACTATACTTCTTGAGATGGGTCACTTTTTCCAGGTTCAGGTAAAAAATTATTTTCTGTATATTTTTACTTCTTCGCTTTGCTTTATCCTGCCTTTTTTGAGCGGAGCGAGACGAAGTCGAGCGAAGCTCAAATCTTAGGTCACTCGTGTAAATCGGTTGTGATCATACTCCTCCTAGACTACTCGGCCGATTTCTATGAAATTTGGATCGAACATGCATACCAACGATGAGAAGGTTGTCAAATAATAAAATCTGAAATCATATAATCACAAAAGAGTCATTTGACAACTTTCAAACAGCATCATTTTCATGGTCAGAGATACTTAACCTACAAATGAATGTTATACTGTATTAAAAAATTATTGAAAACAACTTAAAAGTTATGATTTTAAAGACTTCATAAATGGTTAAGACTGTAGTCTATTCATAGTTCTGAGTCTGAAAATTTAATTTAGTGAAATGCATGAGTTATTGGTGAGAAGTAGTGATAGATACCTGTAAATAATGAAAACCATTCACAGCACTGGTCCCAGAACTTATGTTCTCAGAACTTAATTTTATTAATATGTACTCGTACATGCCTACAATATTCTATGATGATTTTCATTAACATAGTGGATCATTTTTTTGTAGGATGATTATATGGACTGTTTTGGAGATCCAGAGGTAACTGGCAAAGTTGGAACCGATATTCAAGATGGAAAATGCTCTTGGTTGGTAGTTGTTGCCTTGCAGAGAGCTACTCCAGAACAAAAGAAGATTATCAAGGTGAGCAATTTTGAGATTCCATTCATTCATCTTAGTAAGGTTAAGTTCCACAACATTTCTGAAGCAAGTGTAAGCAATTTTGCCAATCTTTCATTCTTGTATTCCTACTTTCAAGTTTATTATTCATTCCTTCATTCCTACTTTCAAGTTTATTATTCATTCCTGTATACCTTCTTTCAAGTTTACTGTAACAATTTTTACTTTTAGTAGATGATATTATTCATTTTTCCATATAGCCCAAGCTACAGTATTAGAAATATTAAAGCGTATGTACTTTTTGCAGGATTGCTACGGCTGTTCTGATTTGGAAAAGGTTCAAAAAATAAAGCACCTATATGAAGAACTAGGTTTACCGGCAACCTTTGCTACCTATGAAGAAGAGAGCTACAATCTTATACAAACACATATCCAGCAAATATCTGCTGGCCTATCTCATGATCTCTTCTTCACGCTGCTTGAAAAGATCTACAGACGTGAGAATTGAGATTTTATCTCAGCTAATGGAATACTGCAGTATAATAATTTATATCACAGTATTGACCACTTTTTGCCAATTTAGTCATTATTATATCATAGATAGTGTTATTGAATGTAACATCATGTCTTGAACATTTTCACATTCATATTAGAATTTTTATAATCAAATGTAATTTATAATAATGTTCTGATTAAAAAATACCCTATCCAGCGAAATATCTGCTGGCCTATTGCATGATCTCTTCTTCATGCTACTTGTTAATATCTACAGAGATGAGAGTTCAGATTTTATTGCAATTCATGAGATTCTATAATCATTTAGGCTATATATCACAGTATTGACCATTTTTACCAATTTAGTCATTATTATTTATAGAGTTCAGATTTTATTGCAATTTGAGATTCTATAATGATTTATATCGCAGTATTGACCAATTTTGCCATCTTAGTCATTATTATATCATAGATATTGAATGTAGAACTATGTCTTGTACATTTTTACATTTATATTAAAATGTTAACCAATCTTTCTTCTTGTTTTTCTGCTAATCCTGCTCCAGTGTTTCATATTGATCATGAATGTTGTTAATTTCGAAATGAATAACTAACTGATCCTTTAGATTTCAATAGTTAGGAAAGTCTGTAGCCTTTTAAGTTGAAAGTAATGGTTTCCATATAATTATAGCTAGAGAGTGGTGGGATACATTCCTTACCCTCACTCTTTGTAATAGTAAGGCTTTACTCGCACTTGGAAACTCAGCGACTCCGATAACAACCATGTGCTTTCAAATGATGACGCTCAGACGATCCTGCAAACGTACCGTACTATCTGAACGTCATCATTTGAAAACACATGTTTGTTATCGGAGTCGTGGAGTTTCCGCGATTTGAGTTTCCAAGTGTGAGTAGAGCTTTAGAGTTGAATCAAGGAGCGATTATTTTCAACTAATGTTTCCTCGATTCCTACTATGAATGTTAACCGTGGGCCGCACTGCAAGTGGGTAGATGGTGGATTGTGGATGGTAGCCTACATGGTAGTGAATAGATGAGGATAGACATTTTCAGCTCTGCCACTTTAACACTTTACCCTCTGTATGTAGGTACTGCTGGATACATTTTAATCCATACTTCCATGATGAAATAATAGAATATTTTTTAATTCAGTTATCCACACAACAAAAATAAAATGTAAACAACGTGCTCATAACCTTGAAATT
The DNA here is from genome assembly GCA_017141395.1 of Laodelphax striatellus. Lineage (NCBI taxonomy): Eukaryota > Metazoa > Arthropoda > Insecta > Hemiptera > Delphacidae > Laodelphax > Laodelphax striatellus. The sequence continues at coordinate 35,264,481 of CM029530.1, read as the reverse complement.
TTCAAATATGGTGCTAGAACTACTTGGTGGGTGGATGGCAACACGTCAGGCTTCATCCATCCATCCATATTCTATACTACAGTAGTATTCATTTAATTTGGCGGATGACATTAGATTGATATTATTTCTTGACGTTGCTGATGACCGTAGAGTCCGATGACAAAAAATTAATATTTCTCTATCGATCTATCTAATGGCATCCGCCAAATTAAATGAATATTACTATATGTTCTATTACTATGGATGTTGAATGTTCTATAGATATTCCTACCATCCAGCAGAACATTTCTATTACTGTGAACTGTGGATGTTCTATGTCCTAAAGATATTCCATCTTCCCACTAGGTATCCATCCAGCAGTGCAGCCTCAGCTTTAAACCGTGCACGTGGGTAGTTGGTGGATGGATGACATGGTTTATCAAGAAGGCCGTGCTAAATTTATCAGTGTTCTATTGTTATGGATTTTGTATGAGCTGTAGATAAACCATCTACTATATAGTAACTCCTGGTAACAACCCAGCAGTGCGGACTCAGCTTAAGGGACGCTGGTCCGATCTCATCAATTCTATATCTATCATAAGCTTGTTCCTGCAACTTCAGATAGTCTTTTTGATAATATTGTTTAAGTTCTATCACCATGGGGCACCTTAATAATGAACAATGCGAGTTAGTGCCTCGAAAACTCGGGCCGATCATGGCTCGAAAAGTCTTAAATTTGCGAGAAGTTAATAAAAAATTACAGTTCTGGACGCAGAAGCAATAGTTCTATAATTCATTAGTTCCTGATAGGTTACAGAAATATTTCCAAATTTTACTAAATAAAACCTTGATGGTGTTCAGAATTTTCAAAGTAGGCCCAGTATTAATCACATTAACTTACTGATAAATTTGCCACAGATGAATAATATTCTTCATCTGTACTTTTACCCATGAGATGTGCAATAATTGCTGTGAAAATAATGGAATTACATCGATAATAATATTCCACCAGTGATCCTCGTGAATACCTTCACTGCCATAAATCCTGTATTACTGCACCACGTTTTGCAGTAGATTTATTTCATCAGCTAATTCCATGCTTTTAGAACAGTTTTGCAATTTTTATCACTGTAATTTAACTCTAAACTTGGCAAAAGTCATTAAAATGAGCATAGTAGAGTAGGCCTATAGGATAAACAATGAAACTGATAGCTTTAATTTTGATGAGATAATAATTTAAATACAGTATTCTATTAAATTTGAAAGAAATCATTGAATATATTGAGTTTAAAATGAAAGTAATTGAAAAAATAAAAAATTACGAGTATTATTTTATAAAAATAATTGCTTCAAGTTAAAAATTGATATTGTTTTAATCAAAAAGAGATTTGACAGTTATTTTGTACTCCTCGACAATATACTGTGGACCTGCTTGTATCACTGTAAGTGCAGTATTTGAATGTATTCAAAAAATAGATTATTTGGTGTTCCTGAGTCACCCATTCCCTCATTATAGACTGTTTGGAATTACCTCTAGTTTCCTCTGTGCAACTCTACGATGTGTAACAATAATCCTAATCAAGGAAATAAGGGACTCAGGATCATCAAAATGAAAAAAAAATCTTCTTGAACACTTTATTGTTATTGAACACACTAAGTTGTTTATTATACATTTCAATTTTTGAAATATTTTTATTTTTAACGTTTAACCTATTCATTTCTAGATTTGAAATTTACTGATGTGTGAAAAACGAGCGTGATTTTAAGCAACTCGCTTGTTCAATTGTCCGCCTAACGGCCTAAAACATTTATTAGCATGGTAATTCTTCAAATTTTCTCTTTTAGCTTCTTTTGAATAGTTTCTCTGCCAATATTTCCCATTTCTCTCCTTGATTTCTTCATTTCCAAACAGCAGTTTCGTGATTTTTGTCTTTTTGGGATAACTTACAACTTACAAGAACTATTCAAATATAACTTCAATCAGCAGATGAAGAACACTTCATATAATAACATTCCTATCGAACTCCAATATTCTCAGGAATCATCCTCCAGTTTAGCCAGTAAGTAGCAAGTCTACTGAGTTGGAATAGAAAATGTAGCCGATCTTAAAAAGAGATGAGATGGCAGGTAGTTGGTCTAAGCCCGGGGATATTATTACAGTTGGTAGGAGGATCAGTGCGGTTTGATCTGCAATGTAACAGTGATGAAAGATATCAGTCGTGAGAAAACGACAAGAACAGGTGTACTGAGTACCTAATGCCGATTGAGGATGGGTCGTGAGACCTACCGGAGGCTCATTTCGTTTTTTTTGTTGGGTGAACGCATAACTTCATTCTTCAAGAACTATTAAAACTGGGAAAAATTTCACTGCTGTATTTTACTTGATAATTTTTTCATGACAAAAAAACATTGAAGACCATTACCGTATCACAAAAACACCGCAATATGTCAGAAAATTTGAAAGTAGCACATCAATAATTTTGATCTGTTGCTGTCATTTTATGAGTATTTTACATTTTCCACTTTTATGTTTATAAGATTTGAGTAGCCTGTAAAGAATCATCTGTCTTCTCTTCTTGCTTATGATGTCTGTGTGCTTTTTTAATGACGTGAGGCCTATTTTATAAAAATAATTAGGAAACAATTTTTTTGTCGAATTTAAATCTGGAAAAAGGTGGATACACACTAAATACATAAATAGCAAGGCATACAACGCAATAAGGCCAGTCCACCTTTTTCCTGTTTTACAGGAATTCTAAATGTTTATGAAAGAGGTCCATGAAAGACTGAGCCGATATAGCGGCTTGAATTGATTGGCCTCCTCCAAACCAAGACGATGCTCACATGAGTGCTAGACTTTGCATGGATAATTAGAGGGATGATGAGGGATCCCTCTTATCCCTAGTGAGTTTTCAGACTCACAGTTTTAGGTGGGTTCCGAACCACTGGGAAGTGGTTTTGGAAGTAGGCTATTTTCACCCTGAATGCTGAATGACAGTGGCCAAGAAGTAATCTACCGTTCTATGGGAGTGCGATAAGTGTCGAAGACAAACTATCCCTATGTCCACACTTGGTCGATTTTTGTGTGTTACACACATAGCGCATGCGGTGAAGCATTCGTTTTTCCCAATTTTAATAGGATGCAAGGAGCGCAAGACGAAGGCAAAAAGAAACGAAAATTGAAAGTGTGGACATAACCATTTACTGACAAGAAATAACTAACTATCAGAAAAATATTTATAATTACATAATTTGAAAGGAAAGGAATAGGCTAAATTTGGTAGGAATAATAACAATGAAAAATGCTTTTGATTTGTTGTAATCAGAGATAATCCAAGTCAATTTTATTTTGTTTATTTAGTTAGTGTATGTTACTATTGGTACAGTACCAATGAAGTAATGTTGATATTTGTTATTCTTGGCAGTAGAAAATTTATTAAATAGATTGGATGAAACGCATTGAGCAAGAAAGAAGAAAATGTTATCAAAAGCGTTCTTTATAAACATAATGCAATCACTAGCAAGTGTGAGAGGGGTAAGTTTGAAAGTGGAAAGGATATAAATTATACTACTGCCAGAATTTTAATAACGGTGTTTCAAAAAAATCGCATCTCAAGTTGGAGAGAAGATATTTCTCCTTAGGGAATTTTAGTCCTCTCAACCCCCCACCCCCAAAAATAAAATAAGTTGATTTCACTGTACCAATTATTAAAGCTCATTATAATAACTTAGTATACTAGTGCCATCCCAATCCCAGTATTAATTTGTTAACTTGTGTCTGTAGTAGCCTATTAGTAAATTTTCGGCTATGGTTTTTCACAAGATGTAGGCCTACATGTGTTTGTTATTGTAAGTTACTGTGCATAAAAATAGTACGAACGAGCGACAGACAAGTTTCAGTTGGAATTTAGTACCTATCTCTGACCTCTGAGAATCATAGTGGTAGTAATATGATGATAATATAGTACTGTATTTCAGGTTGCCAAAACTCTGAAGTGGATGTCAAGTGGCTGTTGAAGTTTTTATTTTTCAGTTTTGTAACAATAACTTATCGTATTCTTCCCATGGATAGAGTGTTCTCCACTTCCGTCGTTCGGTCCGATCAGGAATGTCTCTCCCACAGCCTCTCTCAGAAATCTTGAATGGCAAGGTGCACCCTGAGGCCTATCTGCCGTATCCCATCTTATCAGCAGATGCAATCGACCGTAACTAAACACATTATTAGGGCGCCTCTTTCAATACCACTACAAAAGTTTCCTATCAGCTTCTTCGATTTGAAACTTTTACAGGCACAATGAGTGGCCAGTGACAGGTGAATAACTATAGGCTAGTGCATTTTTTGCCACCACAGTTTCTTCCTTCTTCCTCATCTACAAACACACATAATCCGCTTTCTCATTCCAAATACCATCGAGTTTTTATATGAGTAGTAGTCCACCAAAAATGTTACACATTGAGCATTAAACACCTGGTAAGCCGGTGTATTCTATATAATGGTTAGTATCCTTAGCTGAACAATGGTCAACAACTCCGATGAACTATCTCCATTAGTTGTGAGTTTGGATTGTCCACAAAGACTATACAATATAGACTCTATAAAGTCACGTAGTATAGTTTATTCCGCCTGACTTTTTATAAGACAGATTCTCCAAAAAACGATACACCATACAATCAATGATAAACACAATAAAATATATACAGCACTCAAAACATGAGTATTGGTAAACAGGTTATTTTTTATGAATATAAGAAGATACTCGCGCTAAACGTGAGGGGCTAATCTCGATTTAAGTTTACGTAAGTTTCTGTATGTTTATTCCACCTGACTTCTACATTTATTTAACACTGTTATCTATTTAGAGTCAATCAATTATTTTTAGAATCAACTGAAATTAACCACCACAAAATAATGCTCTTATAATGGAGGATAAAAAATCATGATTCGGTCAGATGACGTCTTTTTACGGCGCTTAATTTTAATTGATTGGCTTTTGTGCAATCAGCCGCAAGAGTTGGTCACTCAGCGGCAAACAAAGTTCAAGAGAGACGCTTGTTTTTCTTTTTCATTGAACAAGCGGTTCAGCGTAGTGGTTGCCCCAAAGATGTGCTCCTTACCTGTCTCTCCTATTAACAAACGCTTGTTGCAACACTGACTTTATGTCACATATTTACAAAGTCCGGTTATATGGTGTAAACTTGCTGTTTGTTGCTTGTTTGGAAATAGTTACATATTTACAAAATCCTGTTATATGGTGTAAACTTTCTGTTTGTTTGCTTGTTTGGTGCATATCAATATCATCACCCTAAAACAAATTAATAATAATCGGCATTCATCTCATTAGACACGCACGAATTTCATAAATTTATGTGAAAAATGGCCATTTCCTTAAAAACCGCCACAATATTACAAAATTGAATAATATTACTATAATAAGAAAATAATATTGCAATCTAGATCTCCTAAAATGCAATAATAATAAAATATATATTCATACTTTCAGCTTATTGTCGATTATTTATAGGTATGACTGATTTGAATGATTGAGTGTTCATAGATTTAACATTTCAACAATTAAAAAAAGATGTTACTTCCATGATAAATGACTAATATGTTGTAATATGCTCGAACTTTAAAATACATTACTCATGAATAATACTAATCCCTCTATAGAGCATTAATTCAAGACAAAGGTAAATAATTCAGATAGAGAGACTCGATAAAAACCACCAGCTGAAGAAGAGGAGAAGTGTGGTGTGAGGGAGAGGAAATATTATTGGCGAAAAAAGGACAAAAAGGATGCTGATGTTTTGGTGGCGTCCTTGCAGAATAAGGGAACTGGCCATTTCACTGGCAGTCCATTTCGGTGTGGAGGGTGCAGCACTGGCCGATCCCAAGTACATATTTTATTATTTCACTATTATTTATATTTTGCACACAGTCAGCAGAAAAGGTGCCCGCGTTTCGGTTTTGCATGCCTGGTGTGGAGAGGAGGAAAGAAAGAAAGAAAAAAAGGAAAACAAGCTGACCACGCAAGTGGGCAGCAACGCCTGTCACATTCGAGGGGGTGGGGGATAGTGGTGAGGGTGAGAGGGGTCTAGGGGATGAAAGGTGTCAAGCCGGGTGAGAGGATGGAGAGTCAGAGGTCCGAGCAATTTATCGCCTTCTGTTTTCCATTTTGCTCCTTCGTTTCAGCCCTTTCGAATATTTTCATCCGCGATATTTCATTTTTCTGTGGGTTCGCGCGAACGCAGACCGTTGCAATGGCGCTGACAGCCGCTTGCCCCTCTTTTGTCGATGACCCTTATGTAGCTTAAAACCGTGCGGTTTTTATGTGCAACGTCCTATAAACTGAACGACTGGTTAAAAAAATATATAGCCGTGGCAACCTGTATAAGGTAATGACCAACGCGACTCTGGTCCGTCCTGCATATAGCAGGAAATCAAAAAACCGCTGTGGCGATCGTTCCGGTACCCATCATAAACACAGATATAACCTTACATCTGATCCTGGAATGTGTTGAATTTTCCTTTTGTGTAGTGAAAAATATGAACTATATAGCCAATCTAACAATATACTTCATACGCTATATCTGTAGGTCAATTTTAACGCTTTTCCATGGAGTTGACAAGGGATGCGATTTGTCCTTCACTGCAGGTGTAAATATTACCCGAAGCAAATGTGCTGCCGATGTCATTTCAACGACTCTTTCTATTCAAAAAACGTCTATATATATCATGTTCACGTGAAATAAAAATGTTCATGTCATGACATTTCACCCCGTCTGCTGCATAAATAAATAATATAGCTTGAATATAAAAAAGGTTTCGCCGATTTTTGTACCGAGATGATAAAGGACTATAAGAGTGTTGATAACAAAAGCTTTTCAACGAGCCTTTGTTCCCATGAACGTCTAGCTAGCAGCCACCCATGGGTTCATAAAAATGTTTGGGAAAATAAATAATAGTAGGCTATCTTGAATTGAAATAAAAATTTAATCAGACGTCACGAGCTCTGTGTTGAATTACACAGCTGCAAATGCATTTTTTATTGTTCCCCTGCATTGACGCAACAAAATTCCAAAACATTCTCGTTGACAGCTATTTTTTGACACGAAGTATGAATTTGAATAAATAATGAAATTACGTGGATTAATTAGGCATTGAGGGGACCTCGTACCTTACAAAGTATTGCTTTGAAAACGATCCCACACATAGCCTACTAAAATTGGGACTAATAATATAAATAGTAAATTTCCGTCTCTGATTGAGTGGCTCTTGAAACAGGTTTGATTTAATTTATAATACAAGAGCTTGGTTCATCATGATGAATAGGTGTGTGATAGTGATTAGTATTCCATGTTATTGGAAAGTTGGAACCAAAATTATTCCTAATTGATTCTTTTTTTAAATGAATTTTTATTATTTGATTGATTGATTCGCATAAATTCTAAATTCATTATAATTGTTTCATTATATTTCTCAGACTATATAATATATCACTATAAACTGTTGGATTTATCGATTAGAACTCAGCAGTTCTGTAAACAGAACTCTCTATATATTTATATATATTTTATAATTATATGCGAACACATACAGAACTCTCATTTGCATCCCTCAAACTCAAATATTCAAATTCCTTGTACTTCCGATAAAAAAATGGAACTTTCCAAGTTTTGAATTTCAAATGCCAATGAAAATTTATTTGTTGCATTTATTGATCAAAACTTAGCGATTCTGTGCTCCGTGGTTTCTCATAAATACAGAACCCTCATTTTCCATCTCCTGATAACAATAATTTTACGTGTACTTCTGACAATAATCCTTTTTCTCAGTGGAAGTTAGCTGGACATCTTTTCAAATCAATTTTTTTCTCTAATATCACGGAACTATTGCTTAATTCTATCAAGAACTATAGAAGTATTGCTCCTGCATCCAGAATTGTAAATATTTTATGAACTTCTCACAAATGTTCTTTCATCTTCACACTGGAGGAGGAGGAGTTTCACAGGTAGAGGGGGTTTCACTGAAAGTATACACTGGAAGAGTTATTTCCATGGTTTTTGTCCTATATATCTTCTCAAGGGATGGATTTTTTTGGATACAAATAAGATACAATGGAATATTACAAAAATATCATAATTATTTGATTGCATTAGAGTTGCCTCGAAAGTTGTAATGTTGTCTTGTGTGTTTGGTGCGATTATTCAGAAAGACAGATTCTCCAAACAACGATACACCATACAATCAATGATAAACACAATAAAATATATACAGTACTCATAACATGAGTATTGGTTAACAGATTAATTTTATATGAATATAAGTAGATATTAGGGGGCTCGTGAGTTCATGTGTTGAAAACGAAAGTATTGAAATCAATAGAGAAAGCATTGTCGGTTATTGAAAAGAGAATGTAAGCAGCATCGCTGTAATGATTGAGTCTCAACGCTGGGCAGGGTAGATGCCAGAAGCTCCTCCTATTCTAGTGGCTAGGGGGGTGTGTAGGTAAATAAAAACTGTTGCACAAGAGTGTGTGCAGCAGGGGTGAGTGCGGTGCTCGCGCATGGAGGGTGGGGCGAGCGATGGAGGGGATGAGCCGCAGCAGCAGTGAAGTAGTCAGTCGCGATGAGCCTTCCGAACGGAGTGGACGTGGGAGGTTTGCACCCAGTGCTAGGCGCCCTGCCACCGGCGTTCTTTCTGCGGGCGTCGGAACGCTACCAGCGAACGCCCAAGTGTGCACGCTGCCGCAACCACGGCGTGGTGAGCGCGCTGAAAGGCCACAAGCGTTACTGTAGGTGGCGCGACTGCATGTGTGCCAAGTGCACCCTGATAGCCGAGCGACAGCGGGTGATGGCTGCCCAGGTGGCGCTTCGGAGGCAGCAGGCGCAGGAAGAGTCCGAGGCCCGCGAGTTGGGTCTCGTCTACTCTGCCCCCGCGCCGCCCACCCCCGGGGCGCCGCCTCCGCCCTCTCACCCGCACCAGCCGCACACACTCGCGATGCCACCGCAGCCGCCACCGCCACCGCAAACCCATCACCATCAGCCGCCTCCTCTTCCGCTGCCCGCTGCCGACAGTCCTGGTAAGTAAATGCTCAACATCTTGCATCTAGTCAGAGCCTCAATATCCATCTAAACGGGGACACACTTGGAACGCTCTCAAAACAATCTAGACTCTTACAAAACCAGTGCTGGCTGAAGCAGTGCAATGAAGCTGATAAATAAACTTGAACCCCTGAATTCGTTCATGAATTACTATCAACCATCTTGCAAGCTATGGTACGGTGAGGTGGAACTACCTACTGGTCTCACACCGATGAAAGCCATTTGCTAATAATAAAATTAACCTGATAATCATTGCAGCCTACCTTATCAATCAGTCAATCTTTATTACCGAAAAGAAAACATTACAAAAAGAAACCGGTATAGATAGCACTAGAAATAAAATACAAAAATCATTACATTGAGATCCGGTAATGAGTTTGAAATACGAATTCCTTAATTAATTTGAAATTTCCTCAATTATAAGGTAGGTAGTGGCAATGATGGTTTACATTATATAAACCTTTTTGATAATGTTGTCATTGATAACCATTTTGAAGTGATGTTACTTCTCATTCTTGTGAAGCAAGAGTTTGGGGGGCTGAGTGATATTTCAGGAGAAATGACGGACAAACGTTTAGTTTGATCACTACTCCTACGATTTGTGAATCACGTTTGACAAGTCCAATTAGAGTGAAACACGATTAAGAAGAGTCTAGATTGTTCACGACAGCTGTCCATACAAGAGTCCTCGTTTAGATCGGATAGGGAGATTCTTGAAAACCCTTAAAAGACAAAAGGTTACAAATCGACGTCACCAAGCTAATTGCAATTATTTGAAATTACCTCGACACAGCAAGGCGTGACAAGCTGATAAGGAACTTGATGATTTGATAAGAAAATCATTTTTATTTTCTACAAAATTGAATAATTGTTTTACAATCAATATTGCTCGTTTCACTAGTAGTACTGCGAGTAAGTATCTTGGTGACTACGATTTAGTCTTATAAGGGTATGGAGACACGTTCAAACGACACTCTATGCAACACTCATTGATACCATGCTCTCGTAGATGTAGAGCAATAGAAAATTTTGCTACATGAGTGTAGCCATGTGATTGGCTGGAGCTACACTCAGGTAGCAAGAGTCTAGACTATTCTACGAGAGTTCTTCATTGCAATGTGAGATTTCGTTTGAACGAGCTTCATCTTATACACACGTTTGAAACAGCTAATAGCATGATATGAATTGTGAATTACACAAACAATAAATGTCAAACAAAAATTTGATTGATGATCCAAACTCACCCCAAGATTTTGCAAAAATTTGATCTGAAGAGATTGTTAATGGTCTAGTAGCAAATAATTATTGTTAATAAGATAAAAATTATTGGTAAAAAATAATTAAATGGTAATAGTACCAAACAATTGTTGATAGCAGTCTAATTAGTTCTACATTCAGAACCTGAATTTCAAAAATATGTGTTTTAACACGGAATCCTCTGTTGTAATCGAAATGAGACTTGTCAATAATTATAGTAGATAGTGTTCAGACCATTGGCAAATTATGATGAAGAATGTTGTGCAAATGTTGTTTAGTCAATCAAAGACTTCGTTTCCAAGTCCTTGTTAGTAGCAATACTGATTAGTATTGGATTGAATGTAATCAGAACTCAATTTTGAATTTCCTCTTTACGTTTCAAGTCATAAAGCACAATCACCAAGATTCACAGATTATCAAAAACGAAGATTTGAGTGGAATGCTTGCTAATTCACGCCACAGCAGTTTGTGCTTGTTGAGTTGTAAAATTATATCACTGCTTAAAGGCGTGCAAGTAGTGACATCTCCAGCTGGAGCAGTAGACTTGACATCTCCTGGAGATATTAAACATCAATTAACAAAAAATTGAACTTCTCAAACATAGACTATAGTTTGGGTAATCTTATTTTAAATTTGATGTATTTTTAATGTTATAAACATAAAGGAATAAATAAATAGCAAGTTATGAAATTAATGGTCTTATGTAGAAAATTCTCAAGAGAGCTTGATTTGAATAGTAATAAGACATGTAGAGTCATAAGACACATTTATAGTCATAGTATAGAGATATTTAAAGCTAATTTCAAGTCAATCTTATAGGCCGAAGTAGGAGAGGGGCCAGGCAATGTGGATGGCAGTTATCAAGAATTAGCTCACGTTCCTTTGTCTTTTTATACTGCAAAATTTGGTCTACATAATCAAATTACAAGCAGTATTCAGTTCAGTACGGTACTTGGAAGAGTCCCAAAAACCTGGAAAAAACCTACCTCGACTAGAATATAGTTGGTGGAATTCTAAAACAAGGAAATTAAATAAATTTATAGTAACGAAAGCTAAGAAAAAAGACAATCACAGTTCTTTTATCAAATTAGCCTACATCAAATATTAGTCCATTGAGATTCCAATAAATTTGACACTCTTTGGGCTCTTGTTGATCAAATTAAAATGGCATTTCCAAAAAATTGTCATAGTATCTAAATATGCACAGTGATGCAACAGTGGTCTGCCCTCCTTAGACTAGAGGTCCTAAATCAATATTTCCTAATGGAATGCCTGGAGAAAAACGCGTCGTTCAAACGATTTCGGAATGCACAGGTGAAGCAGCGATCGACGAAGGATCGGGTTGTTTGGTTTATTGAGAGGTCAGAATGGGTGAACAAACCTGAAGCGAAGAGGACTGAATATCAGAAATCGGTAAATGTGACAATCGTGGAAGAAAGCAAATAGAAAGCTTTAAAAACGACTCGGGTTCACTTGTCATGGTCTGCACAAAACAAATAGAACAATGTATATACTGTATACTAAACTTGGTTTGCTTTTACCTTATAGTATTATTTTCAAATGATAAAAAATCTTTAAAAGCATTTTTAGCCTTGTTAGATACTTGAGTTGTAGTCTAGGGAGTTGAAAATGTATAAAATGAATAGGACGAATAAAAACAACAATTGAATATTTTGAAATGCTGTGACATTAATGAATTTGACTGAAAACCAACTGGGATATCACTGAAAAATTATGTCACTAACATATCAATGTATCTCAATCCAAAGATTGATTTTTCATTAGCTTCTATCATTGATAGATATTTCTGCCTTCCAATGACATTTTTTATCGTGGTAATTTATTTTCACTGTAGGCTACATGAAATTCAATTGAGTCATGAGATTGATTGAATCTTGAATAGATTTCAATCCAGTCAAATCTAAACAGTTCTAGTTAAGTGAATAACTTCACAAAAATTGAAGAACTTCAATTAGTTATTGCAGGAGTCAGTAGTGAGTCAGTTATTTTTCAGTAGTGAAAAATTAAGAAAGAGGTGGAATGAAATGGATCAAGAATCTCAATTTGAACAATACTTAATACTGTACTGTATTATGATGTTATGCTTCAAAACGTCGAGTGAAAAACAGGGGGCACTCAAACTTTATTCTTATTGCAGTACTATCGCAGCATTATCCATTAGTAGCCTCCTTACTAGTAGGCCTGTTATTGATCTCATTCTACCATACCTCATTGAATATTCTCCATTGTCATCAATTTCACATCAAATAAACAATGTTGAAATTGAAAAAAACACAAGGAGGAAATTGAGAAGAACTGCAATAAGCTGGAAGCTGGAAGCATATTTAAATCTGAATTGAATAGTCATCAACTTATGAGCTTTATTCGGGACTATTTCCGGAGTCTCGTGCCCAAAGAAAAATATCTTATATAATCCTGAAATTCATATAGTTCCGGATGTTCTGTGATTGAGTAAAATTTGCGGATTAGGTAGATAGAATAGCCTACAGTAAAAGTAAAATGATTTCTATCTGTCAGTCTGTTATAGTGGATCGACTTGAAAACTATTCAGGATCTTATTTTCACATCCTGTATTTCTTACTCAAGAATTTGGATTTAGTCCTAAGACAAGATCTTTAGGATTTCCATGCTACTTCAATTTCCTGGAGATTTCAATAACCTTAGAATCCTTTTTCAAGATGATTAATCTTTGAACTGGCGAAAATTTAACATAGATTGAATTATATACATTTTTGATGGGAAAAATTGAATGATTATCAAATATTTTTTACCTTTACAAATTCGTAAAGGTCCTTTCATGGTTGGATTTTTGGGTTTAATTAATTATTTCATAATTTAATTATTTTATATAACAATTTTTCAATTTCAAACTTAAATGAGAATTAGATACATTGAATTCAATACATTTTCAATCAACGCTGAACAGAGTGATATATCAGATGTTTAATGAATAAATATCATAATAATGCCAAAAACACTGGAACTAACTCTAACAAAAGAGGGAGTGGTAATGCTATAGTGGTAACCGGTAAGTCACGCCTCCAAATTCAACGAGCTGTCTGATTGGTCCTTGAACAGTCGCCATTTTATGATTTTAACCAATCAAGATCTAGCAACGTCAAATGACACCGGACAGCTCAACTGACGTTTAAAAGCTACAAGCTTCTGATTGGTAGAAATTGTAAAATGGTGTCCATTGGCCAATGAGACGGCTATTTCAATTTTGTAGGCGTTCACGAGTCATCAGCATTACTACTCCCACTTCTCTTAATGCTTGGTGTTTCAGCTTCCTCTCCAATTCTCACAAATTCGAATTACTCAAACTGATTCACAATCTAAGAATTTAGCTACTCGTAGATCCGACTATTCCATAGTTTGTTATTTTTTGTCACAAACTGTTGTTGGCAAAAAATTAGAAGGATCTTCCCGCAAAGTCAAAGTTGACAAAACTGAAATAGAAACGCATCACTGAATTCTTGAAGTAAGTTTTACTTGGATTTCATTCATCTTCTCATTCAATATCATAATGGTAAATCTTGAAATGTGTACTGAATTATTGGCTTCGTAATCCTGGAAGCCATTGTATTTTTCAAATGCTATAAAGATATATTACATAACTGTATAGCTGTTGAGCTGAGACCATGGTCTGGTCTCGCTAGGGTGGGATATAAAAGGCTCTACTGGGTATTAGAATTGGACTCAGTCTCAGTGCTGGTATAGTGGCTAGTATGATTGAAGCTATTTCAATTTTTTGGAAGTATAAGAAACACCAAAATAAGTGAACACCAAGAGAAACCAATGAGAGCTTACACCAAAAGAGCTCTGATTAAACTGTCAATGATGTTGCTGCTATGATGATTAACGATGATTAATCAAACTATCATCAATCAGCTCGAGCATTCAGTAGGCTTTCCAGTTTTACTACAACAAATGTCCAAGTTTCAGACTTCTTAATCATTTCCGGGTGTTGAACCGAGCTAGAAAGAGTTTTCGATCGAATTCAGAGCAACTCTTTTCAACAAAACTCATTTTTTACGAGTGGTTTTCCCACTGAACTCGAACTTCTTTTCGGACAAGGCGGGCCAATTATCCAGAGCAGAGAACGCGCTGCCGTAACTTCGGTTAGAGTAATACAAAATCATCACTTAGCTTGCTTTTCAGCTCTTCCATTTGAGTTTGTGAAAAACAACATTTCCACTTGAGGGAGCTCGAGAAATAACCGTATAATAAAGTAAACATAAATGAATATTTGAGAGTGATAGGAGCTGCTGGGGAGAGAGGATTAGAATAAGGGGAAGAGAGTGAGAGGAATTTACATGGGCAGTATGAAAAGAGGGGTTCTGGGAAAGTGGAAGAGAGAGTGAGAGAGTTGGATGATGTTAGCAAGAGCAGAAGGGAGGTTGAAGGAGGAGAGAGAGCGGCTAAGCGAGCCAACTCTCCAACCATCGAGTGGCCACAGAACTGAACAGTAGTTCGACTCAAGCCCGAACCCCACCGTTGAAGTTGAGACGAGTAGCCAGATATTGTACAACAAAACATAATACACTGACCGATGCCTAATTGCTCTCAATACTCTCATTCTCTTTTCAAGGCACGTTCTCCACAAACCAGGCTAAAGCTTTTAATAAACGTTCAAGTAAAAAGTACTGTATAATCGTGGAACGCTAACTGTAGAGTGGAATCTCCCTCAGCCCTTAGCAAGCCCGCCCGATGTCAGTCAAGGCAAACTCGCAATTCTGCTGGAAGCGATTTATTTTTGAAACGATGGAATTAAATAGCGGCGCCAGTCGTTGCCTTCGTAATAAAACGAGGAGAAATATAAGTGTCCAGTTAGGGAGAGAGAATTATCTGGTGTATCGTGTGTGGGAAGGATAAAATGTTATCACTGATGCATACTCTTCACTCGTTGTCTATCGTACTTGTACACTATTATGGCCTATTGACCATTCCAGGGGAATATTGATTCTGTTGAATAGTGTTGGTATTTTTTTATTGAATATACACATATTACATTGTCTATAACGTTTTCTGATGAGATGGTAAGTGGAAAATGAGATTGGTAGAGAAACTTTCATCTGTGATTCATTTCTGTTCATTTTAAAGTCACACCACTGTACTGGGTACATTACAATGAAAATCACGAGAACGTCGGAAACAAAAGATTGTCATGATTAATAAGTCTGACAAACATCTTTAATAATTATTTCAGGGGTGTTATCTCTTGTGTTAGTATTCAAAATGAGGAAATCATATGCAATAGTGATTCGGAAGAAGAATTGCAATGAAGTACCCGGGAGCTCGATTTTAGAATATGTGGACCCAATATTTGAAGACACATTATGCTAGGTTGAACTTTTAAATCTGGAGAATTCAAAATTTAATATAAACTTTTCTTCTTAAATCATACTGTACTTATTATTCTTATCCAAAAGCATCTCTATTTCGAATTCATTCGCTGTTCCATGTCCGACTTCAAATCAACATGTCAAGAATGTCTCTCTTCCTCGGGGAAGTAGAAGACCAATCCCAAGTACGCACAGGCTACAATAAATGGCATTCTGCTATGTCGCATATGTGGATACTGTGATGAAGATGTTTATTAAATGAAGCGACCGTCTTGTGTCTCTTTCTCTCAGAGGGGAAGTGAAAGACCGATCCCAAATATGCGACCGCATATTCTTGGCCATTAACAGTCTGCGACAATATCTTGGTTATATTGTGGAATCTCTCCATCCACTCTCCTCTCCCAGCTCTCTCTCGCTTCCTCTCTTTGCCTCTCTCCGAGTGTGAATTGGCGAGGGTGTCGGTGTTTCAGTTGGTGTTGGATTCCTTTCTGACTTATTGCAAAAATTCCGACGCAGGAGTATCTTCGGAGAGTTTTCACGTTGCCGAGGACCGTATTACTGTAGCATGCCGCCCCGAAGTGTGTCTCTTAGAGGCAAAGGGGAGCTCCTACCTTCTCCCTGAAAGTGAAGGCGATTCTCGTTGTCTCGAGTGGTATGAGAAAAGAAGTTAGAGTAGAAAATGGAAAAGAGTCTTTTATTACTTTCTGAGACTTTCTTTCTCAATACGACTTGCTCAAAATTTTCTCACGACGAGAACATTGTCACTTCCTCACTTTATTTTTCTTTATCTCTATTTTTATTTCTACGGTTCATTCGAAAAATCTCTTTAATAGAATATCGTACATTTGGTGAATTAGTTCTTGTTATTTAGGGCATTAGGTATTCATTTTATTGCAAGGAAAAATTTCTTTAATAAACTAGAGCGGGCTGCATATTTATGATTCTTTTGAAACGCCTTCAGGTCGGTTTCACAAAACCAATCAATAAGGAGACAATGTCCGTTTTATAGCTGTCATTAGGCTTGTTCATGTTGCAGAAAGTTCCATTAGTTATCTTCATAAACCAAATGGGCACAATCTGGCTGCAGATTCTGAGGATAGGCCGTTATCTCCTGTAATTGTCCTTTGAGCAATTTAATTCTTCCCATTCAGGTTGATATCCCTGGAATGGCATTATTCTATACATTTTAAATTAAATAATTATGTGTCCCTGAAACTGTCCGTGAGTATCAATGTAGAAAAATTACCGGTATCTACTTTCGAGTCCATTATCGCAGACTATTGATAATATGAAATCAGTATAGGACTTTTGTTTTTCCAAATGCTCTGCAGTTATTGAAAATAGCTAGTCATTGGAATAGTAAGTAGTTGGTACAAATTGAAGTACTGTAGGTTTACTTCCTAATTGCAATTGATTTTTGATTAAATCGCAAGTCAATAACCCCTAATTGATTTGCGAAGTGAGTAATTGAATGTCGTGAGGTTATAAAGAAAGCACCTCATTTTAACAGGCAATATCCTCAAAAGCATCAGACGTTTATTACACTGTTTCGTGTTCAATCTTCTTTGCAAAAGGAAATAAGATTGAGAATGAAAACGATATAAAAGGTATTACAAAACGTATGGCCTACTCCACGCAGGGCATGTGGTGTCAACAAATGAAGTACCTACTTGAGTGACTTGCTTAGGTTGTGATCACTTAACATGTATTGCAAGTCATTAGCGAGAGGGTGCCTAATTTAGCATTTTGCATTATTAATTATCCAGGGTGCGATTGATTAGCGAGTCGGCTGGCAACCCTAATGCCACAATGCATCGTATCGCCACACTTTGTCTCAAACTCACACACACACACTTGCAACTCAACGAGGAGAGAAGAAAACTAAGAGAGCAGCTCAAAGTTGAGAGGGCGAACAGAACGGAATGGTGAATGCGTCATCACAGCCAAGTACGCAATCAGACGCAAAAGAGGTGCTTCAGAGGGGAATAATATCGGCGTAGCAATTAGAGAAAGTAGTGGTGAGGGTTTTATACTCAAAAAGGGATGGTGAACTCTTGTTTTGTTTTCAATGTTGATATGTATACTAAATGCTCAATCACTTGAAAGTTGAATCGTGAAGGAGTTAAATCATGTTTTAAATTCACATGTTACTCCAGCAACAATCATAAGTGATCATGAATGTTCCCTTTAAACTCAAATTGTCAAGAAAATCAACCAAATGTGTTCACGTCATTTCTAAAGCTTCTTTCGCACTGGTGCGATTTGGGTCCGGATCGGAAAGGAAGAAACGTTTTTGACAGATGTGTAAGTTTAAGTGTGAATAAACTTATTAGTATAAATCAGTCATACAGTCCGATCCGGGCACGGACCGCACTGGTATGAGAGAAGTCTAAAGTTATTGAGCTTAAAGTTGTTAAGCCTCATGTTATTGAGTTATTTTTTAAGTAAGTTTTGTTGTAGTTTGTTGCTATAAGTTAGTTTTGAAGCCTTAAATTTTTAAGGCTAAAGTTAAGCCTTCAAGAACCCCTCCAGAGAGATATTTGAATGCCCGTCTCTGAAGTTATACTCCACTGCACTTCAAATTATTTTTATATATATAAATGGCTATTGCTTTGTAAAGCAGTGTCCAAACGATGCGATAAATTGTATCAACTCATCACAGACTAGCCATACATTGGAACCGTTTTTGTCAGAAAGCGTCCAATGTTCCAATAGATAGCATTTGATTCAATGTTAGCATTTCGGATGATCGGTCGCTTTCTGACAAAAACGGTTCCAATGGATGGCTAGTGTGCGATAAGTTAATACAATTTATCGCAGCGTTTGGACTCTGCTTAACTCTGCCGAAATTTATTATCTATTACGGGCTGTGCATTATCTTGTCAATATTTACACATTGACATTGATCACACTTGATTTGCTTAAAAGCAATCAAACAAATTCAATTCAATTCAAAATAATAGCTTTTAAAAGCTTGTGATAAATCAAGTACAAATAATAATATTATTCTGAGAATGAGTATGAGAATAGGAATAAGTTCATTGGGGAGTTTTTCAATGTACGGACAAGTATTTGTGTCATAGGTAATCTAGCTTAAAATGAATATCTGAAAGATATCCCACTACCCCGACAGCTCCGAAAACAATTTTTTAGTCACATTGCAAAATTCTATTCCTGTGATGTTGGTTCTTTGTTGCAGCCTTCATAGGAAGGAATTGTTGTTAGACAAGAAATTATAGAAGAATATGTGATGAAAAATGCAGGAGCTAATCCCAAAGCATTGGGAGGAAGATTGCTACTAAAGATTAGTTAGATTGATATCTTCGATGAATGGGAGAGCATCTTATTACATTCATTCATGTCTTCAAGCGTTCAGAAGATCTGGACTATTTTTCACCCGGCCAGTTTCGTATTACGACTCCCATTCACGAGAGACTTCTTAGTAGATGCTATTGTTGAAACAGTCAAAATATTGGAAACTACTTCGAATTTCAAGGATAAAAAATCATTTCAGAATCTTTCTTTGCGAATAAAAAGAAGATTAGCACTTGAAAAAACTTGGAGGAAGTGTTGGATGAGAGGTGACAAATAAAATCTGGAATATTTGGAAGAAGGTAGAGAAGAATAAGTGGAGGGTAGGTCCCTCAAAATTTTTGCACCATTAGTAATGGTGAGGGAGGCTATGATGTCTCGTTTGTAACGTGAGAGCCGCATATGGGGAGAGCAACAGATTACATTCATACAGAAAAATTATTAAAATGTCCAATATAGAAAAAGAACTATCGTGTCTTAAAGACATATTAAACTGATCTTCTATTCATTACATATAATATATGCAAATAAAAAGAAGATAAACACTTGAAAAACTTGGAGGAAGTGTTGGTGAGAGGTGACAAATTAAATCTTGAATATTTGGAAGTAGAATTTTTATCACTTATGTATTTCAACTGCATTCATGTAATTCTGCATGTATTCTGCAGGATGGACGAAAGAGTATCCATCTCAGTTTGAATCATTTAACTGCCGTATATTGTATGGGAATCAGATCTCATAATTCTCCGTTGATAAGTTTCTTTTTATTACCCAATGATTTTCAATTTTATTTATGATTTCAACGAACGAATTTAATGACATTTCAACCACCTTTTACCAATAGGTGAGCAATGGAGGTTTCATTAATAATGCTGTATAAATAAGCTTACAGCAGAAAGTATGCACCAGTCAAAGTTTGCTACTTTTATATTTATTAGTGCTGCGAATGAATATGAGATTTTTACCAGTAGCGGTACTAAACACAAGTAAGCAAAGAAAGGCACTATTCTTCACAATTTTTTGTGAATTGCGTCTTTTTTGTGTGAGATTTGACTGAGATGGTTCCACCCACAGCATTTCTATCACCTTATTTGAACTCCACTTACACAAAATACCACCTTATACAAACTCCATGCTTAGATATACAGTAAACTATCGGTTATCCGAGTCCCGGTTAACCGAGCTCCTGGTTCACCGAGCCTGTCATTCAAAAATGAAAGCATGAATAAAGGATGTAATTGAGAGGGAAGGAGTTATCTCAGAAGACGATCAAATAATTTTTTAAGAAATAATCTATGTTTCTAATTGCTTACAGGTCTGTAATTGTAATATTTCAGCTTAAAATCTTTTTGCTACAATAAACCATATTTTCATGGGGTTTTACGTCTTTCTTACCATAACTGAACTCAACCTTCGTATTATCCGAGTTTTCCCGTATCCGAGGTCGTCCCGCTCCCAATCACCTCGAATAATCAGGAGTCTACTGTATGCTAAATGGTAAGAGGTCTTAGTTTTGGGTTTCAGGCAAAGACAATATTCTACTACTATGTATTGAATTGTCTTTGGAATAGGTAAGTGTAATTAGAGTTGTAAGTTGTCTCGATATAATAATTAATAACGTGAAGGCTTTTTGTCCGTTGAATTCAGGTAGCAAGCGTGCTCGCCTGAGTGAAGACGACGACACATCGAATGACGAAGCGGACCGAAGTCGCAGTCGCTCGAGAAGCGTCTCGCCGCCGCGGTTACCGCACTCCATGCCGCTTCCACCGCCTGCTCACTCATCCTCACCACCAGAGGTTAGTCTAATGAAAAAGTTAGTCTATGTAAGCTTACCCAGGCATCTTTGATTTTTCTGTACAATCGTTGCATTCTCGTATCGGAATTAATTCAACTCATATTGGATGATCATGGATATTTTCTTGCCAAGTTTCCAAAAGGAAACTTTTGGATCAATTGGAATAATCTACGCAATAATCACTATTGGAGTCTATCCTCGTCTAAAATTTTAAATGATCTTGATAGTTTTTAGTCGATTTTAGTGGTCTTGAAAAAATCATAAAACTATGCATTCATATGTTGTTTTTCAAGTTCAAGATATTATGTTTGTCGAGTTATTATGTAATCCAACTCATATCTCCGCTTGCCTTGGTATAGTTGTGAATGGAACACTGTAGGCTAATATTGACTGAGCTTTCACACAGCAGTCTACTTGCAACAAGCTTTCGGTGTCCTCAGTTCTTTGAAGATTCATTTTTTTCTGCCATCCAGCATTGATCAGACTTCTACACTTCAATTATTATTACACAAGTATTAACTTATTTCAGTATTTGAAATTGTCTGAGAAACCCAGTCTATCACATCATATCCCATTCATCACCAGAAGCATTGTTACTAGTTTTTCACTATCATAAAAATCATATTAATCTTGATGCTCAGAATTTATCCTTGTTCTCATAATGAAGTATAAATGTAGTGAGGTACTTTGTTAATTACTTGAATGAAAAAAAAAACAATCAGATTCACTTACCTATTAAATCCTGGCAATTTTTTCCCATTGACTTCTTACAA
This sequence comes from Laodelphax striatellus, assembly GCA_017141395.1. Lineage (NCBI taxonomy): Eukaryota > Metazoa > Arthropoda > Insecta > Hemiptera > Delphacidae > Laodelphax > Laodelphax striatellus. Next base: position 35,242,894 of record CM029530.1, on the reverse strand, counting down.
GAACTATAGTATCTTCTTACAAAACAGAAGCCACTCTCTTTAGAAGGTAAAATTACCACTTAGAAAATTTCTCAATCAAGATTTTCAATTCACTATCATAAACAGAAAAAATTATCCTTGACACTTTGTTTTTCTAGTTGCAAGAGGAAAGTAGCGACATGGATTCGGCTCCCGAAAACCTATCTCTGCCAAAACGGTGCTCGCCGCCTCCAACACCTACACACCCCTCACAGCCGCCCCTCCATACGCCGCCCCCGCACGCACATCCTCACGCGGCGTTCGCAGCTGCAGCCGCCGCCGCAGCAGCTGCCGCCAACTCGCCTTTCTTCCCGGCTGCGCAGCGGTCTCCCGTCGACGTGCTGCTGAGGGCGTTTCCCGGTCGCCGGCGCTGCGATGTCGAAGCTCTCCTCCATCGATGCAAGGGCGACGTGCTCACTGCTATCGAAATGATGGTTAGTAACAATTCATAACTTTTTATTGTAGCCAATAAATAAAAGTCAAAATCAAATTGCTATTCGATTGTTATTAATTTATGTTGAAATGTCTAATAATAACTAAACATAATTCTGCTCTCTTTGTAACGTTTTCCTAATCATTAATCCAATATCTGTTGCCAAAATTGATACGAAACATCATCATACTTTCAGTGTGATACCCAAGGGGAATAACATTGTTCTACATGAATTAATACAATTTTTTTTATCGTATGGATTTCTATGGGTGTGAAGACCCTTACGGGTAGGTTCCACCTCGCCTAATTGCACAATTTTCTGTGTCGGTCACCCATCCAAGAGCAGTCTTGAATGTTTGTTACTTAACCACATGCATCTAAAATCGCTTGTTGCTTTCGTAAACCAAAATCTAATTGCAAATAACATCACAAAAAGGTAGCCTAACTAATGACGAAAGAAGAATGTCCCTGATTCTTCATTTGTCAATTGTCATTCTTTGTCCCTGATTATGCGAGTATATTATGTTTTATATTTGCATATTTTATATGTTTAATACGAGCATATTTGTAGAACATTCTATATTAAAGCACTGCAAAGACGGGGTTTACTTGTAACCCAGCAGTAAGCATCAGCTAACGATTATAAGTTAATGCACGTACTAAATTCTATAAATAATTCATAACTCAAGCTTTTTGATCGAGAACCAAAGTGGTGGCTGATTGTACCTGATTTTCACTGAGCCTAGTCTATGTGATCTGGCCACAATAATCGAAAAGCTTTATTTTAGAATATTTAATAAACTATTTTATAAGCCTCAGAGCACGTTTAGTATAAAGCTCTAAAATAGGTACTGAATAGTATACAATTCCAATCAATGTAATAAAATATTTAATAAATTCACTTTATTGCCATTGAAACATACAATATTTTTAAATGACAAATAACCTCAACTAGCCGGAAATGTCGTTTTCTATAGTCTTATTCAGGCAAAATAATAGTTTATTAGACTTTATTCTTCATCCATTGAATATTATTGTTCATTATAGCGTCAAATATATCCCTTTTTCTTTATAATTACTGTATAATCAACAATGGACGAATGTTCATCGGAAGTAGGTGTAGAATTGTAGTAGGTTGATTAGCGACTGCCAGCAGCAAATTGATGGTGTGTCTTGTTTGCTTGTTTGACGAAGATGTGGCTTGCCCAGGTGTGCAGCGAATCGGAGGAGCCGCGTTCTGCGTTCTCGCCGCTGAGCAGCGCGTTCCTGCCGCACCACACGCAGCACCAGACGTCGGCGTCGCGACGCTTCCTGGCGGCGCCCTATGCCGGCACCGGCTATCTGCCCACCGTCATCCGACCGCCCCCGGACTACGGCCAACTGCCGCTGCTCTACGCGCCGCCCCTGGCCACGGACAAGGCCGCCTCTCCCGCCTCCAACACCGGGTCCGACAAGACGTCCTACTCGGAGTGACGGCCCTCCAACTGCTGCGAGTCAGCTCGGTGGCAGCCCTTCTGAACAGCCAATCGCCATCCTTCTACTGCTGCCGGTTTCATTATCAAGCAGTACAAAGGGCAAGGCAATATATTCATGCCCATCCTTCTGCTTCTTCCGGTGCAGTCGTTATTCAGCAGACAGTAGAGGGGGCAAGGCTATTTATGGATATTTTTATGTGGATATTCCAGTACCTGTTATGTTAGTGGTACCACCAAAGACTCAAACTACGTATAAGTAGTAGAATTGTTTTTGGTATCATAATGGTTGTAGCTATTACTATGGTTGTAGATTACAATAGTTATAACTATTTTGTCATGGTAACATCAGCAGGTTGTATGTTGAAGAATGGATAAAGGACTATCTTGTATCCCTTGTATTCCGGTTGTATTCCTTCATCTGTGACAAAATGAACAGGAACCTCATTAAAGCTTTAAGATCTTAAATATTGTTTCACGTTTTAAATACGTATCTTTAAATCTTAGATATGGCCTTGAATCGCTTGATATGATTATGATCGCGTATACCTCACATCTTCCAATTAAGTGATAAAATCTTTGTTATCAATTGTGATAACATGATCATTACTGTGTTTGAGAATGAAATGGAATGATAATAAAGATCATGTTATATACAGTAACGTCAACAGAATCCATAAGAATAAGCCAGTTTCATTGTATGTATAAGAAAAACATGAATTTCTTGTTCAAGAAGGACTGTTGTGATAAGAATCCTTATTTTAAGAACGTCTGGTTAATTTCCTTCTTTATTCTAAAATTAACGTTTTTCTTTGATACAATTCAGTATTATTTCTATATCAACACTGTTAATCACTACATATCCTACTTACTTATCTCTTTACGAATTCATGTTCGGACACAAGAACACTCCTTTGTTTCAAATGGTATCATTCAACAAAATGGAGTCTGTATAATGACGTAATGGCGTCAGCCAATGAGAGAGCTTTGAAGGCGTGGACTTGTACTACGAGTACTCGCATGTGATTGGTCGACGTTGTAGGCTGACGTTGGAATTTTCATCCACCAATAGAAACAAAGGAGGGCGTTCCGCGATCAGACTGCTTGTTTTGTTACCTTATTCGTGCTTTTCCCCATTTCAATCGGGAATAAATAACTTTGCTGATTCTCTTAAATCAAGTTCAAAGTTTCTACTTAGTCCATGAGAACGCTGGGAAAGCTGATTTTGGAACAAGACCTCTTAAAACAATTTTTACAACTAGATTATTATAAGTTAGAGGTCTCATTTAACTTATAATAGTTAGTTCTGAATTCGACCGGTAGATGGCTGCAGTTACTGGGTGATTTTAGCTTTATTTTTGTCATACTGAGGTACATTAGTGGTGACTACGGTCATGTTGGAAGCATTAAATATTAACAATAAAAATAATCGTACTGCCACTAAGATTCAAGATGATGAACGCACTTCTAAACTTAGTGCAAGATCTCATTCTAGGCAAGAAGGAAAACCAACATATAAGTTTACATGTGTTAAGCATAGGGAGCTCTAATATTCGCTTATACAGTATTACATCTTTTGGTATGTTGTCTCTAGAGAACTAATTTCAAGTCAGCCAGTTAATATTATATCATAAATGTACAGTTTGTAGTTGGGCATAGAACCACGATTTACCAATACAAATATTTGATACCGGTACGAGTATGCATAATTCAAAAGTGCAGAGATTTTTGTTTAAGGATTGTGCAAGTTGAGAACAAGTCATTTAATTTATACGATCTCACATCATTCCACTTATTATATTTGAATTGTAGCATTTTTTAACTAGAATCTCAGTAAGAGTATTGCGAGTTTAATTCATTCAGCCTGTGCTACATCTCATTCAAACAATTGATCTGTAGATCCATTTTATTCGGTGAATTCTGTAGATCTACTACCTACGTCTTTGTAGAATGAAAAAAAATCGAATATCAAACTTTAAAACTTTATTAATTAATGTAAAACTTTATTTTACTCAGTTCTTTGTCGATTGGTGAAGCCATAATAGTGGATTACATCAACCAGGGTCGAAAAATGGCTTGACCAATCATCAGATACTTGTTGCAATGGCGCATTATGGGAAGGGGAGCTTCATTTTCTATCCGTTGATAGCGGAACCAGGTGTGTGATTACTAACCGGTCTCTGAGTACTCACGGCGGGAGGCCTCACTCTGTTTCATGCTCTCTCACACTCGCTCTTTCTCTTTCTTTCACTCTGTCACTTCACTCTCAACCTACATCAACCAATTGCAGGCAACCGTTCCGCATTCAAATAGATATTATTCTCTCACAATCCTTTGAATGCTCACCACAATTCTACTCCCCCCAAAAATTCATTCGTTTTCTTTTTCACGTTGTAATCCTTTTTACTACTGAGAACGGGGAGGAGTTTTGCGTGTTATTTCGCAGAATCGTACAAGCTTGATCTCTTCCGAGATTATTTTTTCAAATAAATCGTACAGTAAGAGTATTCAGTAACCTAACGATGTAACAATGTAGATACGTTTGGCTTAATATGATTTCCAATTTTTCGATAATGGAAAGCTGGATTACTAAATGCTCCAACTGCCATCAATGTAATTGTACCTCATTTGCCTCATTAGGAAATTCCTAAAGAGACAAATTATGAATATCATAGTTACAAGAAAATAATTGTGCTAACCGTCTCTATGAATACCCATTTAATATATTCTTCCATAATCTCAATTTGTAAAGTTATATCATAAAATGGAACAATGGCATAGATGTCCGTCTATAAAAAAAATTTATAAAGTCTCTGAATATTTCTCATTCTCCATTCAATTTGAGGAAAGCGAATCATCAAAGAGTGCCAGTACGAATAGATTACTAGTATTAATGTACATAGATATACCATGATATGATTGTATAGAAAATCGTGATAAACATATTGACTATATGTACAATAAAATTAAAAATTACCAATTTTATGTGAATAAGCTATTATTAAATACGTACATAATGAATTTTATTCAAATTATATGTTGTTCCATTGCAGCTGTAATTGTACTACGCATTTGATAAAATAAATTAATGCATAAATACTACCAATGATATATCAATGTACAGTGTAAATCATTTTATTAATAGAACTATTGATTATAATATCTCATTATTGGAATATACTTGAAAAAGTTGAATTATTGTATTGAAAATAGATTGTTTATAATAACTGTGAAGAGATTTATTTTATTCAATCCTTTTTGCATCCTGTGTCAACTCTATTTATTTCTCTTATAAATTGAGCAGTATGAGAGTGGAATAATATTTACCTACACAATCAAATACGAAACCTATATCTACAAAAAAAATTTAGTTGGGAATTAATTTTACTATAGATGAATCGATATTGCAGAACATATTAGATTTATTGAATTTGTTTGATGTGGGTGGTTGATTAAAAGGGTTGACTTAATTAACAGTGTCCGTTTAAAATTTGGAAAATTCTTGTTCCTGTTCTCAAATACGCTATAGGCCTAACAGGAGAATCAACCGAATGAGAAACATAAGTCGTACCGAGGATCAAACAGACTCGTGTCGAATAAGAGCAAACTGAGAAAGAATGCAATAACGGTGAAGAGCTCAACAGTAGCTTACGTTGAAGCAGTTTTCGGTTTAGAGTTACGTTCCAGTGATTGCAATCCCTTGTGCTAACTCTCAGGTATCTTTTTCATTTGTCACTCTTTTTGTTCGGAATTGTTTTTTGTTTATATCTTTGTCGTTCTTCTAGTTGATGATAAGTATTCAGTTTAATGAAACCCTCAAGAAAGTGAAAGGAAGCATGTAGATGAACCAACAATGATAATACTGTACTAAGCAATTTTGTGATACTGTGTTTAGAAAGGATTATTTAATTTCTTAATGATTTATTGTCATTACTACTCATTAGAGCTTTTCACCATGATCAAAGTGTATAAGATTTTTACAGTATTCAATATTAGTATAAGGCGGCTATTAGTATAAACTAATATAAGGCTGTATCGTAGTGAATGAATTCTTATATACACTTTCATCATTGTAAAATGCTTCAGGAACGCACTGTTAGGCTAGGCGTACACCGGTTAGTCAAGACAAGACAAGATGATATTAGTCACAGTAATTCACATGGCTGCTTATGGAGCAGAACACTCCGATGCAATGACTAATCATAATAAGCAACTATGTGAAGTACTGTGACTAAACGTGACTAATATCGTCTTGTCTTGACTAACCGGTGTACGCCTAGCCTAATTAATGTTCTGGAGTGAGATACCTTGAAAAACTCACTTTTAGAAGATGCTATTGGGATTTATGTGTCTCCAAGTGTCTTTGGAACTTGGATATTGCTGACAGAGCTCATAACGACTACAAATAATAACTTATTCGAATAATAACAAAGAAATTGCTCTTATAGCTCTTATAAAAGGCATATCACTCAAACTTATTATTGATCGTTGGCTTATAAAACTACCACAATACAGTGCGTTCACTTTGATTTAACGCTAGCTTAGCACTGAAAACTCTCGCAAAAGAGAATGATTTAGTCATACCTCCTAGTCATATAGTCATAGAAAAGTCATAGAAAAATATAGTCATATACCATATGGACATAGAAAAACCGAATAGAGAAATAATGCTTTCTCTATGCCTATGGTATTAGCCTGCAGAATAGCACCCGAATGTTATAGAAAATAATATGAGAAAACTTTTAAAGAGTAAGAACTGTGAAGATATAAAAGAGGATATGAAATATAAGGGACTAAACCTAAGTTGAGAATTCACTACAAAGAAATAACAAAGAAACAATTCAATAATAAAATATAATAACAAAGAAATTATTCGAAAAATATCAAAATTGAATCATATTAACATCGATTTAAAAATTCAAATAAGCATTTCAGGATAGGAAATTACAATCATTTTTAGAATGGCTTTTAGACCAGAACAGGCCGACATGCCTGAGCCATGGAAGTCAGATGATAATATTATGATGACTCTCACAATATTATAGTGACGCCGAAATATATTAAAATTTTGTAATACCCTTATTATTGTGTGAGTGTAGCCAATATGACGTTCAGAATGGAAGCAAGATAATGAAGAAGTTACATGGACATACAGAAGAGTACAGAAACGAGAAGGTGCTCAAAGTACAGAAGAAGATGATTATGATGCTCCTTCATTGGTCTCCAAAAACAAAACAGTTGAATTACTTGATAAAATGTATACAGAATAATAAAGCCTAATAATAATAGACTGAGAAGCAGAATTAAACGTATCAGAATTGAACGAATTACTCGTACATCACATTAAAGAATGGAAGAAATAGCGAGAAACACAAAAATACATATAGGCGTGAATGAAAAAGTGTCTCAGTCCAACGAAATAATTAGATTGCCAAGTGTTCACGGTTGAAGGGATGCTGAGAGAGTGGGAGGGGTTGAAGGGGGAGAGTGAGGTTGCCTGCGGCAAGGGTTGTCCGCAGGCAAGGCAAGGCAAGACGACATCTTGGCGTGACAGTTCTATTTGTCGGTTTTCTAAACAGTAATCAATTGTTCGATCACCTCGGTGTCGAGTCGACTCCTTGTTATGCTAATTGATCTATCACGAGCTGCGCCACTCAATATCGTCAACAGCCACAAGCTGTCTCCCCACTCCCACTCGCCCTACTGTAATTATTCTGCATCGTCACTCAATAACGACTTGCCAATCTCTTTCTCATGCAGTGCATTTCCATCACTTTATTCTTCATATTCATATCAATATCGATATCATACCAAATCAATTTATTCTTCTCATTTGAGAGTGAACTGATCAGGAGTGACCTGAAAACTCTGACACCAGACCTGAGCCAGCCAGGTTACACGGAATTATTATTATTATTATTAACAAAAAAAGGAACATTAGGTCTTATCCTGTTCTTTAATTAGGAATTTAACTGTATTTAGAGATGAAATTATCTGTCAACATTTCTTCTGTAGGTAGAAGATGAATGTGAATTGAGATGAAGTCTGTTAATTGAGTAACTGAATATTCAATTATTATTGTAAGTATAGAATAGCCTTCGGCCTGTAATTTGAAGATGTTGATTGGAGATAATTTGATGATAAAAGTATCAATTAAAGTAGATGAACATTCTCCAAAAGATTCAATATTTTTGTATTCGTCATGACTTTAAGAGATTTTCAAACTACTATAAATCTTTTTATCCAAGACTGTAGCGCAGAAGTAATCATACACCTCCACTCGTCAAGAGGAAAAACTCAGTTTCTGATGTTTGTCCTACGCAGCACTTGAAGAGACTTTTCTCCATTAACTTGACAAAACAGCTTGTATTATCTTGTAAAGTCCCAAAAGCCTGCAGCCAGACTGAGAGCTTGTAACTTTAACGGAAGCAGCCGAAGCCAGGAAACGGATATCTCGATCTGCAGTGCTTTACTTGGCTTTGATCCGTAGAACGTGAAATGAACTTGTTTCATCTCCGGTTGCTAGCAATGGTAGGTTGGAGCAGAGAGGAGTGGGGGAGCTAGTCTGCTCCTGAGGGATGCCAACAAGTTTTCTTGGCAAGGAAGATAGGCTACAAGCCACAAGAATAAGATTCAACTTCCTACTTTCAAGATTTCTAATTGGATAGAGAAAGAATTGTAATTGTTTCTAAGCTCGTTCTTGCGTGTAACAGCTGCTTTAAGATAAGGAATGAGAAAAGCGACTGGTTCAAGATCTCTTTTGAATCTACAAATGAAAATGTGAGATCAGGGTTTACTGGATTACTTCGATCATTACGTATCAATACTATTATTGTTGATTCCCATCGAAAGTTAGCGAGATCTGATTATGAAGTCATGATGAAGGCCTACTTTTGAATGATTATAGAAAATGTCGGGGGAGAAGATAGGAATAATGTTGTGAAATTGAAGAGGAGAACTTGAAGAGTTTCATTCTTGATAGTGGATGCATGTGAGCTACTAATACAAACAATTATTCTAGAGAAGAGAAATAGCGATAGGAAGGAGTTTCACATTGAACCCATAACATTCATTCTTTCAAAAATTTTATGAAGAGGTTGGCTTCATATACTTGACAAGAGTTTCGATTGATTTTTGTGTAGTATTCTTTGCTTTTTGTGAAGTTGATATCGAGGTGGTTATCTATATTAAGTAAAAAATATAGAAGTTTTTAACAACCACAAGTTCATAAAAATAACGAGATACTGGTTTTGGTTGTTACACCATTATCAATCTGTGGTAAACTAAAATCAAAGCGGAGACCAGCAGATGTAGACTACAGAACAAGCACTATAATCTGTATTTGAATGATGAATGAAGGTAAACGGCTGCCATTGGCTTAGACAAGTCACTCCCACAATGGATGGTTTTTCAAACATCACCGGAATGGCGGATCATATAATATCGATGTTTCATTGCTAAGTTTGTTATATAATCCGCCAACGTTTGAATAATCTCAATGTCTTCTTCACTAGACCAATGACAGCCGTTCACCTTGATTGAACTACCAATCGCAGCGCTCGCTCAATAGCATATTATATTCTGTTGATCTTTACTTTAATTATTTTAGTTCAAGTGATTGAGCTGTGTAACAGCCAAACCAGTATCTCAGTATTTTAATTATTGTGTGTTTGCTAGCAACTTCTACTCTTTCTATTCAAGAGTTTCGACTCCTTTCCTGACATACTAACCTGATGGAAATTTCGCACTTTGCAATAATTAATTTGCAATCACACTTCGCTCATGCTATTATCAATTTATTCAGGCTACAATAAACAAATTTCAATTGTTCGATTTTCAACAGCTGATATCGGTTGTTTGTACAAGGGTGGAATTAACCTAATATGCGGTAGCTTGTAATTTATTGACTCAACTAGACAACAACGAGGTAGCCTATAGAACACGTAGTTGCCGGTAGGGGCGTTTACAATACGTCGGCTATAGTAGGCGGAGCTCCAGTCTCGCGTACGTCCATGGAATAAACGTCACTTACAGCGAGAGCTCTACGCGAGAGAGAAGTAATGATTGGTGCTGTCCGAGCTAGAAAGAGAAATGATATTCGGTTTGATCTCAGTGTAGTGTAGTTGCCTATTATAGCACAGTAGTCCATATTCAACAATGGTCTGATTGTTTGGAACGGCTGTCAAGAAATCGGCCGACCATTGTTGGTCCGACAACAATAACCATTAAACCATTACCGAGCCCTCACTCCCTCACCAATAGCAAACCCATTATTGGGCCGTAGCACCTTTCATTAGAGCTTAATCAATCTATGAGAGAAAAGATGGAGAGATTGTTTGGATTGTGTTAGGTCCACAAAATCTACAAAGTTGGTTAATAATAAACTAATTATGAAAAACAGAACAATTTTTTAAATTTGACGGATGGCGAATGACTTTCATTTAACATTACTGTGGATGTGAAGTTGAACTTTTTTCTCATTGATATTTTGTATCTCATGTGTAAAACACATTTAAAATAAGAAATCAATAGAACATCGCCCGTTACCATGGAAACTTTAGATGGAATCCGCTAAATTAAGAAAATTCTACTATATATTATAGAGTATCATTAGTTTTATTGTTTATCAATAAAGTATAATAATGTATAAAGTATAGAGTATAAAATTTTCCGGGTTCATCCAATAATTAATTTTCAAGTTCCACTTATTCAACGCTTTGTCATTATCATTGATGACTTGATGACTTTCCGGATGTACCCGGAAAATTTTATACTCTATACTTTATACATTATTATACTTTATTGATAAACAATAAAACTAATGATATTCTATAATATATAGTAGAATTTTCTTAATTTAGCGGATTCTATCTAAAGTTTCCATGGTAACGGGCGATGTTCTATTGATTTCTTTTTTTAAATGTGTTTTACACATGAGATACAAAATATCAATAAGAAAAGAAGTCATTGATGACTTCAGTAGATTAGATGTCGCTTTTCCACTGCAGCCTTCAATATTCTTCTTTCGTCACAGATGATATACCTCCTCCCATCCTTTCCCACAGGTGCAGGTTGACGATGATAAAAAAAGTGAGAATTATTGTTATATAAGAATAATAATATCATAGAAGTATGAGGCTAGAGTATTCACTGGAATCGTTTTCGTTGAAAAAGTCTGACTTCCGATTTGATTCAATAAATATTTAGTCGGCCATTTGATTCAATGTTAGCATTTCGGACGTGCGGACGAAAACGGTACCAGTGGAAGACGAGGCTTGGATTGAATGAGTAGCAAACTCCCCTTGTTGATAGGAAAAATCACTTTTTTATTTTCAAAAGAATAATTTTTTAAGCTCTAAAGCTCTAGAGCTTCTCCTAAGCTCTCGTATTCAAGCTTCTCGTAGCTCTCGTAGAGGAAACCGAGAAGTGTCAAGAAAAACCAATTTGTAATTTGAGGAGTTGTTGGAATTTCAATTTCAGCATCGATTTTGAGAATATTCCTCATATGAGAATCAATTGAAGTGTTGGTATGAGAAGAATCGAAACATCATTATTTCATCATAGTTGTTTATAAATAAGTGAGATTCTATTCTATGAAGAAGAGTGATTCTATTATTATTATCATCATCAATTCACACCCAGTACTAACAAGAAGAACAATAATTCTACAGTGAAGGGAAGAGTGTGACTGTGAAGAAAAGCTTGAATAAATTGGAATACAGTAAGAAGAAGAATGAAAATTTGTTGTTTCCAAAGTGAGTAAACGTAGATACTGAATTAATTCGTGACTCAAGAGAGGGAGATTTTGATGAAAAGTGGGTTAGGACAAGATGAAAATGGGCGTTCCGAAGACGCATCCAAGGGTTAGTTTGGAAAAGAGGTGTCAAGAAGAACACACTTTTCGAATGGAAATTGCTGCTATTATCGGCACGATCGTTGTCTCTTTCGTTATGGGCAATAAAATGCAGAAGAAGAGTTAAAAGCGAAGAAAAATAACTGTGAAATCGTTTGGCTCCTAGCGCCACTCCCAGTTTTCTTGTGGGGAGCAACGAGAGATGAAAAGATTAGGGAGGGCGAAGCTGGAAAAAGGCGAGTTAGTATTGAGGGCTAAGTAGCTGTGCATTGTTTTCCGGAAGTCGCTTTGTGGATTGGAAAAAATATGCTCGACATTCCTGTGTTTTTTGGCAACCGAGACGGATTGGAATTATACATCCATATTTTTCTGTTACGATGAGCAATCAAGAGGCTTGCAACAAGCGAAGAACAACTTACACTTGCCAACAGAAGCACATTCAGTTTAATGCTATGAGTAATATATCTAATATTATAATTAGTTGAATATCTCTCGTAGTCTTCAGAGATTTGTAGTTCTCCACTCTACAGCCCAAAGAAACTATAACGTATGTTGAAGTACGAATTAACAAATTCGAACGTCTAACTATCCAAATTGGAAATTTCCCTGTGAACTGCCTTAAAAGTGGAAGAATTCAATGATATTCACTCTTCCACCAAAATTCAAAAGGAATGATGATACAGGAAGAGTGATGAATTAGGGATTGTATAATTGTACAGGTCTATTGTAGCTTCCTTAATTTTATGCTACCGTACAGGTCTGGTGTAGCTTCAGTTCAATCTTCAAGTAATTTGAGTTTCCAGGTTGAGGGTGGCCAACATTGGAGGAGTTTTATCTTGGCGATCTAGTATTTTACGGTGTAACATTAAACGCTGGTGTTAGTCTTGTTTTTGGAGCTACAGCCACAATTTCAGCCGCAGAAACAACAATAACAACAACAGCGGCTTCCTCCCCATTGATTGCATGAAGAAGGAGCATTCGCACGTCTTTAATCGCATTAAAAACCGCCCTAATAGTTCCGTCACAGACCGGAAGAAACGTATACTCCCACTACACCTAGTATTTTATCCGTTTCTCGTGTGACAGGGGAGAAACTAAATAAAAGATACTAACAACTTAATTGTTTGTGAGCTATTCTATTTCTTCTCTTGACTGGAGATGAAAAGGATATTAGTTTCGTTCCATTTGTCAGTTCCTTTTTATAATCGACCCTCTTTTTCTGTTGGAGTTTGAAATGAGAGCGGTGACGTTCTTCCATTGACGAAGCTGGAGGCTCGACCTCTCACCAGCCGCAGGCAAACAAACTCACAGGCTGACAAGCGCCACAGGGGTCTTTCCGCATTCGAAATTAAAACCACTGTAGAACTGCGCAGAAAGCACTGCATGGGAGTTGATATGGGCTACTAAGTATAAAGTACATATCCTTGAGCAAGTAATACTCTCCATTGAGCCCAATTGAACAAATGAACATTGCACTTTGATGTCAAAAGTCAATGAATTCTGTAATTCATTGAATGAATTCTGAATTCTTATTCAATCAAGTAGAAATCAATTATGGGATCGAAAATACAGAGTTCAAATACATCTTTGTAGGTTAGGTTGAGTTAGGTTATCTATCTATCAAAGTGATATCTATAAGTGACAAAATAATTTTTATAGCGAAATGCAAGTTTAAAAGCACATTGAAATGTTCCGTTCTGTTCAGTTCTATTCTGTCTATAATAGCCTACAGAAGAGAGAACAAGGGTTTGACAAGAACAAGAGCGTGGAGTGTGTACGTTTGGAAATACTTGAAGGGATGCTTGAATATGGAAGAGTGAGAGAGAGCTAGCTGTCCCTCATCTTTGCTCTATATTCTATATAAAGTTCAAACTTTGATAGATGGATAACCTAACCTAACCTACCCTAACCTCCTATTTGAAATTAAGTTTACGCATATATTCACAATAATTAATTACAAATATTTTCGCCTAAAGCTAAGGAAACTATGATCCATTGGAATTCAAGAGAATGAAATGAAAGCTAAGGGAGCTCCAAAAATTCAAGAAAAACAATTTTAAAATATTGAATTGCAATTTCCCTAATTATTGATCAAGAGTTTGGAAGTTCCCCTTTCAAAGGTGAGAATTTTCATGAAGTGCGGACAATAGATTTTACGAACTAATTCTTCCAAACTGGAATTTGGAATACACTGTTTGTATTCATAGAATATGAGTATAATTAGTCTATTAAATTACACTGTGCACTGTAACTGGAGAAATAAATACATTATTTAATGTGAATTTTTATTGTAATAGCTATTCAATGTGAATAGTAAATTGATCCTGCAACAATTTCCAAATCTCAAATTTACATATTTTTCATCTATTCTTTCAAGATCACACCAATTAGGCTTCCTATGATTCTGTGGATATGTAGAGTCTGTAGAGAAAAGCTCTGCAGGAAACACATGCACTCTATTATTGCCTGACAGGAAATTGAGTTTTGAGTGAAAAAATTATGTGACATGTCAGTAGCCTAATATGATTGTAGTTGGAATTCAGTGTAATAGATCTGTACGATATCAAAAATGTTGAATAGGAACGATGAAGAGCGAGATAACATCGAGCGAGCGAAGAGAGAGAGGAAGTGAGTCGGCTTCAAACTGCGGCTGTAAATAAATGAATGGGATATAGGGAACACTGTTCTTTATATAATATAATGGCTTGGAGAACAAGAGTACAAAAGTGAAGAATGGATTTGTTAGCGCTGTGTTGTGTTGCGCAGCTCAACTGGGGAATGGTTTGTCAGGAGCAGAGGAGTAGGCCTAGGCCTATAACACTGCTGTCCGTGTATACAATGCCTTCATCACTACTGGGCCCTGATCTTGGAAATGTAGCCCCCGGTTGTCAAGCGTAGGAAGATTGCTCTGTGGGAGTGAAAGCTGGAAAAAAGGGTGACGGCCCACGTCTGAAAACTCGCTTCATAATACCTGAAACCAGTAATGTGAGTACTCACACAAGGTGATATGATATATCTGTAATAATACCTGACCGCACCAAAATTCTAGCATAGGCCCGGCAGAGAGGTTCTACTGTATTGTCCTATTAAAAAAATGATTTGAATAAAGTTGATATATTTTATAATAATATGACTGCTTCAAAATCCTAAGGAAAGCTAGTATAGGCAGAGGTATAATTAGAATCTACCAATCTAGGAACTTGACTAGGAGAAATTTCACATCTATCCATAAAACGTAATTTGTCGAGTAGTTTCTTTTTCCAATTTCAATAACACTATTCAATTGAAATTTTAAACTTTTTAAGATTCATAAGCTGCTTTCAGCATGAAAATAAATGATTGGGGACGAGTAGGCTACTTACATAGGCTGATGGGAAATTGTCGAAAAATAGATCATTGACATTTATTTACGCACTTCGAGTTAAAATTGAAGTTACAAAAGTGTTGTGGGTCAAGTTGAGACATGAATGCTCTCCACTTAACCTACAAAGAACCGAAGTCCTACTGTAGTTCCAAAGATCATTATTCATCAAAACCCTCTAGTGAAAATATATCTCTAGGCGAGGATATACTTTTTGCACAGACCCAATCACATTCCTATTAGGAGTTGCTGTTTTCTTGCGAGGATCATTCGTTTCTTTCATGCTCGGTCTTTATTCAGTTTGAAAAGGGTGCCATTGATAAGTAGGCATTCGAATGTCTTTTGAGAAGACAGCAAACCGCTGATCTGAAAGGGTGAGACACGCCCTCAGCTGTTTGCGTGAACAAAAACTTTATGTCTCCATTTTATTCATTAGATGCTACAAAGGTATCCCGCTGCTTGGCAAACGGAAAAGATACTCGAATATGATTTCAAAATAGCATCGCAACCTCCTTCCAAGCAATTCACCACTCTGGTATCATTTGTAGAGGGAATGAAATGTATAGTTGGTAAGCCATTGAATCCGCAGCCTTTGTGAGGGTCTCATTGTAATTTACCAGATCATTCTCCAGCTTTACAAATAATACGGCAATGACAATGAAGACGAAAGATAAGTAACTGCAGAGAAAAGGGTTTACGATAAATTGATTTGCATCCTTAAAAAACTGGGTCTCATGAGGTTTTGCTAGTTTAAAAGGAAGTACCTCAATATATAATAACTTATGAGATATACAGAAACTTCACAATAGAAACAATTTGGTTGCTGGAATAATCTATCAGATTGAATTTCATATTCAAAGTGAATGAGTTCAATAATTGGGTGATTACTGATGAATAATCTTGAAACAAAAACTCCCATACACGAGTTAAAGTCATTAGAGCTTACCGTATTGAAAGGAATGATAACTTTTGAATTAATGTTGCTGGTATGAATTTTCTTTTCTGGTCCAAGATGAGCACAGTCATTTGTTGCATGAATCTTTCACAATTATTCATTCAAAATTTAATATCGACTGATGCAGTTAACTATGGTTTCTCTAAAGCGCGCTGGAAGATTCCAATCTGTATGCAAATTTATATCGTATAATTTTCAAGACAATAGTTGAGAAGGTTCACATTTTTTATATGATAGTTGAAGGTTTGAAAAATAGGATACTTCAGATTGTAAGAATGAATGGATGTGATTTTGAATGAGTCTTGAGAAGTCACGTGATGATACTCGTGCGACCAGGAGTTAGAAAAAAGCGAACCATTAGTCAGCAGACTGTGAGTTGTAAAGGAATTGATCGCCCGTAAAAATATCGATTTTCGACTCACCAACCATGAAGAATTGATTGACAGCCTATGATTCATCAAGTGTTAGACCACTATACCCAAGAATGATAAAAAATTCGCCAATTCTTCTTTCATTCATATCGTCAACAGACACAACTCATCTTTCTTGAGTACTAGTTATTGAATGCCTATGATTTGTTGGTAGCTTTTCAGATGAATTCTCATTTCAAGAAAAACTCATGTCCTTCTAGCCCAATACAAAATACATTCAGTGGAATTTCTTGACTACTTCTGATTTTCAGCTTGGGTTTAACGTTTTCGAGGTTTAGAAGTGGTTCTTGAAGAGCATAGGCATCCAACCATCGAGGTGAAAACACAATTTCAAATCATTGAAATGAAAACCGAAGTCCTCTTGAAACACGCATATTTCTATTCCTATGATAGTTGGCAAAAATATTTCTCTGAGAAGTCTATTTTTATTTCGCCTTTGAAGTAATGCTTTCTGTATGAAACAAAAAAGAAACACATTTTTCAAATAGAAACACTCTTTTCTCAGCAATTATTGTTGCTAGTCTACCATATTACCTTATTTCAAATCTATTGAAAAAATATTCTCTTTCAAAGGACTAATAATGATTGTAATTTGTTGAATACAATCATTGAGAATTTATGAGATTCAAATGGAGCGACTTATTGGCAGAAGTGTCAAGTAGTATAACTGATTTTGAAGAAGGCTTGATATGTTCAATACTGTACATAATGTCATAATAAATGTACATAATGTCACAATATTGTACATAATGTTCAATTCTGTACAACCGGATAGCACATTGAAGAGCCAATTTATTCACTAACACTAGAATGTAAATCCAAACCAACAAACTTTTCGGGGCGAACGAATGTCTGCAGTTTATAGATCGGACGAGAACTCAAGAAGAGATCAGATCTACAGTAACTGAAAAGTACTTGAAAAGGGTGGAGAATGGTGAGGGGTTGTGTGCTTTGAAGAGGCATCTTGCCGATAAGAAAGCCGAATTTGAAGCGTCTAAAGTTTGAAAAGTCTCGAGGATTGAATCGACAAGCAAAGGTCGGACAATGGCAAACGGCGTGAAATAAAAGTTTGTTTTTATATTATAATTGGGCCGTAAATTTGCTTTTGAATTGCACAGGGGGCGGGGCACAACACCCCCACCGCTCCCTCCTCCTTTAGTTTTAGACTTAAGCCTGGCAGCCCTTTCTGCCCTCACCCCTCCCCGCGCCAATCGTTTTCAGATCGGGCACAGTTCAAAACCGACAAAGACGGTAGAAACTTTCAACGACTTTTTAATGGACCGAAAACTTTCTTTTACAGTTTTCCTCCCCATCGACATTCGCTAAAAGTTTTGGTCTAAAATTTATCTCACAGCACGATTCCTATACCTATTCTTCCGAAATTAAGAGAAAACGTTTGGCGCTTAAATTCTCAACATCTCCATTTTCGGGGAAGAAGAATCGCCGACTAAGCTCGCTTCCACAGTCAATAAATTACATCCGACAAAAAAATAGCTCGGTTGTAATTTAGAATGCATTTTATATGCCGCTTATGAGCACTGATTAGGAAGTTAATAATTGATAAGTCAAAATTTTTCTGATGAGTATTCTAAAAGGTTCAACCAATAATGTCAGTGAAGAACATGATGATGTCGATTGGTAATTGAGAATCGTTATTGGTTGGAGTAAGAGCATTGAGCAAAGAAAGAGTCTTAATGTTGCTTAGAAAAACTTCATTCTAGTCGGTTTCTAGTTCCTACCTACCAACTTATTCAACCTAAACTCCCACTCATCCGCCTAAACACACGCTCTTCCTTTCCAACAATTGATAAATTTAAAATGATCTGGTGTCGATGGCTGAGGAAAAAATCTCAGCAGGCAGTCCGTAATTATATCACTAGATGTTTTTTCTACTTCATTCAATTCTACAGTCTCAGTTATTCAAGTGCTTCCAGTTTCACCCCTCTTCACAGCATTGATACCAACCACACACAATTACTTGAGAGATCTCTATAGAAAATATTGTATTACATAACAGTAAATGAAAACGTAACTTGCTTTGCTCCCCGCTGATCATTAGAAAGAAGTAGTC
The DNA here is from genome assembly GCA_017141395.1 of Laodelphax striatellus. Classification (NCBI taxonomy): domain Eukaryota; kingdom Metazoa; phylum Arthropoda; class Insecta; order Hemiptera; family Delphacidae; genus Laodelphax; species Laodelphax striatellus. The sequence goes on along the minus strand of CM029530.1, from coordinate 35,224,300 downwards.
GACCCCTAACCTCAGAGATTGTACTAAACAAGGAGCATGGGGATCTACTAAACCGCAACTACTACATTCTATCAAATAAATTGATAGTAAAAAACCTTGAAAACTCCATTCAGTTCCTCTAGGTCTTTCAATATCAATGCCTCCTATGAAAACATATCAATTCCCTAAACGATTCCCAATCAATGATTCCTCAAAGCGTAGTTTCACCCCAGACTCGGTGACCTCAATATTATAATGGAGCAAGCTCTTGTGATGATCATTTTCAATACTTCGTTTTGTTATTCCATTCACAGTAATCTGTTAATCGTTCCAATTCTTTTGTCGTTTTAAGAAGGTATGGGAGAGAATCTAAACCCCTCGAATAGATATTACTTCAAGTTTATTCAATTTTTTCATGGATGAGAAATATCAAGGTTGAGAATATCAGAAAAATTGAATGAGTCTGTCTGAACTCTTATTTGGACTGAATCGATCAGATATAATATTGAGAGTCTGAATTAATACGTAATTAATTATTATTCAATTCAACTAGTTATTGATTTAATTATAGATATGATTAAATATAATTCATAGAGGACCCTTTTCTGTGCTCGTATAGCCTAATGGATTTTGGACCGTGACAGCAGAGAACAACAGCAGACAATAGTACAGTTTCAATAATTCGGTCAGCGCTAAAAATCTATCAGTGATTATAGGTGATTCCTCTTTCTCTTTATCGCAGAGACTACTTAAAACTTTAGTAAACTCTGACACTCAACAGTTATATGTGAATGTTGATTGTTAAGCAATTGCTTTAATTATTTATTTTATTTCGTGAATATTCAGAGATGATATGCGAAATTCAATTCAGTGTTTAGTTTATTTCTTATAAATACTCTTCAAAGTGAGGAGACTTATACTCGAAAATAGTTCTACTAATTTTATTAGTTTGTCAGTTAGTAAGCGGTAGCAATGAACTATATAGTTGAGTTGGAACATGTGAATATCTATTACATTCTTTATTATTGATTATTGACTTGTAATCATTGTCTACTGTGATCCAATGAAAACACTGAGAAAATCAGCCGACTACTAGATTGTGTATAATATTATGGAAAACCAATAAGGATGAACATGTGACATTAGATACCGGTACACAAAACTTATCAATTAGTATCATACATACTTATCATTTACACACATTAAACAATAAGACACCACAATATTGTAATTGTTTGTATGCACAATGGAAAAGCAATAGCTCCTGAATGATCGTATTTAATGTGCAATTGAAAATGTAGAGGGAGTGATAACAGCCCTCAATAAATACTTCAGAAACAGTTTTGGCCAGAGACCAGCTGTGTTAAAGCACAACACGTGACCGCTGCAGGGTGAACGAAGCAACCCTTCTGGCCGCAAATGCAATGACAACTGTATTATTACTGTACACTCTTTCTACCATGGACCACATTACCATCACCATGATTCCCATTGCCCGAGCTGGCAACAACGGATCCAGTTACTGCACTGACAGGGGGCGGCCAAACGTATTGTCTCGCTTGAATTTATAATCTTCTACTGTTATATTGTTGAAAAGGATCTGCCAGCAGGAATGGCAGATTCAACCAGCAGCGCCAACCGCTCATGTCAAAACACAATGAATTAATTGTATTATTTATTCATAGGGGCGTAGAGATTTAACCCACCGGTTGTGGCCTGCACTCATTTGCATACACAAGTCCAATTGGATACATGGTCCTCCATCACTTGTATCGCAAGAGTGGGTTTTTCCGAATCTAGAATACATTTCTTCAATAGAATCAGATGGATGCCGAGCTCGCAGAACTTATTATAATAGTTGATAAATAGACAAAACACTCACAGATCCAGAAAAATAGGAGCGATGATAAATGGACTAATTGGTCTCAATAGTAACATAATATTTCATTGCGAATTTTTTTTAATTTTTTCACATTTTTTTCGGTAGTAATACGAGTTAAATCATTATCTTACAACTATGAATCTTCATTGCGGTGTTCTGGCCATAGATGTATTTCTTAGTCCATAATATCTATATATCTTATGGTTATTGTAGTTTATGTTTGATCATTATGTGTAATCATTTGAATTCTTGTCTGTAGGTATGTTATTAATCTCTCTATTGATCCGTAAATGAATATTTGTAGATCATAATACATATTTGTAGAATCTCTCCCAATATTCAGAATTGAAATCTGGTAGAAGAAATTATTAAATCTCTCTCAAACTCCATCAATGAATTTTCAGCCCATGCTATAATAATCGCACGGAAAGAAGTTCCTAGAATTGAGCAGAGAGCTAAGATGGCGGCTGATACAATGCTGCAATATTATAACGATCAGTATGATTTCCTCACGTATAGTGAAAATTGGAAAACTGGCGAAATTCTAACCTAGAAAAAACATGTTAGATTTATTACGGTTAGTGCAAGCAAAGCAGCTCTGAAATAAGTGCTTTTACACCAGAATTTTCAGAGTCGCAGATGCATAGTAACATTTCTTCCTTCATGCAACTGACCAACCAAGGCTAGACAAGGCGCGAAGACTATATTCCTCATGGAGTTTAGTATAATCCGATTCAATATTAAATTCAGCCTAGTCCTATAGTTGAATTCAATTCTTGAAAATAATTAGTATATTGGATATTCTAGTGATTTTCAAGAACTCAAGAATTTGGGTTGAACCAATTATCAACTATCAATGAAGAGAGAGTAGTATTGTGATGTGCTCATTTTTGTTGATGACTTTAAAATTGTGCCTTTACTCATTTCTAGCCCAATTATAATATTGATCGATAACTACTATCATATGGTCCTGTTTGATGAAAGGTTTGTAACGAGGGTCTTCCCCTCGTTCATTCCATTTTGTAAACCACCTCTATTTGTGCTCAAACGACCCCTCCCGACTGTTCTAGTGCGACCCACTGACCTTTGACTCAATATAATCATGTTTCATATACATCATATATGCAATAATGTCTAAAATATGAATATGCTAAAATATAAAAGACTTGAGAGAATATTGAGATTGATTGTTGACAAACTACTTTTTTGGAATCAGAAATCCCATGATTTAGAAGGTAAAGGTGGTGTGATTATTTTTTAGTGAAAATTGCGGAAAGAACTAGTAATAAGTAACTACTTACTAGTCACTGCCACTGGTTGACAGTAAATTATGTGTAAAAAAAGGCATTTTAACCAAAAAACATAATAAGAGGGATGAAATGTAATAAAGAGATGTATACTTTTTGTATAAAAGTGTTGGTGCTTGGTGATACCGAGCCGAAAAGATAAATGTAGAAGACTTATAAAAATTGAACGCATTTACGACCTTTAATACGAGATTCAATTGAATTTGAATTTGATTGAGTTTTATAAAACTGGGCGTGAGATTTTCAATAAGAGTCGATGAAATGGAAGTTATGTGATGTCAATAACAAATACTATTACTTGAGTAGGTCAACATCACAATAGACAGATTATCATAGAAAAAATATAATTTTCTCATGGAAGATAATAAAAAGGATTCTAAATACGTCTCGATTTAAGCATCTATGAATGGTGGTTATGAATGGAGAGGCGTTCAAATAATGTACTCGGACATGAGTACAGATCTCTCTAATGGCGTGGTGGAAATAATGAGTGGGGACTAAAAATCTCTTTCCCCCATTCACATCTTTCAATGTTGTTTAGTGTGTTGGCAGCGAGTGAAAGGGCAAAGTATGAATCAGGTGGACTGGCCGGCCAGTGGTAGAAAGCGATTCTCCCTTTTTAACAAGCCACACAAATAACCAACGCAGCGGCAGCATGTCTCTCGACATCCATCCCGTTTACATAACAGTTTAGAAGTGAGCATCCTTTAGACTTGAGATTTCGCATTCGTTTTCCCGTTGCCTGGCAAAGATGCTGCTTCAGATCTTTTCAAGCTCTCCTCTTGCAAAGTACTTCCGATCCAATTCCCGTCCATTCAGTGCCTTGTGTGATATTCCGTTATCATTATCATTGTACAAGCATGTATATTCACGAGAGTCTCTCGACGCTTGTCATTCGAGAATCTCCCTTCTGCTCACCAAGAAATTGACCATTAGATTCATATTCAATCGTATCCCTCAGCATAATTCGCTGGTTTATCCCTTTTAATTAGGGTATTGCTCAATTTGACCCTATCACGCTCAGAAGATAATATTTAAAATTTCTGACCAAACAAGATAGTTATCAGTTATCAACATAGACCTAGACATAGACCATAGACGTAAGACCGAACAGCATAGTTATCTTAGTTATGTTTGCTGCAAATTCAGTCAGAACAAGAATTTGGAATAATTGATTAAATCATAAATACAATGGAAATACTGTATTAAGATTCCGAGAGAAAATTCAAATGACAAAAATGATTGATAGATAGTCTAACTTGGAGATGGCTTCAATCTTCAAGTGTCCAACTTCACTATTATTTCAAACATTCTATGTTAGGCTATATGAAATTTAAAAGTTTTTTTTATATATAAACGAAAACTTTACCAACTCAATGATTGAAAGGTTTTCCTCTACATTGATATCCATATTCTTATAGATATACTTATTTCTCTATATATCATTGCTCATTCATTCATTATTTCGGAAAGTTGATATGTGGTATAAGGTATTGAAATTGTGAGATGTACATGAACATGTGGGGTGGCAGTTTAAATGGAAGCAGTTGAAGAAAGATGCGAGCGAGAACTGGCTAAGCGTCGATTAACGACGTCAGTAAACGAAGAACTGATGCACACTTGAGTGCGGATGTGCGTTCGTTACTGAGGACGTTTTTCTCGCGAGAAAAGAGAGAAAGAATGGTCGGCCTTTTCACAGTCGATTTGTTAGTAAGGGTGCAAGGAGAGAAAATTTCGAGTGACTCGCTCGCGTCTAGAGGTTTGATAATCAGGAACGTTGATTATTATTGTAAGCTGCTCTCGGTCCTGCACCGGATATAAGTCGCAGCGCCTCTCCAAAGCCCGTCCAAGGATGAAACACGCCGATTAACGTTGTCGAAGTCGATCTCAGATGAAACGTAAACACTGTCGTCGCGATTTCCTTGCCAAGACCACGCCACTTCCACCCCTCGCCGTCAACACATTAATCCATCGGAACGTCAATCGCTCACAAATGAGCGACGACACTATTAAGAAGCAGCCAGCACCCGAAACACTCGCCCCCCTTCCACCCTGATCATTACGATCTCGTCATTAAAAACTCTTACCGCTAACCCCACTCTATAGGCTTCTCCTGCTGTCCTAATAGCAGAGAAAAGAAAGATGAATTCGGAAGCAGGCTGGATGGTGATCGAGAGTGCAATGCTCGAATCAATGCAATTAGTTTACTGATATTATTTCTCCCGGTCTATTTCTTGGAACTTCTCATTAAATTGTTGTTCGATGTAGGACAAACTTCAATTGAATGAACATCGCCTGCCCTTACCAAAAATAATCGAATTATGAATTACTTTCTAGGTATCACATCAAATGTCACATTAATGCACTTAAAGTAGTGTTAACCAAGTTAGCTTCTAATGGATTTTAGAAGAAGAACTTCCTCTATATACCGTGTGTGATACTGTACTGATAACGTTTAGGTTTTTAGCGTTATCACTTTCTACAAGATATTGGTGCGAACCACTCAAATGGAATTTGGTGGGGTGGCATATGGTAGTCAATTGATTACAATCCACAAATATTTAATCAAGCTCCTCTATCTTGACGAATCTTTGGATCTCAATGCCTGGGTATTGTTTGTACCGGATGTGGACTATACATCAGAAACAACGAAAACATTACGAGTCGGCAACTAGGGTGTATTTCCGGGATTGGTTTTGTCAAGTCCGATTGTTGGTAAGATCGCACTTTTGGCTTGAGGATCACAGGGTTATGAGGACACACAAACAAAGGAGGAAGAGGAGGAGGAGGAGGTGAGGAGGCAAGTAGGTGCTTCGTGTTCGTGACAAATAAACGCGTGCTTTGTTGATCACCGTCCGATCGAACTTCCTGACGCGTGCCGGGCCCGATCTTGGAGTGGCCTCTGTCGCCAATTCAAAACCGAAAGGGGAAACAGATTTTAAACGAATCGCGCTCTCATTGACGATAGGGCAGCCGAACACTCTTAATGAGGAGCGTGGCTTTTTGACGTGGCTGAGCTACGGAGGCCAGATATGAATACACACACCCTCAACTATGTTACCTCGTCTGCATTTGAAAGAGATTAGGGTATCGATCATCACTACATCGATACTAATTAGAAATGTGAGTGAGATGTACCGAGAAAACTCTGACAAGTGTTTTGCAACATTGGAGTATCAAATTATCTGCTCTGGAAACCTCAGCCTACTGGCACAGTAACTCATATCCATTTCACCCTTGAAAACATGATTTGATTTTCCGCAGTCAATGATGGAATACAACAGGAGGCATAGTGGTAATCGATTCTTCAACTTTTCTTAGTTGAAATCACTGCATGCACTGAAAGCGTCTGGATCCATCAAAATCAACGGATAGATCTATTTCTGACAATTTGTAAATAAAATTTGATAATCATCCACACCTAACGTCGATTATCAAAACTGTTCTTCTCTCAACAGTTATTGTTCCATTTCAAGGTTACACAATAGAATTCATTTTGTGAGCATCCTTCAATCTGGTTATGTAATGTTTTGAGCGTATGGTTCACTTGAACAAATTCATAATTACTCATATTAAGTTTACTCTATTAATAAAGCGATTGAAACCAAAACCAAATCCGATTTAGAAAATATTTTTAACATTTTAAAGATATTCGTTTTATTCTAACAAACGCTCAATATTCTTATATCACCTGATTCCCAAGCCACTCACTCCTATCTGAAACTATCTTTACCGATTCAAAAGTGAGATACAGTGATACTCCTACTTGAATGACACAACGGTTGTTGAGTTATAACCACAATTGCTTATCTGATCTCGCATCGTGTGTTAACAAGAAACATTTTGAGGGGGAAAGAGTGCATGTGATTGAGAGTGGTAGGCGTGGTGGTAGTGGGGAGGGGGTGGAATAAAGAACTGTCACTTGCATTGGCGGCAAAAGGTACCGAATGCAATCGACAAAGAGAAGAAGCGGAGTGGAAGACAAAGGGCTGGAGCCGAAATTCAGTGTCGCGAGTCGTGGGAGCGATGGTACAGCGGCATCTTCAAGTACTCCTCTTCAAAAAAATGCTGGGGCGGTTGCTTTGCTTCCAGCAGCAGCACTCAGTAACGAGTACTGATAGTTAGAGAGACAGTCACCCCACTAGACAGTCAAAGAAGTGGCAATAATTCGTTTCCTAGTTTCCTTTCAAACTAATGCAACTAGTTCAGCTGGTTAACTATAGCCTCTGTATTAATATGTTCTATAATACCTTCAACCTACAATTCACTAGTGTGAATAACAATAGTAAGAATAATTTTGGTTAGAATATAAATTACGGAAGTGCATCTGATCACTTTGATCTTGCTGAACTATGCGGGTCAGTTGAGCCAGTACAACACGATAAAAAACTCACCATTCCTGAAATACTCGTCAATGGAGCAAATGAGCGTTACTATGAAAACACAATCGTGTATGAAATCGCATGATATTTAGAAACGGTGAATTTTTTATCGTCCGTATGAAATTGCAAGCTTAAAAGTGCTATGAGATAAGAACATTCTTCGCGAGGTGTAGTTGAGATGAAATTTTCATTTTCCGATACTCGTAACTCTATTAATTAATGCTTCTCGGTGCCAAGTCCTCCAGGAAAGATTATTCCTACTCCAATTCTTCCATTAAAAATTTATTAAAATACAATAAGATTCCCATTGGCTTTAAAATTGAAATTCATGACTTTCAGAGAAACTCACTGAAAGTTTCTGTGTCGATACGTTTGAATAATGAAGACATGGGAGCGTCTTACTACTAACTGGGACGTGATAAAGTATGTTTATATTTGTTTTGCAAAGAGAAAAAGTAGTCAAGAGTAAACACTGGAATGATGTTTCGCGATAATCGACTGTGCAAAAAAGCCTTCATAGTCACAGAAGCCTTAAAGCCGTTGCTATTGCAAAATTAAATTGCTTTTTCACGTAGAGGTCGCCTTGAGACACTGTTTTCTGTTTGTCTACCAACAGTCGAATAATCGGCAGCTATTTTTCTAATGGCAAAAACTGGCTCGTAACTGGCTTACCCATGCAATAAACATTTTTCGGTTTACTTAAACGAGGCTATTGCCTTCCGGGTGCATATCATAGTTATTCTGCTCTTAATTTCTGATCAAAACATACTCAGGATACAAATAATACACATACATATAAAGGAAAATAGTAAGTAATATTATTCACATAATTATTTTTACATTATTCAATTTTCATCAAATAGTAGAGTAGGTGCAAGATCCTGTTCACAATATACTGTTCGCAGGAAGAAATTAATACTCTTTATATGATTTTTTTAGAAATATTCAATTATCTTCAAATAGTAGAGTAGGTACAAGATAGGCTACACACCGGTACTTGACCAAACAATTTTTTTCTATCAATTTTTTTTCAACCGAACAATTCATTGATAGGATAAGACTATCTTGATATCTTACAATCTTAAAAAGACCCTACACGCGGATCAAGATCATGCAATCCCAATAACTCAGAATTGGGAAGTAGAATACATGTTATAATATTAGGTATGTCTCATGTATTTGTCTACGGAGTGATAATTCTTTGCAGAGAATGTCTGCGATAAAAATATTTCATAGTAAGTAACCACTGTCAGTTGATAATCAAAATATGTGCTGTATGAAATTGGCTTGGTGATACTTAGGCATTATAAGAGATTTTCCTACAACAGTCTAAAAAAATTCTCATATTAAAAAAATATGAGAAGGAAAGGGAGAGAGGTAATCAATTTCGATGCGAAACTCTTTCATTACAAGTCTTATATTTTTACAATCTTTGTATATATCCGAATTCAAATTCTAAGTTCATTTCTATCCATCAAAACTTAAGTAACCATCATTGATAGATGATTTCATAGTTATGAATCAGTGAGTAATTGAATCTTTATTCATTTATCATAAATCATTACTTATAACCAATGAGTGACAAAATACACTCATATAATAAATAGCAGGATATATGATCTAAAAAGATGAGGAACGTAATTTGATGATTGCGAATGGTGGAGATGTTGAGTTCTTAGCCCGGGTCTATACAGTGGAGAATGATAACAAAACGTGGGATAAATGAGAGGGTGGTTGTTTCGCAGGGGTGGAGAGGAGCTCTTGTGTGCGCCTTTGTCTACTAACTAATTTATGTATAACTATTATCTCGACTGGGAAAATCCTTTTCATGACAAATTTCTATCGCACGGAGAGAATTTCATTTTGCGCATCAAAAGTCGTAGAGAAGACGTCGGTGACAACAATAGAAGAGAAGGAGCTGAAGAAACAAAGTGGGCAGGAGAAGAAGGCGGAGGGCAGAAGGGAGGGGCGAAAGAGAGGAATGATATTATTCTCTTCTCGTGGCAAGTTTGCCAGTCAGTGGAAACTTAACTTTCCTTTAAACGAGAAGAGTAATGGAAGCAACCGTATTTAAAGAGGAAGAAGCTGGAAGGAGGAGTCGCTTCTGTTAGCGAGAAACGAAGAGGGGAAGGGGAAACTCGTGATAACGCCCAAGATATCGTCCTCGTTCTTCGGATAAGGAAGGAAGCATCAGCAGTGGAAATGCGTGGAGAGTAGGGACATTACCAAGAAACCCCTCCTCCACTCCTTCCTATCGCAGACCTGTGATAACACAATACTTAATTAAATACAAAGGAACGTCTCAAAGGCAAAGGAGACTTGAATGCATTTTATTCTCTTGCAATTTCCCATCTCCGCTTTTCTTACTCTTGGATAGCTTCTCACAGAACTTTGCTGAGGTTGCTTAGTTTGGCTCCGGCTCTAGCAAAGGGACTTGGAAACAATCGTTTGTTCCACTCTACTGCATCCGAAAACTTTCTATTTCACAAAATAATGTAGTTAACGTTGAGATGAGAGGAATCGTTCTCCGCCATCATACGCCATATTATTTTTAAATTTCGAAATGTCTCTCGAATTACAAACTCGTTGTATTGAAACTTGATTGAATTAACACAAGGCATTAGCAATAAGTAGAATTGATAAGCTTATTATATCTTTCGTCTCATTTGAAAGAATCATGAGCAGCTTGTTACTTATCATTAAAGTATAATTTAATTCACTCTCGATTCATAAAAATACAATAATTCAATTATTATTTGAAACAACTTGAATATTGGTTTAGATGATGATTATTGGAATGTGAATATTAACTCACTCGAAATCAACTAAAACTCCATGCTTAAATAAGAATCATAGACTTGATCATCCATCAGGGGAGCCAAGTACAGAATATTTACTGTGTCTATTCATTATTTATTATTGAATAATTTATAGTCAGTCAAGTTTCACGATTCATCATCAAACCAGGATAATAATTATAGGTAGCATGATATACATTAAATGATTACAGTATTTTTGATAACTAACTGTGGTACACGTTAAGTCTACTATAGATAGATATTGAAACTTGCTGAGTTTCACTATAGGTAGCGGTGGATAACTATATTGTCTCTTGTCATTATATTAAGAAATGCATTCCATGACAGTCTAGTAAACTCCAAGGATGAAAATATGAAAGATGAATAAAATAAATAGATTAAAAAAATGAATACTACAGTGACCACCACCTGCATTTCTTCTCTTGGAAGAAGCGGTTTTTGTGGAAGTACAACGAATTCCCGACCTGTTCCCTCATATGGGACGTTCTTTTTTCCTTGACATCAAAAAATCATTCATCCACAAGTTTCAAGGAATAATGAATTTCCGACCGTTCCTCTCGAAAGGTTCCGACAACCCTTTCTGTTTGATAAGCTTGATTCCCATTGAACAAATCCTACTATCTTACAAACAATCTAGCCTATTTCATCAACGTACCTCCCAGTCGATTTTTGTGGACTTGTTTGCTTACATCACGCATACAGGATGTAGCACTGAATAGAAATCTTCAAACACATCGCTTCCAATCTCTGTCTCACTCTATTGATTCTCTGATGGGGCTTGCCACTGATTCCAAGTGTTGATACAGGACAGAACTATAGATTCAATATCACTCTCAATATTCATATTTTGATGTGAACAGACATGGCGTCGAACAAAAGGTATCACCCTATCAAAGGACAAGTAAATAATAAATAATGTGACCCCGATAAAGCATCAACCCTCCATGCAAAACAGAGATCATAGAAATGTATTTAAGCGTGTTTAATTTTTATTATTCGTTTCTCCAAGTCTCAACCCCATTATCTAACATAAATCTGAGGGGACCACGAGATAAGTGATCATGATGTGGACTCATAGTGGTATATATTGATAATGATAGTCCCGCTTATTCTCGCACCAATCGAATCTCCAAAAGAAATCAACTCCATAATAGTCATGTATGAATCAATTCTAAGCTGCAGATTCGATGCAAAGTACTCCAACTTTGAAAACTGATATACGTGGCACTCATAACAATGGTTGTCATTGATATCTGTATCGCCCCTCTACATTATACAAGTACCTATCTCCACACAATATTATTCAAAACCATATTTTTTAATCCTTTATGGTAAGGATGAATATATTATCAAGTTGAGAAAAATTAGGAATTATTAGAAAAGGGTATAGTTCTGATTGATTTGCTTATAAGTTTCATATCATTGAATTTGAAATAACAATTAGTCCAATTCCAGCTTATTATTTCCAGGTTCAGTAAAAAATGTCTCACTCATAACTCGAGTCACACCAGTGATTGGATTTTTATCAGTCGTAATTGAATTCAATGTTGTTCCACCTAATGAAATTGACTACCCCAGCACCCATCAGCGAAGGTGGAATATTTGAAAAATAATCAATAATAACTGTCTTTATGGAAATTTTAGTTATTATCGTCGATATTATTAATACAATTTTCAGGAGTAAAGTGCATTGGAGCAATTTCGTTAACTATATTATTAGTATCAATGATGAAGGAAGGAGCAGTTTGAGAAAAATTCAGTATCACCATGAACGTGATTAAAAACGTTAATGTTCAAAATATGAACGAGAATTGTTCAAAATCAAACATTAGTAGAGTTAAAAACATGCATTTCAACTAGCTTCTGGTTTGAACGTTAAGCCGGAAATCGGATTTTAAAACGTTCAATTACACCCACCCCAATCATCAACCCTTTTCAAATCATTCAGTTCAAGAACGATTGTTATGAACGAGTTAATCTGCAGCATGATGACGTAATGCAACGGACTATATCCCTTTTGGTTGTGTCAGATTGTCAGAGAAACCAAATCAAATTCAGCCATTATAGTTTCCTATGATTGATCAAACGAAAACCTAAATAATGCTATCGAACACGCTGAAGACTGCCACAACTATGATATTATATTGACAAGATGATATTTAGCTGTAAAAAATTATACAAACTCTACTATACAGAAATATCTTATCCATAAATTCTACAGGGGCGGGAATCCAAACCAACAGCTTCTGATTGCCAGTCAGTTGACTTGAATATTTGTCAAGTTATGTTGTTTCCTGACCGGCAGTCAGGGGATGCTTGGCTCTTCAAACTTCTGATTGTTGAAGTCTTCAGAGTGTCCATAGCATTATTTGGATTTTTTTTTATTGAATTGAAGGTAGTTGATACCAATATCAATGCAAAATTGATAGAATTGAAAAGTGATTACTGATTGTAATCACTTTAGTAATAAACTGTAATCATGGATATAATAAATAATCAACTTTAATATTTCTAAATTCCTTCCATCCGAGATAGTTTTATATCATGATTATATTTCACCATTTTATCTTTAATCTTTTTTAAGAATTATAATTTGAGTTAACATAGTACTCATTGAATATGAATTGAGATTTGGAAGATAACTTACAATGAATACGACTAATAATAAGACTTATTCTGTACTCATTGTAACTAAGTATCATATTTCTGACACATCAATAGCGAATTTTAATTAATTTCAACATGTAATACATCTTTTAGGCTTACGAGATGATACTTAAAAATATGAGATTTTTATACGATACTGAAAAACTAGTCAATCACTCATTAACAACATTACAGTGCATCATAAATAAAGCACTGAAGAGAAAGTATCTGAAAATCCAAACAGTAATACAATATGCGATCTTGGAATAGAACTATTACAGCATTTTCAGAAAAATTTAAGTTATCACAAGTTACATACAAGAGCTTCAAGTATGACTAAACTTCAAGAACTTCAAACCTAAAAGTTGAACTCGGAAGTATATGAGTATCGAGGTATCGTCAGGAACGAATATATATAAAAGCAATTTTATGAAGAGACTTTATGAAAAATGTTTATTGGAACTGGGTGCAGATTGTTGAAGTGTTCGGCTGGTATGAATATCGGGTAACGAAAATGGAAAATCGGTTTGCAAAAGGCGAGTGAGAGAATAGGAAACGCGACGCGAAAGCGTTGCTCGACGAAGCGAGATGCGCGTTCTTGTTGACACTCGAAGATGACACCGTGGAGGGGATCGCACCGCGGCGTGAAAATCTTATTTTCGCCCGCAATAATATCCTGGCCGTAATAAAAAAGAGGATATTGTGGTGGCGCTACTGGAAACCAGCTGAAGGCCTCAAACGCAGCCTGTAGTTGACACCCCGCAAGTCGAAGTGGAAAGGAAAGCCGAGAGAGAAGATGCCAAAAAGAAAAACGAAAAAGAGAAAGACCGTTGGTTGCACGAGTGGCAGCCGAGTCGCGGTATCTCGTTCGCGAACCGAAATTGAATCGAGTGAAAATTGAAATTTCGCCCTTGTTCGATTCAGCTGCAAGAGCTTTCCTGGTCTGTTCTTCTTCAACTATTGTTCTCCTGGAATCGCTTGTTGGCAGCGTTCTTCCCACTGAGGAATCATCGACGATACGCTGCACTGTGCTGTAGTTATTAAAACTGGATGAGATCGAACGATTGTTGAAAGAAAACTGAATATTTTCCACAGCTTCTATAAGAGTATGGAAATGTGGCTCCAAAAATATTGTTGAAAAGACCCTCAAAGGTATTTCCAATTTTCCTTGTATTTATTGCTAATATTTAGATATATATATTTCAATTCTTCAAAATATTGCCGTATCTCTGTATCTGTCATGGAATAACATAATCTACTCAGATGATATCTATGTCTATGTAAGATTTATCGAGCGTTTAAATCATATCCTGAAAAATACAATATATTATGCTTGTCTTCTATATCCTCCGGCAAAAACCTATCTGGATATGGAAGTTTCCTCAATTAGTCGACTTAGATGACGTGTCTCTCTGATTGAATTGAAAAGTTGAAAATATATCTATCATAGGGTCAATTAATAATAATGAATCAATGGTAGCTCAAATATTATAGGATTCTAAAAAAGTTTGTACTTATCCTATTGTGAAATAGTGAAAAATAGATACGGATCCAGGAAACAGTGGAGGAGATTATGTTTGGCACGTAATCGGTATCCACAAATATTTGCCAAAACAAAATATTATTTTCAATTCAAAAAATTCAGTCACTAACAAAGACAATAAAAAACAATCAAAACAGCTCCCTAAATTTCGCACGGATACACACACCATATATGCGTTTGATTTTGTGAATTGCAAATACACTATTACGATGACATCTTTATTTTTTCTTACTACTTGATTCGCGATAACAATTACCTTGCATAATGACGAAAACTCATTTGCTTCTATTTGTGCATTTACCAGCAATTGGCGTCTGATATCCTTGTAACAGGACGTAGACAATAAATATTTGTTTCGGTAATTCGATGACAAACTCAAGTAGAATCATTGAAATGAGTTAATGGATAAGTAAGTAGATTTGTAGAATGTAGGAATGATAACAGAAAGCGATTCAGATTCATTAGGTAAGCTACCTTTGTTTCTCCTCCTATTAGACTTACATCTCTTTCATCCTTGTTTACCCAGTATCATATTGATTCAAATAAAAGGAAGATTCAGTTTTATTATTTTTCCATTAAATAACAATAAACCATCTTGGAAATGAAATTGATCATTGATTGAGAAATGGATATTAAGCTTGGATCTACCTTCAAGATTGAACAGCATTGTATTTTTTAATTGCATCACGTTTGAGTATCGCGAATGGAACTCTGAGGTTTAGCTTTTAGAGTTTATATTCGTTTTTTATTGATACTTTTTCAAGAGAATATGTGGAAAAATACTCTGTTTGGTAATAATGTATGCTGAACTTCAGTGTTATTCAATTCCTTATTTTTGTGGTCCGCTATTTAGACCAATAAATTGCCGAGGTCTAACGAATTACCGCAAAAATTAGCTTCGAAATACACAACTGAGTCATTAAAAGTTGAACCACTCATATCTACCAGTATGTGACATTACATATTATATCACATAATTATGTTGCATAACACTATGATGATACATTACGTCTCACTTGTTCAAGACGTTTCCACTGAAAATGTATATTACGGATTGAAACAATCTGTCCAATAAGCAACACTTTTTGTGATTATTTACTGAAATTGAAGAGGACAATGTTAACAGGGAAATCTTTACTGAGGATGAATTTGACCGCCCAGGTGAGCAGGTGCTCTGAAGTTCCCAAGTGAGAGAACAAGAGCCTTTGGAGAGCGAGCGCAAACAGAAGAGAGCTCTCGTGAGAGACAGAAAACAGTGTCCTACTCTTTCTATCACGCCTCTCCAGTTTACACTGTGAAATATTTTGTTATTCGGCATCACAGTCGGCTGGAAATGTTACGCGAGTAGCCATCAAGCTTTCCGTTTGCCGACCTCTTTAAGGTCCACTTCTTATTCAATTTCTATCTTTTTCGGCTTCTCGACACTCTTCTGTCTGTTTGCCAAGCCATTAGTGGCGGTACTGCTGCTCACTCACTCAGCACAGTCCCAGTGCAGAATCGTCCAATGATATTATCGGACGTGGGCCGTCAGGCGAGAGAAATGCTAGCCGGAGTCACCAGTTGAATATTGTTAACAGGTTGACACAACTTCAGGTTCGATGGTGGGCTGTCAAGTGTAATGTGAATGACACATTTCAAAATCTATTGAAACGTGAGATTTTAGAATAGCTCATCTAAGTACGGGATTAAGTACTACTCAAGGGATTAAGTACTACTATGATTCCTTTAAAACTTGTGAATGTAATGGTATCTCGATTAGTTGCAATAACATCGACCTCTTCTACATCTCATCGACTGATGTTCATCATCATCATCTTCTTCTCATCTCCATCTTCATCTTCATCTATATCTTCATCGTCATCTTCATCTTCATTTTCATCTTCATCTTCATCTTCATCTTCATCTTCATCTTCATCTTCATCTTCATCTTCATCTTCATCTTCATCTTCATCTTCATCTTCATCTTCATCTTCATCTTCATCTTCATCTTCATCTTCATCTTCATCTTCATCTTCATCTTCATCTTCATCTTCATCTTCATCTTCATCTTCATCTTCATCTTCATCTTCATCTTCATCTTCATCTTCATCTTCATCTTCATCTTCATCTTCTTCATCTTTATCTACCTACACTATACCCTCTTCATCGCTTCTATGTCTGTCTACTGTTGATGATATGTTTTGTTGAAAGTTCTAGTTTACTGACCATGATCAGTAATGCTTCAACCAGAAATGAAAAATCGTCGAGCATGGTTTTCCCTGAGAACAGATGATCTCTTCCTCATAATATTATAGCCTATCTGTGATTTTTCAGTAAACTAACTTAAAAAAAAATACTATTCTTGAATAGCTAGCTCTGATCACTTTTAGTTACTTTTCAAGCGACTTATTCTCCATACATGATTGTTGGATGAAGATAAAGATTGATGCTTATGCATGCTATTCATGCTTAAATGCATATCAGTTGAATTTGATGTATTCTATTCATACTCGTACTTTGATTTTTACAATGAATCAATCACATTAGAAGCAAATAAACCATCAATGACATAAGCATCCGGAGCTCATACTTATAGTGGAACCTTTCTACCTTGGTTTAGGATTTTGAAATTATCAAAAAATCTGTTTTTCCCTGTTATATCGTTCATAAATTGTCCTGTCAAGTTATACACAACTTCAAACTCGGATTTTACGGGAAAATTTATTTCAGAAACTTTCAATTCAGAAATCTGAAATTGGAATCAGTGTTATGCGTTGTGTAGCGTATCTGTTTAGTGAGGGTTGCTCTCTGCCATAATATTGTGTTGAGGTCGGCAGTCGGAAGCCCGCCGTTTGTGGCAGCTTAACACCATCCAATCACCATATTCATGAATTATGAACAATATAATACAATACGCTTTGCAAGTTGATAATCCTGGGCTCGAGTTTCGGATATTGAATGATTTGAAGCGATCAAAACTGCTGGTGACAAGGTGACAAACATTTTCAATTGGCTCAACACTCACCCCATCACTCTTCCCTTCCTCAAGCTAATCTCCTCTCTCTCTCTCTTTTCTCTTTCTCTCTTTTCCTCAAGGTATCAACTCACCCTTCGTCAGTAGCTGCATCAGCCACAACCCTTCCATGCATATTTTATTGAGTGGCTTTTAATTTCTCACTGTTTATCAATTCAGATTTCATATGATACAAACGTATGCTCGTGAGTTGATGAATTACAATAAGTATAATTCATTGGAGTGATTGATGACGTACAAATGGCATCATTCATTGAAGTAAGAGGACCCACAGATTTAGCACACCAAATAGAACGTGACCATAGGCTAGACTGCTGAATTTGAAATTATTGAAATGGTATAAATAATTTTCAACTTACAAACTCAGTTGGTCATAAATTATTTGGACATGTCATCGTTTTTGTCATTCTATAGTTAGAAAGAAAGTTGGTGAATGAATTGAATCCTCTGAAGGCTTGAAATATGTTTTTTAGATTTTGCCGTGTTGAAAGACTAAATTGCATTTCATTTCATTCTAATTCGAATGCTCTTACCATTTTCTGTACCATATCTTACCTTCCCTTTTTTACCATATCAATGATGGAGCTATATCATATTAAGAATACTCCAATGTGAATACTAAATATAACTGTCGAAGTGATTATTGATGGAAAATGTCAGTTTTTCTATCTATCAGTTCATATCGAAGTTTTCTAAATATTTCATCACCCATGGCTATGAATAACCATTGGGTTGAAGGATTCTCAGCTTCGTTTTCGTTGGAAATTCTTCTATTCTCTTTTAATATCTAGCCTACTTCGACCAAATCAATCATCCCAACTTTTTTATCAAATCAATATAAACTCATTTAACCATGATACTAATCATAATCAATGTTTTTCTTCTATAATCCACTAAAACCAAATTGATCATCCTACATTTAAAAAAATATATTTCATTCAATAAATTAGTATATCCAATATTTTCATACTTTTTTCTGTTACTTACTGCAATCAATTCAACATGAATATACGTGTGTAATTAAAAATGTATTTTTGTATTTTGTCACTAACTCATAGAATATTCCATTGAAAAACTATTTTGAATATATAGCACTCGATATATTCTATTTATATCAATCAATATACAATGAATCATGAAAAAAAGTAGTCCCAACATGAATAAGCCCCAGTAGAAAAGCGGATCATCATGAATGATGCAGAATGGTGCGGTGAGCAGAGTAGGGAGGGGAAGAGTGACTTCGCGAGTGCTATTGTCAGAGCTGTTGTGTCAAACGCTATTTGGATAGTAGACAAAGGCAGAGGACGACACGTCGCGGCTATAAAATATAAATTATAACGAGTGGGTGGCCATTGTTTCGTTGGTGAGCCGATAAAAGCGGCGCGGCGTGTGCTACACTAAATCGCAACCTTTCAGTGCCAGCTACGCCAATACGCCATTCAACCGCGGCCAACTCCAATCCCCGAGACTCGAATATCGGTTGAAATTTCACTTCCATTCATCGTACCTCTTCACCGAATCAATGTATTTCTACTCCAATGTGTTCATATTCTGACATCGGTTTCTTTTGAATCACTCGTCATACGTCACGAACAGTGAAAATTTATTACTTTATCGGTGACAAGCATTTTCTGCTTTATACGTTCTCGTCGAATCTGAATCAATTAGTTTACTGCTTCCACCAATGAGTGAGTTTCATTTCTATTGAAATCGAGCACGCGCGAAATTTCAACTTGATTGAACGCTTTTCCCCGGATGAAAAAAGCTGTAATTTTCAATTAGAATAGCAAAGTGAGTTTGATAACCTACAATAAAAATTGAAATAGAACTTCTACTACTCCGTAATAATATTGCCAAACACTCAATTGTTTAGAGAACGCTGAAATGTTTCAACGAGAATGTTAGGAAGAGGAAAAGTATTATCATAAATTTGTGGCTTGACTTCTTATTCCTTCGATTTCCAATTTTCAGTTTTTTTTTCAATCTATTTTTTAAAATCTACGAATAATTCTGGAATGCACTTGTACATTCAAACATTATCTGTTTGAATATGTTAATCATATCAGTTTTTCCAATTCGAAGATAAAAAGAAAAAATATTCACAATAAGCACATAGAGAGACAGGTGTATTTACGTATGCAAGGTGTATTTATTACATTAGGTATATTTATTTATACAAGCAAGCTTACATTTATTTACATCGCAAAAGTTATCTTTGAATGTCCTTTTGAGTATTTCATTCTAACATTCTTGGATGTGTTCCAAGAACCCGTATTCTCCAGCATTATATCACATGAAGTACAGTATATCGCATGCAGTGTTATTGTGTGAATAGAGACGTTGTACCTATCAACCGAGAAATACAGTACTCGAGCACCAGCTTGAGCACAAGAGGATAGAAGGAGAAGTAGGAGTAGGAGGAGGAAGAGAAGGATGAGGAGTAGGAGGAGGAGTAGGAGGAGGAGGGATGGATTGAGGAGGAGGAGGGGGGAAGAAGACAGGCAGGCACATTACCTGCAAGGTAACCAATCACCCAGCCAGCAGCCCAGTACAGCACACTCGTACAACTCTGTTCTATTGCGCGCCTATTGTTGACTTGAAGGGCGCAAGTGTGCCGCATAGCAGTGGAAGCCGCACCGCGATCTGAGACGCGGTCCATTGTTGAGCGGGCGGTAAACGTCGACAATAATTCAACAAAGCCGCCAGTTATTTCTCTGAATGCCGCTGCAAGAAGCAATGGAACTACAACTGTACTTTGGGCCTGTTCCTATTGTCTACTCTTACGACCTGCCGTCTACCAACACAGTGCTGCTGCTGTTTCACTGGCTATGTTACCCAGAACACCACCATAGAAGAGCTATTACGATTGTTATATAAGACGTCTCTATTCTCCTTTGCTCCACTATTCATTCAAGTTTCCATATTTCCTTCTTGTTTCTCCTCCCGTCTTGAGGAGGTTGGGAAATACAGCAGTAAATATACGAAATAGGTGACGGATTCCGAAAGGCATTATTGCACGCACGCCCCCCGCCCCACACCATCCTCTTCAACCCAACACTTTCTCTGTCTCACACACACAAGTTTGACACAGACGTAACAGAGGGAGAGAGAAAGTCGTTCTTTACTCTCCACCTGGAGCACATCATCAGCCAGCCCTCCTCTTTGTGCGTTTGTTCGCCCTCTTGAGCATCCCCATTCGATCTCCACTACTTATTGGCAACCAGCCGCATTGTTGTTAACGTCTTTATTGTTTCCCGATTGCAATCGAAACTTACTTCGTCATTTTTACAGCCCATTACCCCCCTCCGCTCCACCACCACCACATCATTTCTCCAATTGTGATCGATCACCACAATGACCGGCGTTGTTCTTGTTCCACGTCCTTCATTTCTCTATCACACTTCACTCCTAACACAAAAGCAGTTTCCTGCTGTTATTAGGTTACAAAAGCTATCCACAACTCGAACAATGATTGAAAACTATACCCTCTTGATCACTATACTTGCTCTTTCATACCTTCACTCAAGTCATAGACTATTATTATTCGAGTGTTTTCCTTGTCTCAAGAAGTGAGCTTTTTCTTCTATCACATTGATGTATTCATCATTTAAATATTTTGTATCCACCGACTCACTATCCAAGGAATCATATGAAACATTTTAACTTTTGTAACAGAGGATTCAATTATTTTTCTCTGAGGAATCAAACCAGCAAATCAGAAGTGTAGTGTAAACTTATCATGATAAGAATTTCCAAAATCTATTCATCGACTATAGTTTGAAGGAACGGGCTGTTTCCAACTCCTATACCAATGGAAACTTCATTCAAACTATGTAATGTGAACTTTTTACATTAAGTTCGAATGTGTGTTTTCCTTTTCTTGAAAATGAGCTTTTTCTCCATCACATTGAAGATGGTTGGATCATGCTTTTATGTTGCATAATGATCGGGTTCATTTTCTGCAATAGATATTATTTTTGTGATAAAGATTCTCTGCGACGCAGAGCCCAGCTACATTGAACGTCATTTGCATACAAATGCCGGATACAATGGTTGTGGGTGGCTTGTGTTGGTTCGACCACGAAGTAGCCAGCCAGAGGTAAGCTACTAAGCATGCGTGAGAGTGAGGGCGCTCTCTCATTGTTGTTATAATTGAGATGTCGACAGGGCACGAGGCGTAACAGGGCCAAGAGGGTATGCAAGTGACTCAAGCCTTGCATCCAATTAGCCGATCAATTGTTAGAGTATAATACAGTTTGCCGGCTCGTGGTCTACTCAGCGCCGATTAATTGTTATTATAACTACGTGGTTTCTGCTTCCCCTGACCCCCACCATTGTTTTCCACCTTTCCAAGAACGAAGATTAGATGTGAGCTCACCGGATTAGAGTCGCTGCAAGGGAGCTTTCTGAAAAGCTATCTCGGCCTTGTCAAGCTTACCGTGTTTACGAAGCAAAGGATTCGAACCACTTGCATTGCCGCTGCTTGAGTGGGTGGTTAGCGGACCCTTGAAACTAAACTGAGACTGAATCTCTATTGAAATTCAGCTGACAAAAACAGAATTCTTATTTCCCTTGATTATCATTTCAATTTTACTGTACACTGTGCTCTTGATAATAATTATGATCGGAAGATCAAAATCAAAGTAAAATATTGAATAACATCGAAATTAGAGAACAGATAATTAGATATCATACCCTAGAGAGTGCACTAGATTTTCTATATAGATCTATTTTTATTACCATGGATATTTTTTGCCTCTCCAGATTTAATAAATATTATTATTTCTAAGATGAACGTATGAAACAAATAATATTGTCAATAGGATCTATGAAATCAATTATATTTGTTCCATAAATAGATCTTAGAATGCAGACGTTCCACAGCATTTCTAAGTAAATTGTTACTTTTATTTGATCTAAATAGTGAGATGAATCCAGATGATTCGCTTTCAAATTTCAACTCCTCACTAGTATAAATTCACTATAGGAGAATTTCTTATTCAACTCTCCGCCTGGAGGTTTACGGAACTTCAAGATGATTCCATAGGCTATATGGACTATAAAGCATCCGTCTGTTTTGAATAAATATGAACAGAATATCGTTGCCCCAATGTCTTGTTCTGCGGAATCCCAAACCCCTTGGCGTTTACGTTGGCTATAATTTTGTAATTTATAAGCAGTGCCGAAGATTGTGTAAGGTGGGAGGAGTGTGTCGAGAGACGTGCCTGCCGGAGCGTCGCGAAGAATTCTCCCGAAAGGAAAGCCTAGAAAAGTTTCTTATACTTTTCGCCAACTTTACTGTTGTTCCGCCATGCCTTTTCCAAAAGAAGATTTGTTCTCCATAACAATGGCGACTAACTGAACAGGAGGCTTCAGCATTATCTTCCAATTCAAAACGAAAGAGTGTACGAGGAACTCCGGCAGAAGTCGAGATAAGTGAAAATTGAATTATGCATCACAATATCTCTGAAAGTTGTGATTAAAAGAATAGAAGCCACAGTTAGTTTCGGAGCACCTTGAAATCTTTTCTTCAACTCCTACAGCATGTATACGAGTAGAATCCGTTGTATATTTGCAGTTCTTACCTCTTTACTCCTTTTCTTTGATCCAAACTTAAACAATTAAAAAATGTTCTTCAATAATTAGCTTTCAAAATCAGCTTTCTCCAATACAAATAGATTTATCATATTTGAAAGACTATGTTCAATTTCTGAACATTTCCATGAAGGCCTCATAAAGCCCGCATTGGGACTTTTCCAGCATCATCTTCGAAATATTTTGTTACTTAGGCCTAGATGGATCTGATTCATGTTTGAGATATTTTAAAACATTCTCAAATGATTGAGAATAAAAATGTAGTTTTCCTGATTTCAGTTGACTGTGATAAGCGGAAGTTATATTCTAAATTGGTTAGTTTTCTGATGGAAAGACCACGCTAACAAAGTGGAGTATGAGTAGAATTTGTTTGTGAAGGTTTCATGATTGTGTAAAGCAGGTTGATGATAGATGAGGGAGGTGGGAGAATGAAAACGGTAATAGAAATTGAGTTCCTAACTGGTGGATGAGAGCAGAGGCAGAGGCAGACACTCCCACACTCGGGCCATAAACAAGTCGGAAGGCGTGCAAGATTCTGAGGAAAAAAGGAACACGGCCACCATTACAATATTCGAGGCTGTGGCGGTTTTTGTTTTGTTTTGGTCTCTCTTTTGAGAGCGAGCATTGTTCGGGCTTTATAATTATTTTTTTATTCGCTCTCCCTTGGTCGTCGGAGAGAATATCAGGCAGGCTCGTTTTCGTCATTTTATTATCGCTATTGTCTACGTTGCAAAGAGTGGAAACCGTTTACTATATAACTGTGGAAGTACAAAGGCGCAGCACGACACCTTTGTAGAGATCATTTCCCATTCGACGGCTACGACTGCGTCAATTATTCACAATTCCGGACACCGGATAGGCTGATGCCTATTCCCTCCCCCCACTCACATCCACCCGCCTTTTAAACATTCGAGACAATAAGCGCAAAAGAGTTTGTGAACTATACTAACTGTCCGTGTATTTGCCAAGAGTGGCAGATGATGTTGTTCTGTTCCATTGAGAAGAACAGAGCACTGTATTTTGACCCCATTGTGAGCTCATTCTCTTCTCCACTCCTCTCCCGCCCTGCACTCCCTCCTCTTCACTCGACTTCCCGCCGGTGCCGGATATGCGTCCAAAGCCAGCCTGCAAAACTGTATCAGCGCAATTTGTAACTCACCAATGATAACTGAATATTTTTCAATTATAAGTTATTGCAAAGGTTTTTGTTATTTAGTTAGATAAAGTCGCGGAGTAAAATCCTTCAATACAGTATTCAACCTCAATCATTCATTTATCTCTGAATATATGAGCACACTGAACTGTATTTATCATGATGTTATCTTTTGTTCTTAACCTTGATTAGAAAGACATTCCCTTCTTCCAATGATCTTACAACCATTACTTGACTTTCATTCCATACATTCATTTTACTTTGTATAATTACGCGTAACACATTTAATATGTTGCTGAGTGTGAATTTGTAAATGCGACCATTGAGTGAAGATGATTTGATTCGATCCTATAATATTCTGAAAGGCAAATCTTATGAGGAATTACAATATTGGCCGAAACAATTACTATTCATGCAATATCTAGTGAGAGCTATATGATATTCCTAATGACGGAATATTTAAGGGTAATGAAGGTTAGTCAAACTTAAATAATTATCGAGCTGGTTGAAATACGAGGTACAGTATTATATGAGGTATATACGTCGTATCTCTATGACTAGCTTATTTCTACTGCCTCTCTGAAAAGGGCAACAATGAATGATTAACTTAAACAAAACCATAAACAAATCGCATTACAAATGAGTTGCAATATCACTGTTTCTGCTCATAGATAATTATCTAACATTATTATTTTCAAGCATGAATTTGCAAAGCATCTTCTTGTCTTTTTTTGCTCTTCTGACGACCAAAAGTATCTGATTTGAACAGGTCAACAAGCCCCATAAATTCTCTGTATTTGGATTAACGTTATTAATCGGTAATTCACAAAATTATAACACGATCGTAATTGTATAATCCAAGCTTATTAATTTTGACAGAAATAGTTTCTCTGATTTGAAAAGCCTTCAAGCTTTGATTCGAATTATTGATTATTTACTGTACTGGAATGCTGAGATTGCTGAAATTTTAACAATCAAGTGTTGTTGAATAGAAGCTTACTGAGCGTATCACATACCCTGCCCCTGCATTTGTTAATGTTGGTGAAATAACTGCGTTTAGCCTTGACCTCGGAGGCTCACAGACACATGTCATTCAATCACTATTTCTCAAATAACCATTCATCACGTTCTGAGGCCTGACCAATTAATTTTGTTCTGAGCTTAATTTGACAACGTTCAGGCATTTCGTAAGCTTGTTGTTTTTATATCAGAATTTGTTTTTTCCGTAACAAGAGTTTGTAAATTCAAACAGTTCTCGAGTACAAGCATGAATAATGAATTATCAATGATAAATATTAGGCTATTAATATTGATAAAAATATATCAATGATTTCCAGCATACTGATTTCCAATTCCAAAGTTGATCTGACCACCAGTTAAGTCGCTTCATACAGGTTGTTTTGAGTAAAAAATTTGAGTTAAAAATTGTTGAGTAATTCAGAACGAGATTTTTCACTAACAACAACAAGTTCAACCATACAATACCATGCCTCATTGGCAACCATTGCTAATATTAATGGCTATTATTGTTCTATCATGAACAGGTAGCCTAGAAACATAGTAATGGAGCCAGCAGACAATTATAGTATTCGAAGTTGATAGTGTGCTCTCGACAGTATTGTTATGTCAATTCAATGGCCTACTCATGACAGCAATTGAGATGGATTATCAATAATATTCATCATCAATCAAGTGAGTGAGACATAATGCTTGTACAATGGATGTACAATGTACAATAGATGGTCCGATACACGCTCAAGACATAACAGTTTACCCTAAATGGGAATGGAGATAGAGCAATGATGTCTAAAGCCAAATTTGTACTCTTGATGGAGATTCAGAAATTTAATTCCCAATAGATACCTGACAGGAGTACGCTATGAGGTGAGAAATTATGCCTACATATGTTTAAATATTCTGCTGAATCTCTTTCCTCCATTCAGACAACTTATCCATGAAATATTCGAGTAACTGTGGGATACCTTGATGAATACGGAAAGCAATGAAGAAAAGTTATAAATTACGAGAGCTGCGCTATCATGTGCTTGTGAAAAACGACATTTCCACGCTTTTCAAAACAAAACACTCGACAAAATCACATCATGAATGAAGTAAAAAGAGGATAGGATTTCCATTTCAGCTGCCCAACTGAACTTCCTGGAATCAGTCTATTTTCTGGGTGCTTCATCTCCTTATTTTTATTTTGACTCAAATCCCCATTTGCTAGCAAAACACTTGAAAAAAGCCCACAAATCCAACTCTTTTCCAATCTGCCCTAAACAGTTTCAAGAGGATGATCAGATTTTTCTCCACTGAAATGATGAGAACATTTGAACGCTCTAATATATTAGACGCTCTCATTATAAACTTCAATCCCCTTTTTTAAATCCGTTTGATAAATGAAAACAAGCTCACTCAGCTCCTTGAAATTTTATATTACTCTTTCTTGCCAGCTCCATTTTACATTCCAATATTCCTCTAATATATTATATTTTAATTTTAAGTGATTCTCACATGAGTTCTAGGCGTGTGCGTGGGTAATGAAAAGGATAGATGAGAGATGAATTTAACAACTTTCCACCAGAACTGACGGCTCAGACACTGACGTGTCCTAAGAAACACGAGAGTGGCCTGTGAAAAATATCTTGGAGTTAACCGGGATCAAACCAATCTTTTCAGCGATAAACAACTCGGCTACGGCCACTCCAATTTCAACATATAGCTGCCAATTCGTATCAGCGTATTTGATACGGCAACGGAACCTTGACTGTCTAAGGTTGAATTCCTGATCAAGGCATTCTAATCAAAACTAGGCTATCTTGAATCACCAGATTACCTGATTATCTACAAAAACGTTCCGACCCATTATTTCAAGAATATTCCATTATTTTCGCTTCCAGGTGGTTTGGAGCCCTCCTGAAGCTGTAGGTCTACTCATCTATCATTATCATATTTCCCATTACCCACGCACAAGCTGAGAGCTGTGGGCATCACAAAACCTTTTCATACCAATTTATATGGCTCAATGAAAAATGAGCATTTGACAAACTCACTCAATTCATCTCATTCTGTTACTTAACATTTCGTTACTTAACAATACCTTTGCGAGGATTATTATTTCGTACAATATCTATTTTTTATTTCTCACATGTTTTTCTAGTGGTAATAGCCATTTTGCTGTAAAGTGTGTTTTTATTTTAAATGTAACAAAGAATCTCTTGTATTTTTGATGAAATAAACAAATTTTGAATTGAATTGAAATTGAATTGACATCCAAGCAACAATATTATTTTTCACCATGAATACTTTCTCACTATTTCTTTTGACGTGGAATGAGTTTTCAATCAAAATTGTTGATTAAGAAATTTCTTTTTCATACCACAATCTCTTTCTTCTTATAACTTCAATCCACAATGTTCAAGTTTTTTCTCTAACAAGTCTCTTCTCGTTCCTCATCCCACAGGTTTCCACCCTCACTGACGAACAGCAAACAGGTAGAGTGCTCGCTAGTGTCTGAACAACAGTATTGCTCTGTTGAGCAGCGTCACTTTGTTGCCGCGTTTCAGTAGTCGCTGTGAATCTTTTGTAGAGTTGTTGGCTGAAGCCGGGCTGAAAGAATGAGCGCAAGCCGGGCGTGAATGCTGCTGAGCTGCAAGCGCATATAAGAGCGTAAAACGCGCTGTGGCCGTTGTGTTGCGCTGTGGCTGCAGAAATATTTAATGATGTTGCCGATTGTAGAACGAAGTGAATTCAAAATGGCGCCTCAACAGACGTTTGCCCGGGTGAGTGGAGAATAAAGCGAAATTGCAGCGCTGTACCCTTTGACTGACGCCAAGTTAGTTCTACAGATGCTGACGACGACGCCTGTAACAACATTCTAGCATTCTGCACTCTTGGCAAATTCCACTCCACCCTCGCTAGACCTCCATACAGATGACTGGAAACTCATTCACCAATGAAAAATGGAATAATGTCAATTGAACGTGTTATAGCTGAATCATTAACAGCCAGTAGCCTAATCAGTAGTCACACCCTTATCCAACCCTACGCTCTCCCGTAATATTTCCCCTTTTCCTCTTGAATTTCTATGTAGCGTAATTTTGAAGCTTGTGCAAGAAGTGAATTTGAAACGTTACGCTGTTATTGAAATCAGTGAGAAATGTGTGTGAAAATGATTCAATTCAATTTGTTTATTGAGAATTTTAATGTAACTGAATCACAGAACACCGAATTTTCACGTCAAAGATTGCTCATTATTATCGAAAGACAAG
Organism: Laodelphax striatellus; assembly: GCA_017141395.1. Taxonomy (NCBI): domain Eukaryota; kingdom Metazoa; phylum Arthropoda; class Insecta; order Hemiptera; family Delphacidae; genus Laodelphax; species Laodelphax striatellus. Next base: position 35,195,710 of record CM029530.1, on the reverse strand, counting down.
AAAAAATCATGTACACTGCACAACCCTCCATTGGGAGTCTGGCTGATCGTTAGTAAGGCTAGTCAGTCACTCCTATCAGTCACCTATATTTAGAGGTTAGGCAATATAGGGACCTATTTTAGGGACCTATATTTGTTTAAACAGCTCTCCTCCAAAACTTTGTTCGTTGTGGGCGTCTTCTTTCAAGGGTTAGGCAAAAGTACACCTATTCCGACGTCAAATATTTCTTTTCTCTACATTGCAAGTTTCTGTTTGCTCTGTTGTTTTCTGTTACTAAATCATGTTTCTTTTTGATTAGTTGACATTAATCATGGCAAGGGCCTTCATATATCGGTTATCGGCAAGGTACAGCTCAGACGTGAACGGCATTGACTATGAGTGAGTATGCAGCATTTGGGAATAGTGAGGACGAAGGTTGTGGGCGGAGGTAATAGCAATAGGACGAGAGTGTACGAAATAGGAAACAGGTCGGTTCCAATGTCTGTTGGTAGTCAGTAGTACAGAGTTAAACGTTATATTATAAAACGGTGTCTGGTATAGGATAGGGAGACAATGACCACACGTCGTTTGGGTGTCATGAGGCACTGTCGACGACTACAATGTGTTTTGTACGGCTGTCAGAGCCAGGGGGGCGGCGCCCTCTCTTAGCAGATTTACAGCCGGGACACGCGTCCTGTGGCGGCGGGGGCGGCGGAGGCGGTGGAGGCGGCAGAAAGCGCACAGTCTACACCGGGAATTACACAGATGTATTAGGACAACCTATCAATGAAATCAGCCGAAGCTGATATCCTAATTTCTCTGCGGTTAGCATTCAGTTAGGCAATTCACTTGGCAGTATTGCCTCATATATCACAGGTTAGAAATCTATCAAGCTTATAATATACTTGCTAATGAAGTATGTCAGACGTACTGTAATATGCTTAGTGATGAGTATGTGATTTTTGTGGTGGTATGTTGTTTCACATCAATAATTGGTTTTTAACTAGTTCATGAATCTCTCATTCATTGGAATTCACAATTCTAGTAAATTTCAATAGAATTTCAAAAAATTATTATTACCCTCAGGAATGTTTTACCAGAGATCCACCTCAAAACTAGGTTGGAAATGAGGTAGACTGTATTATTAGAATCACTTTTATTCATCGAACACAAACACGAGAAATTTGTTGTATCATTCATATTTACCCAAGTCTGACTACAGTACTCAGGCTTTGCCAAGGCACCTAACAATGAATTACTTCATTACACCTTTTTACATTGATGGAAGTCTATAAAACCTCATACAATATGATCATATTCCTATCATAGTGAAGCACAATTCACCAAGCGTCGGATTGTTCACCCGCTAATAGGGAACGTGAACTGGGTTTAGACCGTCGTGAGACAGTTATGACAAGCCATATTAATTATCATAGGCGTCGCGCCGGGGAGGGGCACGGGGGGCACGTGCTCCCCAAACATCTTTCAATAAAAAATGCTGAGATCTGATAGATAAAATATAATACAAATATATAAATTTATCTCATAGTACTTAATTGTTTCTGTTCAGGCCTACTCAAATGATTTCTGAGCATTTTATTGATTAGAAATTTAAAATTAAAAGCCCAGTTTTGTAGTATGCTTTCCGGCTCATATCACCCTAATTTTGATTTGTGCCCCCCAAATTCATGCCCCACGCTACGCCTGTGCTACTAATTACTCTCAAACTGAATGATATTTATGCTCTCATAGACTAGTGACGTACATAAGAGATGAGAGAATTATTCAATAGTATAGATCCACACCTACTTATCACGTGCACACGTTACCGATTTCCAGAGAAAGGAGATCTGTAGAAGGAAGAAGGATGAGACCTGGATATGGGTTGAGCAATTAAAGAGCCGACAGTGGTCGGGTATTTTGTGTAATATCCGACACCTCTAAATAATGTACAAGCATCTATAGCTTTGTGCAGCCCTCCCCATTCCTCTTCAGCGACTAGTCTTCGATCTCTAACTTCCACCCTGTCTATCCTACATTACACACACACAGCCTCGCGATCCTTAGCTCAGCGCCTGTATCGAGGAATGCTTAGGCCAAGTCCTCAGGAATCCAATTATTACCACCGCGATTACGATTCGCGTCTTCATGCGCAGCGCTGTAGACGACTAATGTCGTCGGTATCTGTTAATCGAACACCTGTTTAATACGTTCTTCCCCCACCCCCAACCACCCAGCCACATTCACTCAAGCGAGAAAGAGATAAAGTAAGATTGGAATGGTGGCAATAGCATTGCCGCATTCTGCCTTCAATCGTTTCCTCCCACTATTACGACTTGCTCTTCCCCCTCGGTGCAACCGCAGTGTTTGCTCTTGCCTTTACACCAACCTTGATATTGATGCCAACTACATCTTCATCTCACGATCGATCAATTTGTAGGAGAAACTGACTAATTAATAGACTACTAAAATTTAGATTGCCGCTTGAAGTACTACTGAAAGACTTTCATAAGAGCGTGGTAGGAATAAACAAATCATTTGTTTACCTCTTAGCATTTCCCTAATCTCTTGAAATTACCTTTATTTTATAGATCTCTTCTCACTCTAGCCTTTTTCCTCCCAGGCTCGAATTTTCTCAGATGAATTTGAGTCTATTTGAAGAGTCCATATAACGTTCAAGATTACAAGTTCTTCTTATTAGAATTGGAATAATAATTCGCACCCCCAGAAAAATAGTGTCGTGTGTCTGAAATCAAGGTCATCTGGTGTTGCAATTTCAGTTTTTGGCAATTATTTGACACTCAATAACTTCGTCCATAATAGATGAATTGCTGTGAAATTTGGCAATTATAATCTTCATGATGTTATTCTGTCATCAATAATTTTTTTTAATAAGATTTTTCTCCTATTCAAATCAAAATCGACATACAACAGTATTTGACTGGAAGAAAACGTGAGGTCAAGGACATACTACAGAAGACTTACGACAGTATTTTTCTGAGGGTGCGAATTGATCTTTAATCAAATAGAAGAAAAAATCGAATTGATCGACTCATTCAATCAATCAACTTTGTTAGAAATTAGGGTCATTCGTTAGAGTTAGAATTAGAAATCAGTTCATTATAAATTAGTATAAATAATAATTATAATATTCTCTATCATTTAATAATTCATAATTTACTATAAAATATCTACCAATATTAAAAATTCTATCAAATTTTCTACAAATCAATGAAAGTACATGTATGTCAAAACTGACAAGTGATCACTACATTATTGAAAGAACAATCTAAATTCCAATCTTATATTGAATCAATCATCATCATTGAGATACATGAAATGACTTCATTCCAAGCAATACACTTTAACAATTACATCTTATTGAGAGATTGTACATATACCACGTACTGTATATCAATTTGTAGAAACTTTTCACCTCAAAAAATACACGGAGGGTAGAACTACCTTCAGGTCTCCCCAAGCGAATAATAGGCTACTCATAGCCGTATACCTTGCTGTACCGTATACCTTACAGGAATACAGTTATATCATCAAAATTTTTTATTATTTATTTATTAGTGAATAAGTTTTAAAATAGAGTAGACTCTATTACGTTTTTGGGTTGTATAGTCTCTAAGGGTATAAGAAAATTGAATTCTCGTTGATGCAGCCCACACCAATATCCCGAAATTCAATTATGTAATTCTTGATCCTGATCCACGCAAGTCTCAATAAATCTTTTTTCGCCTCACACTCAGTCTTCATCTCTGTCACGTTATAACTCTCCTCCTATCCACGGTGGATATTAAAATCGTGTCTGCGGAGAATACTTGTCGAACATCGCAAGGAATGACGCCAAGCAGATATGGTAATGAACAGAACATCTTCGTTTCGATCCCCTGCCCCAAAAACCCTGCCGCACTTCATAAGACTCGCGCTTGATTAATGTCGGCGGAAATGACAGAGCACCTCCTTCATGCCTAGAACTAGCTCACTCCACATACTTCCCAACACTCTAACAATAGATAATGATATTGAATTGAGAGGCATTATTGAGTACACCTTATTATGAATGGAAAAGTATTTCACAGTTTATCATTTGCAAAGCAATAACATTTCAAAAAAGTCATAGTATTTTAAAACCCTTTAGAATATTGAATGTTTTAGAATCCCATAGAATATATAAGTATATTCTATAATATTATACCCTTTATGTATATATCCTATACAATCATACAGTCTCTTGGAACTTTATGGATCTGTAATGCATAAAAAGCATCAAATCCAATATATCTATAAGTTGTACAAACGACATCACACATTCTTTGTTGGGAGTCAATGTCCTAACAGACTAGCAGTCTTAATAGCAATAAATCGACTCAATATTCAAAGCCCTCTAACTGGTGAGGAGCACCTGCTAAATCCATTCATCTCGAAGCAAACCGTAGGAAGCTGGTATTCGAATTAACTTTGGATTATCCGTTTCACCACCCTTTTCCAATATCTGATCTGATCAGAGCACGGATGAGGGAGTGATACAGAAAACAATATTGTCGTATCAGAATAGCGCGAAATGGAGAGATGATTTGAATTGGGAAGGCGCAACCTATTCAAGGAAGAGAGTTTATTGAATCGAGCATTGAACCCCTCTCCCCCTTCCGGTCATTACTGAATTATTGCAAACAGCGCAGAGCAGACACCTTACTGTGACAAAGCCAGCCGAGTCTCTGACCCTTGTCTCTGAAGGGAGATGACAATAGGAGCGGAATGGGGAGTCGAGCTGCAAGTGTTGATCCGTTTCTAATTAAATTTATCAATTTTATGCGTGAGCATTGTCATGCTGTTATGGTCCTTCTAGTTGTATCGTCACTGTCTGCGTAATAACGTTGACAATAACAGGAGCTAAGGTTCGGAGAGTTCAAGCAACAAGGACAATTCTCGGGGAGGGGGTGTAGGGATTGTCCTCAAGGGTGGCAGTAGCTAATAACTTGCTTCATCATTTTGCAGCTTCCTCAAGCTCTTTCACCTCATATCTCACTCTCACACACGCACACTCTCTATTTCTCTCTCTCACACCAAAAAGACAAACCGGTGACAAATGTGCTGTGCGCTATCGGCAGCATCCATTCAACAACAATGTCGCTCTATTGTGCGCCAAGTCACGTCCCAACACCTTTCGAAGATGTATTTAATAACGCTCGTCACCCAGTTACTCATGCTCTTTTCCTCTTTCACTATCTCTCTCTTATCACCTCCTTAATCATTCGCATCACTTTCTGGGTGGGATGAGTCGATCATGAATAGACCACCCCAGTATTCTCAAACGACTGCAATTAATAAATATGTTAAATCCTGGATATAACTGTCTGTTGGATAAGGTATTCATTGAAAGGACTCAGTTGATATGTTAGATTTCGTTAGTTCCATAGTCAGATTCACAATGTTGATATTTCTTTTGAGGATATTATAAAATCAAAATGTATGGCACAAACCGTTCTGAAGAGAAACTATGGGATTCTTATCTTAATTATAAATGAAATAAAACACTAAAAGATATTGTCAATTCCACTTTTTTTATTATTTTCATTATTTCCAGTGCTATAAATGATAAAAAAGTGGAATTGACAATATCTTTTAGTGTTCTATTTCATTATGGAGTTCCACAACATCAATAAGATTTCTACAAATTAGTTATAAATAGTTATCTTAATGCAATAGGACATTTGGGCAGAAGAGGATCACCTTGATTGTAATTGGAGAAATTTAAAATGATTTAATTGTTGGGTTTTTCTCAATTTGTCAGTGGCGTGGGAATTGAAAGAGTTTGCAGATTTGAGTCTTGATAAACATTCCTGATTGACATGTACAAGAGTAGCATTGATATTTTGTAATAAAGAGGTTTCAAAACATTGTTTATAAAAAAGCTTTTCTACTTCTGTTGTATTGACGGATCTTATCTTTTTTAAAACAAGAAATCTGTACTGCTTCCACTGCTAAAGCCTGTGTATTACTAGAATATGAGGTGGCAGTGAAATCTACTGATAAAATACTTAGTCGAATAATGCTCATGAGCTAGCATTTCAAATGAATTTCACCCCAGGCCGAATTCAATCTGCTGCTAATATTATAGTGTCAAAGGTGTATCAAAAGGCACCCTACGTTTTGTAAACAGTATCAAGCCCTTGATCCTTTGTCGAAAGGGTTTTGATGACACTGATCTGAAAATTGATGGCTTCTATAAACCCTTACATTGTAAGGACAGGGCGTTTCATGCAACTTCCTACTAGAAATAATTGACACTTGCTATCGTAATCCGGTTACTAGTTCTCAGGCGTGAACCTAAAATTACAACAGCACTCTTTAGTCGCAAACGCATTGTGTTCCGTTTGGCTTCCGGATTAAGAGTAGCAGATATTACAGAAGTATACTGTTCTCTGTTCGTTTGATGATTGTGAAGAGAGGGAACCTCTTGGACTTGCTACTTTATTTGAATTCGAGCTGGAAAAACTTGTTTCTGTTAGATGGGCGTTTGACCCATATTGAACTAGCTTCCAAACAACCCTCCTAAGATTTTCAATCAACCCAAACCTGGAGTTTAATGCCTTTAAATACTTGTAATTCAATTAGAATACTCGATGATCGTACAGTATTTGGAATTGCAAGTACTGTACTGTCTCATATCAGGCAGACGAACAGCCCGAATTTTATAAGAGATATTGATGGACCAGTGTAAAGTTACTTAAATTGAAACTAGTTGAGAAGTGGATGCAAAAACTTACCAGAAAAAAATTCGTTACTGTGATCCATGTCGAGAATTTCTCATTTTAGCAGAATTATGTCCAACAATGTTCAGAGCAGCCTAGAAAACGTTGGTTGACTTGTGGATTTTTCTGAACACAGAAATTCCGTTCAGAGAAAATTTTCAGCTATAATCTTTATAAAATACTCATGAACGTTATTATTAAGCATGAAAAATCCTTCAACCCATATCGTGGAAGAAATCCTTACAGTGAAGCTGTATGGCTCTCTTTGGTTTGGAAGCTTTGGTGGAAATGAAAGTTTTCCATATTTTTACTGACATAACTTTTTACAGAAACTTTAGTTATATAAACTGATAAAATCTTCTTATGAAGAATAAAATAACATATCTCCTAAAATATCTTCGAATAAAATATCTTCTCATTACATACTCTAAATAAAAAAATTAAATTATTGACAAGAGCTCTACTACATATTCTGCTTGGCTCAACCAAAGACGATAGGAAACTATTAGTATTATTAAGTATTCTAAATTTGTCTTTGGTTCAACACACACATGCTATAACGATACTCACTCTCCGTATGAAGGCATGACTTGCTCAATAAATTCAATAGAATCTCACGTCACAAGGTTTGAATCATGGAGATATCACAAGGTAAAAAACACATTTTTCCCTAGTGGAATTCGGTGTCGATTATGTTGTTTTTTTCTGTTTCCACAAATTCTCTCCTTGAAAATTCATACCCTAGCCTTTTTATGACTGGCTAAATTCATCACTGGCAAATTCATTAAACGTATGAGGACTGACTGAGGACTAGGGAAGAATATCAAGTGACTTCGATCAAATATCATGGCTATTTTCTTATGAATTACAGACCGATGAAAGTTACAATTATGTTAGAAGAAAGATTCCCCTCATTTATTATTAGTAAGTCAACGTAAAATCAAACCATTTACAGCAATTGATGTCTTTATAGTAAAGACGAAACCCCCAATTGAGGAATTGCAAGTGCTTATTAGTGCAGTAGAAATAGATTCAGTAGTCAAATCTTGGCTTATTATCGAAGATCTGAATCAGGGAGGAAATCACTTCTACGATTGCTATTTTTGTGGAAGTAGAAAAAACTTTGCGAAAATATTTAACTAGAGAATGTAGTCGTGTTATTTTCTCAGTTGATGACTCAGTCCTAATCCTAGCCCATCCCACATTACTTTTTAGTTGAGCTACCAAGTCTTTTTAGTTGTCAGCAGGTTAGAAAGTCGCAAAACGACTTGATGTATGGGTTGATGTATCCATAGTTGAAAACAGGAATTTTTTTCTATTACAATCAGAACACGTTGCTTGAAAAATGGATATCAAGGTGAGATCAAATAAGTTCTTCGAAAGTATTTCTATCAGTTACTCGGATCGACTTAATTATCGATGAGTAAAAAATTCTTCTTGAGTTAGAAATTCTGAATAGAAACTGCAGGCCTAGGCTTTCAATTGAACTGTAGAGTAGAAAATTCTACATAAGTTGGAAATTCTGAGTGAAAATATAGCCTAGTAGCCTATATATAATATGATTTTATTGAAAGTATGAGTATATTGAAAGCGTAGGCATTCCATATACTGCAGTTCAATGAAAGCTGCAGGCTCAATGATTGTAGGCTTTCAATTGAACTCATATTAAATCGCGGAAAAGCATTTAGCCTATTACTTGTTATATTCAACTTAATAAACCCTCTAGGATTAAGGTTTTTTACAGTGATGTAAATTTTTCCAATGATAATCCAATCATAAAATAGGTCTGATGTTATATTTTTATTCCAGGAGACCAAGGAAATGAGCAATACTATCGGAAGGTTCCTCTCATACTTGCAAAGCACTGGGCTTCATTCGACGGAAAAATTCATTCTCAAAGGCAAAATATCATTTTTTATTCTCTTCATAGCAGTATTGGAAATTATTGTTGCAACAGCTTTCTGTTGGAAACAATGGGACATCAATGTGAGAGTGACTGCACTTGAAAACTTGAATATGGCAATCGGAATACTCGACATTGCTATTGAGAGCCAGCTGATGCGTGAGAAAATCGAATCGCAATTGGAGCTGATTTCGTCTGGAGTCTACCTCTACAATTTGGCACTGGATGGAATCAAAGTGTCGATTTTCAAGGAGAAGGAAAACTATGTGAGAGGTCTAGAGACAAAAATAATATCACTGACAGACATAATAGAAACTTCAATGCATTGGTTTTTCATTGGCTACTTCATGTCATCTTTTTGTGGAATAATCGTCTACCTATTCAACCAGGGTAAATTGGCAAACGTCTATTCCTCACCTTTCAACAAACTGCAATGCTTTTCAATAGCGTAGGGAAAAATAATATATTTCTCATTTTCTGTATTTGGGTTGAGAATTTAGCACCAAAGTGCTAATTAATAATTGATTAATCTACCTTAGGTAGATCATTCACTAGTTATTTTGTATTGTACACGTTTCAAATGAAAAGATGTTATCTACTTCAAAGTCAGAAGTTATATTATAATTAATACTACATCTTAAAACATGGTTTTGAAGAACCAAAACTTTTGAAGGATTTGAGATGTGCCACCTACAGCAACATGAAAAGGATGGCGGATGACAGAGAAGCGTGGAGAGTTGCTGCCAACCAGCCCAACGGCTGTTAACTTAAGAAGAAGAAGGTTGTGAAAACTTTGTTTCTGGTAATTAGTTGAACGAAATTCCTAAAAATAATCAACTGAATAGATGCAATATCTCATTTCCTTCCATCTTTGTTTCTGGTATTGATTAGTTAATCTCCAGAATAATAATCAAATTTTATATGCAGTTTTGGACGAATGTAGGTTGATTCTTCCCACATTCTAATGTATATTTTCAATGAATTAATAAAGAAATAACCGTATTTCTACCATTAATGTTGCAGAATACTTTTAACATTTGTTCTGATATTGTGTTTCAGATTTGAATGCCCTAACTTTACCAATAGTATTCTACAATCCATTCTCGCAATCCCCATCTGTACCATTTGTGGACTTCAAAGAATACTGCATCGTCCTCTCGATTGAGCTGTGGTACTTTTATGTGAGTTACAAGGTAACACTGAGTATGGGCGGATTCCTATTCTTATCGGTCGATAATGTCATCAGAGAGATAAAACTGTTTCAAATGAATCTACATGAATTGAACTTGAATTTCAATGCCGTTGAAACTGGAGACAAGTATTCTCCACAGGATTATGAAAGATTTGACAAATTCAAACCAGTTTTCAGGAAAATTTGTGAACATCACCAGCGAATATTTAGGTAGGTAAACACATATGTTTTTAACATGAGTTGCATGGTCAATTGTATAATTATTTCATTGTATAATCTAATAATTAGGCTTCAAATACGCTTACTATCACTTAAGACATCAAGACAGGGGCTCCTATTAAAAAGAATGGCATCAACATTGAACATACTGTATATATCACAAGGTACTAATATTGAAGGGATGTTTAGAATAAGCACTGGATATGAAAATATTATGCTTTATATAATTTTGGATATTAATGAATTGATCATCAGTGTATCAGTGTGCATTTAGAGCGTTGTAACGATACTTCTTTCTTCTTTTCAGAAAAGTTAAAATGTTGAATGAAGGAATTGACTTCATAGTAATTTGTTACAACCCATACATCTGCTTTCAACTGTGCTTGGCCATCTTCTGTATAATGGTAATTTACACTGACATAATACCAATTATGAACTGAAATATTGTTAATCTAAATAAAACTGTATAATTATTCAGAAGATGTAATACTCAACTCTCCACCTATGTCTTTTACAAGCACTTCATAATTATTGACTTTTAAGTGAGCGATGTATCACTGATTTTTCATGAATGAAACTGATAGTTTTGAACTATCCAACCAGCAGGAAGTAGACACTAACACTGTATAGTACAGAATGTATGTAACTCAATTTCCTGATTAGATATTTGAAATAATAGCATACCCAGTGCCATCAACCTCTTTAAGTCATGAAAACAGTTCACAAATTTTTGTTTTTCAATACGTTCTAAAATTAACTGAACAGAATTGAATATTTCATTGATAAAATTAATAGATTAGATACCGTACAGATGTTGCTCGAAATTGATCAAAATTGAATGAAAAGGAAGATTCAGAATGCATTATTATCTAAAAGAACCAAATGTTTAATGATACACATTAACATAAGTTGATTCACTTTAGAAATAGAGTGTCAAGATTCCAGAAAATATTATTGGTAACTCAATTAACCTCACATATAATTAACTGTACTATACGAGGAACATATTATTGTTCCTTGATTGCGTATCAAATTTCTGTAATGTGAAACCCCTAATTGAATTATTTGGAATACAAAATATGCATGCAATAAATCCAGATTTTCTAAAAAAATGTTATTATAATTTACAAGTTGTAAATTGTCAGAAAGTTGGATATAAATAAAATATTTCAGAATGATTGATCTAATTGATCAGAGAATATTTTTAATTTGCTATTGCTATCACTCTATTATGTTTTGTATTAGGCCTATATGCTACCTAATAATCATTCAATGATGAATTTTTCAGAAAGTTGATTTTCTATTCAAGATCAAATACGGATTCGCATTCATTACCGTACTCGTCATTGCATTCAAATATTGTGAGCTGGGACAAGAATTGGAAAATGAGGTGAGTTTTGGAAGCGCAAAAAAATACATAAAAAACTTCATTTCATCTGAAAATTAAATTCAGAAAACTAAATGTATTAATCGTAGAATTGAGCTGTAGGGTATTAATTTTATAGACATCATAGGTATAATTTATTATTTTTTGCAGGGAGAAAAACTTCGAATGTCTTTGTACAATAGCAGTTGGGCGGGAAAGCCTTCTTGGTTTGGCCGATCTCTATTGATCATGATGATACAAAGCCATCGAATTCCCAGAATAGAAGCATTTCGAATTCTCACTCTCAATCGCATAAATTTGAGGCTGGTAAGTATTGTGACACTGTCGAATATACTCGTACTTTCAACTGAAGATAGTAAAGCCTGAATGAAAACGTTACACCATGATTAGTTTCAATTAAGAAATCAACACTTTTATTGCACTCTACAAAAAATGAATAAATACAATAAATTATAATCAAGTATGCTTACCTTATATGGTTACCTAAACACATTTTACTACGAAATTTCTCTCAAGTGAGATTTCATTATAAGTCACTTACTCAATCAAAAATCCCGCTTTTCCCTTCCTAGTCATTTCAATACAAGCACAGGAGTACCTACAGTATACGATTTTGTCCTTATTAATAATGCATGTCATTTATTTTCTGGAATTGAATATTTTAGATAACGTTTGGGGCTTAGGGAGATTCTAAGTCTAGAAACCTCCAAGCAACAACATATTCATAAGGACTTCACTCTTGTTAACCACTATATTATATACCTACTCAATTCTCTCACATTTTATTCGAAACCCCACTAGAAGAAACCCCGCAACTAATTTATAATTGTATACATTTCTTAATTGTAGACCCTATTCAGTTGCATCTAGTAGAACAGTCTATTATTATTGATAAAATGCCTATAAATTTCATATATGGCAACGATTGATGTGATATCTGTAAGTTAAACTACTTCCTTCTTAAAAATCATAATTTGTAATGTCTACTCTTTACAGAAACAGCTATGAATGGATGTAATAAAACCAGATGATAATTGATAAAAGAAAAATTATAATTGATTTAAATGATAAAAAGAATAGATAATATGAATAGAACAACTAAGATACGAATGTAAGCTTTGTATTGTTTCAGATAGTACAAACAGTCTACTCATACCTGAATTTACTTACAAGAGTCTCCAGGTAAAAAGATTGTAGAGGAATGATTCGGAAATGAAAAATAATACACGTCGGCTCTCAAGAAACAATAGAATCAAGCCTCCAACAACAGACATTGTATCAAATTTCGATTAAAAGATAAAATAATAATTATCTTTGACTCACTCCTTGTATTCTGAATACCTTCTACCGCTTAGCTCTCAAATATTTGAAAAATATGTTATAATAAATTGATAGGGTTTAATAAGATGCTTTTCTGTTACATGATCTTATTCCATATCAAGAATTTGAAGTGGATAACTGGCTAAAAAATCAGTACAAGAGCATTTAATATCGAAAGTATCTCAAGAAACCGAGTTTTTCTTGGAAATAGAAAGTCAAGTAAGCCGAAGAATGTATTTAAATCACAATGAGTCTGGCAGTATTCAGGGATATAAATAAAAATCTTTATGAAACTGGTCTCTGAAGAACTGAAGAGTAACTTTATAGAAGACATACATAAGCTCTTAAAATAGATAACATATTAAATCCATGTTTACCGTACAGTAATCTATTCAGATCAAGATTTTAACTCTATGTTTCATCATATTTTTGTTAAAGAGTTCACCATATTTTACGAACGCTTTGATTCTGATGAAAAGTGGCTCAACATTACAGCTAATGATTTAGCATCATTGATTTTTAAAATTTCACTCAAAATTCTTCAATTCGAACTGAAGTTAAAATCCGAAAATAGAACATAACCTTAAAACTTCGATAGTGCAAATTGTTTTTCCCGTGCTTTATTTCCAAATTTCGTAATATCTCTTCTCTTGATGAGATCTCCCAAAATTTGAATAATATGAAAGATTTCAATATTCCGGTGATACTGTTGTGAAGGGTATAGGGATAGTACGCGAGCTCCATTCTCAAGAAGGCTGATGAGCGAGACTTGTCGTGGTGTGGTGTGCCTTTGTTCGGCTGGAGAAGGCGTCATAGGCGGGAGGGGAGGGAGTTAGGCATGAAGCGACTTCCAACCGATATTAGAATTTATTGTATTAAAGTTCATAGGAGAGCTTAGCGGGGTGAGGTCGAACAAGGAAGGAAATTCCGTCCACCGGAATTCGTTCTCTAATGATATTCGTCGCTCCATCCTCGCTGTGCTTCATCACCCTTCCATATTCCTTGAAGAATAGGCCGAAACGTTTTGTTGCGTGAGGATAGTGGTGTGGTGAGAGCAGAGGGTAACCGTTGAAAGGACGGCAAACAGATTTGAGAATTTTTCTATAATTCAATTCGTTGCACTGCCTCCTATATAGCTGACCGGGGAAGCGCCGGATTCCAAGACGCTGAAAGCGAATACAGGAACGGTCGAAAGAAGCGATAACACTGCACCTTCCCTCTTGCCCATACCAACCTCATACTTTTCCTACAAAGGCGGCTTCTTATTCTTGGATGCTCCATTCACGCGTCAGCCAATATTTGTGGCCCCTGCGAAATTTTTCCATCTTTTCTCTCCATTTTTGCCTAGTTCACAGCTCCGTCACACCGTCGGCCATTGTGTGTCGGTAGCCTCGAATATTATTTCCATCTCGACGTGCTTATTGAGAGCCCATTTTCACTTCTCCCATTCCCTTTTTCACATTTCTATTTTTTGCATGTACTGATTGGTTGGCCGGTAGACGCACAAATTAATTGTTGTTGGTGTAGGCCTACCAAAAATTATAACAATATTTTTATTTTGTCAAACAATAAAAAATTAGACTACCAATATCATACAATACTGGTTTACTACTTTTAAGAATAATAATTGTCTTTTAAGAACGTTCTGTCTATACCATGCAGGTTCTCATTTTACTGTCGTGATATTCCCCACATTTCATAACAACCTCCGATGAAAATTCAAGTTTCATCCCATCTTACTATATTTTCAAATCTTCATCATCTCCTATTATAATTATCTGATATATGACCTTTTCCAAGTCTCTTTCCAATAAAAAATTAACAATAATTTACCCAAAAACATACCTCTTTATTCGACAGCTCTTTTCTCTCTACCCTATAATATTCCTCATCCTTTTAGATATCTTTTTTCTACGGTACTTATTTGTCTCTTACAACCGATCACATTCCATAATGGTTCCAGTTAATTTCATTTTTCCTAGCTGGTTCAAATGTTTGTGTAGGCCTATGATTTGAAGTAGGCCTACGAATTTTGAGAAAGGGATTTTCTCAGTGGATCAGTGCATTAGAGCCGTGATTTGAGGCATCAGATGAGGCGTGGCCACGTGAGAGGCAACTGTATCAAAGGGGCGCAACAATTCGGCAACCCGGCCTGCTCAGCCAATGGGATGCTCGCGTCTCATCCGCCTGGAGGGGAGCAACATCATCATTCCTGGCTGTAGCAACAGTTTCCTTTCAATGCTCCTGGACTCCCCCTCAGATGCTGTTCCCGTGCAAAATGCTACGCTTTTGTGCTCTCAATGACTGCGACGCCGCTAACTCGCCGCCTGTTATTGGTTCTGCATGAGAGACAAATGCAGTATTGACTTTGTCATCGCCAGTAAAAATTGGTTCCATATTTCAACAGATACCTTTCTCATCAAATGATTCATTCCTGAATGGTATCCAGGAAAATATACAGTATACATATTTATTGTATATCCGATACGATAAACAGTATGAATATTAATTTCACCATATTGAATATTTTTTCACTCCTATGAAACAGATTTAATGAAACAAATTCAAATAGATTAATAACCCTAATAATTAGCCTAAAGAATAGAATCAGAATGCCCCATTCCACATTTAAAAGCCCATATTGTATATTAAATCACAATTCAAATCAGGCAGTGATTGTACTCTATAAATAATTATATCACTGCCACAATTCAAATCAGACCCAACTCACCACACCACTCTAGCTTGGACCACAGATAACGTAAATCTCTACACAATTCTCTATCTCTATCTCTAACGTAAATCTCTTATCAAAGATTTACGTTATCTGTGCTTGGACTGAGGAAGGACCTCTGGAATATTTCCTTCAAAATGGAAGTTTCTAAATGTTTTTCTTGTAATAAGTTTGTTTTGCTATCAGTGTTCAGTGTAAGTATTGTACATTAATATATTCATAACATTGTAGAGTCAATTTTTTTTGGAGAATGGAAAATTCCCTTTTGTCAAGTCAAATATTATATAGTTTCTCACGGTGAGCGAGAAACATCATGATGAGCAAATGTCTGGAGTAAATATATTATAATTACCAACACAAATCTGGCTTCAGTCGGTGATGGTATCAACACGAAATCATGATTCTGTAGCTCAAATTGTCATAATTTTACCTATAGTATATATAATTATACCGTCCAGCTCTTAAACATCTACAGTACTTAATTCCCCTTCACTTGTCAGATATTTAACAAGATAGGAACCAAGAAAATTTCAACAACTTTATGAATTTTCACTTGTGGGCTTATAATAGCACGTGAGTTACATAAATTTGTAATTATTTGACACATGAATAGACCCATAAGTATTTTTGACAGTAAAGTCGAGGATGCCCAAGAGATGGATCAAGGATCGAAATTTACAAAACAGATCATAGATTCAATAATTTATTTGTAGGCCCTCCATTACTGTCTTAAAAAATTTGAATTGTGAATAGAGTCTGAAAACCAGTAAGCTACTCAAGGAAAAGTATTACCTATTTTCTTTTTCTTTCCCGTTGAGTTTTTGAAAAGTAAGAGTTAGAAAAGAAAGCTGACTTATTATTCCGATTTGCATCCTCTTCCACTGTGAATCGGAATACAAGTGGCTGTGTTAGATCCTGGCTGTATGACGCACTTTGTTCCAGTCTGACACAGGACTAAAGCACATGGATTCACTGAAATAAATTGATCAAAAAATGAAAGAAAGTATTATTATAATTGTCATATTCTACGTCATAAAAATAAGATTTCCTAATATTCCTAAGATTCCCTAATATTTGTAAACCTGAACCAAGTTCCATTCCCGATTCTTGAGTGAGAAAAAGTTTGTTTGTTAATACACATCAGTCTATCCCAGATACGAACACAAATGAATATGATATAGGCCTACCAAAGACGATATTCTATTAAAAAAATATAATTGCCTTTTATGAAACTAAATGTTACCACAAATGTAGCAATTTCTGTTATTTAACATTTTATTCACGTACATATCTTCGTAACAAGGAATCCATGTTTGTAACAAACTAGCAACTTCTCTTATTTTGATCGAAAAACTCAAGGCCCAATTCACACAGAAGAGATGTGGCGGAGACGTGGTGCGGACATATGGATCATACTCTAAAGTATACAAACAAATAGTCCAATGCACACTGAAACAGCTGCTTTAGGTGGCATTGGACTATTTTGTATGTATAGTTTAGACAATCATATGTCCGCGTCACCTCTCCGCCACGTCTTTTCTCTGTGAATTGGCCCTAAGATATCGAGAAGGAATCATAATGTTTTTTCACCCTACTGAATAAACTTCCTGACCACGGTTGATTCACCTAATGGAAATTTTCCAATAGATCGACATGTTAAAAAAAGTCAAGGCGTATGCTTTCTTAATGGCTATACAGTGAAATCTAGTCTTACCATCAGGTACACATTCAGCTACAAGCTTGCAAGGTGGGGCTGAGCATTGTTCATCCGGTTTTGATTGGCAGTGAGTTCCTGACGCACATCGCACAGTGGCGCAAGGATCTATTGGAATATCAAGCCAAAAAGTATATAAATATTTTAAAACATTCACTCAAAATTGCATTTATTGATACATTAAAATAACGTCGACTGACTCAGTAGAATGAAGATTATTTGCAAAAATATTGTCAAAGCAGTACAGTAGTGATAATGATTTTAAACGCTTCCTCAAATACATTATTAAAACACGAATTGAAATAATTTTTTATCATTTTTTCTACTTCTCAATGGTGTTATTCATTAGATTTATAATTCAATTTACACATTTAAATAGAGAACTCTATTTCAAGGCCTCTTTTAATACTAACAATGAAAACTATCAACAATATTAGAGAGATGGTTTCTTACCATCTGCTACACATCGACCAACTGCGGGTGGACAAGGAGCCTTGAAACATTGCACTTGCCTTGGCTCGCAGTGATGTCCTGCGCTGCACTTTACCGTGTCACAAGGATTGGTTTTTGCTGGAATATCTGAAACACATATTGAAATTTTGTAGTAGATAAAAAATTATCTTTTAAACATTCAAAATCTTAAATTTTCGATTATACAGCTCTCTTGATAATACTATAGTCAATGGATAGATCACAGATAAGACATTTAATAGATTATTGATTATTTGGTTAATATATACGGTATTGTATATATTAGTATTCATTGACATTGTCTTTCATTATCTAACAAATTTCATCATCAGTTAGGCCTATCACTAACAAATATCGTTAGCCTATCCAAGGGCATATTTAATTGTTGAATGTATATAAATTATTATTATCGACTGAACTAAGATATGAAAATCTCATTCACATTTGTTTTCAATATATTCACCAGTTGGTGGAAATTGATATGCAAGTAGATAAATAATTTATTGCATTATTGCATGTAGATATAATTTCAATCAATTGACCAAAATCGTGAAGCGCATGCTGCAACCCTGGGTTGGACGGACTCATGGTGTGATGAAGGGCATTTTACACCTTTCCCCAAAATTCTACCATAGTCTTGTCAACATAGCGGAGTTTTAAAAATATCACACTATAAAGTATGAGAAATTGATGAATTTTTTAATTTATGTACTTGATCGGTTTGGAGAAGAGTATTTCCGAAGAAGGGTTATCCTTATCAAAGATAACAGAGGAATTATTATCGTATAATAATTTTCGTATCGTATAATAATCGTATCATGATTATTTTGTCTTGGAAAGATTTTGTGAGATAGAAAATCACTAGAGAATTTTTACAAGAACTTATCTTTGAGACAACTGAACAAGTGTAACCAATAGAGAATAGAGTTTGCCTCAATAATAGAGAATAGAGACGTGTAGTATAAATTTGACTCTTACCATTAGGTACGCAAACACCTCGACAAGGAGTCGTGCTACATTGTCGCTCACAGCGAAATCCTGACCGGCAACGTATAACGGCACAAGGGTCACTGTTAGCTGAAATAAATACAGGCATATTATTTAATATCACTTCATTGAAAAACTTTAGTTGAACATTCTTCATTATTTTTAAAGCTGTATGTATTGATAAAATGCTATTCCATTATTGTTCACATAAGATTGTTGATTAACTCATGAAATAATTCATTGACCTCAATAATTGAGCCTTAAATTCCATAAGATGAAATACGGTAGTACTGTTGAACAACTGACTACAATCTGCCCACACAACTCTACTATTATTTAGCAATCCTTATTACTATGTATGTCTAGTGTGTGGGCAATTTAAAGTCAACTAATCAATTTAGACCTATATTATCTTATGCACTATGATGAAAAATTTGATCTTGAACAAACAACGTTGCTAATAACCATCTTAAACCATGTTAATAAGATAATATGAAAACCCCCTTCAGTGACCGAAGTTCAAGAATGTATCTGTTTGATTAAAAAAATTGAAAAAAAGTATTTTATATAAAATTATTATAATATTAATTATAATTATTATATAATATGATAATAATGAAAAATAATGTAGATCCCATTTTAGACTACTCTAGTGGAGACGTTCTTTTCCACCACTATCAAAATTGAGTGAATCGGGTAAAAGTAATATTATTCCAAATGAATTTAAAATACTTCCAAAATACAAATGGATTATACATTATACTATAGGTTGGAAATATAGTATAGTATGAGTAATTTTATAGTTTGAAAATAATATTTCATATGAAATAAATAAAAAAAATATTGATTATGTACTAGGCCTATATGAATGAAAACAAATGTAGATCCCATTCCCTATCCTGGTGGAAATTTTCTTGCCCACTAATAGACTAAGTAAAAGGGAATTGGGTAATAGGGTTAAAAATGTATAGCTACTTTTATAAAAGTATTAGATACCTAATACTATTAGGTGGAATTGAAGATCTCTAATAGAGAATGGGGAGTGCCATTGCAAGAGAAGATCAAAAGGAGATAGGAGATAGGAGGAGATAGTGTGTGCGTGTGTTATCCTTACCTTTTAGTATACATTGAGCTACAGGAGGACAAGGAGCTCTTATACATTGGACCTCCTCCAATACACATTCTTCTGTCTCACTACAGTTCGCACTACTACAAGGATTGTCTTGTGGGGCACCTGAAATCATCGCAAAAACCAACAAGGAATCAATTTCCAGCAATTTAACATGTAAAACTTAAATATTACTATTACAACCCATGTAATTCATTTTATAATTATAATTATACATAACTTAAACTTCATTGGCAAAATAGGTTTTGTGTAATTTATACTGTTCAATGAATAACATTTGCAGTTTATTCAATTTCTTATCCAGATAATCTTAAGACTATATTTTATCTCTCATTGGTTGACTCTATTATTATGACTACTACACATAGAAATCAAGTGGAATAGCATTATAAAAATAGAGTACACACTTGCACACAACTCTCTGTGTATATCAATATACATAAAAAATAAGTAATACAGTATATAGGTATCTACTTGAGAATACAGTACTGAAATACAGTTACAATGTATAGATAGGAACAGAAGGAATAAAAGTTATAATCGTGACCAGGACAGTGCATAGAGCGCTACCTATCAGTGGTAGAGAGAAGTACTATGAGACACTCTCTCATTTCAGCTAGTCACAGTCGCGAATCTTAGCACAAATTTAGCTACATAATAATAATAACAATAATATTCCAATTCAGCAACAAAGTAAATAAGGGATTTATTAAATACTTTACGTTAAACTCATCATAAATTATTGTGAGCTTTTGAATTATTGTAAGTTATTGTAGCTGTAAATAGCTAAGCTATTTAGTAATCAGAATAGAAATACCCTATATGCAAAGATACAGAAAAAATTATCTACTGAAACAAACCTAAAAGATAGGTAGTAATTTTCATAAAATTAATATTTGAAAAAAATTAACTCATCGACATTCTTTTTTAGCTATTTTTTTGTCATTCACATGGATTGCCGCACAAGCTATTGAATAGTCAGTTAGGCTTATAATAGAAATGAAAGTAACTTATTTTGTTATACTAGACAGAGTAGGGTGCAGTAGGCTACTATTGAAAATGATTTTTTTTCACTTACAGCTTTTCAAGCAGATACCACTTGTACAACAACCACTACAGCAACGACTGTTCGATTCACACTGTAAAAATATAAAAAAAAAACTCAAATTAATCGGGGGTACCCAATTTTTTATTTCTATTGACATACATAGTACCGTACTACATTAAAAGTATAGGCTATACAACAATACCGGTATGTCATTCTTCAAAATTCAATTTCTAGCAGGCTACCTACTTCTGCATTATAACACTTCCAATCCAATCACTATGATTCAGGGAAAACTGAGATCCCAGTTTTAATACACATTATTTATGTAGAAATGTCTACTTCAATTTTATTTTTTCCATATTGAATGTTTAGACAAAATCAATTGAGTGAGTGATTACTGTACAATTTAGAGTAAAACTAAATTGAGGGAGTGCTAATAATTATACTTGAGATAATAATAATAACTTATATCCATTGATAGGGAGGAAGTATAGGTGCCCTAGATTGTAAAATACAGTAGGTTCATAATATGATTGCCATATCTAATTCTGATAGAAATGAAATCACTTTTGCGTAGGCTACCATAGTGTAGGCCTATAAGTTTATTCAAAACTGTTGAGCCTGACTTCAGGTTTAGACAATAATAAATTAAATAATTTTATGTCATAAATTGACAAAGCCTCAAACCTAATAATTGTTATGTCATTATGTTAAGGCTATACTCACCGGTCTTCCAACCTCATGGCATGGCTCATTTGCCAAACTTGATGTCATACAGAACACACCCACACATAAAGCCAGGCATGTCTGCGCTGATATTCTTGTCATTTTTCTTGGAATGAAGATTATTCCACTCACAATGTCTTGTAGAAAGCTTGAAAGCTGAAAAAACCACAAAATTCCCACTAAGAGTAATTAAATAATTAGCGTTAAAACTTAATGGTTTTAAGCGTTAATGATGATTAGAGTAAAGTGATAAATGAAATAATTGATAAAAACCACTTTTATTTTATCGCAATATCTTATTCCCACCAAAATTTAAATCCCCACTCGTGACAATTTGGGATAATCAACATCCCTCAACACAAGCTTAACTTACATTTATTGTTAGCAAAAGCATTTTTAAATAATCGTAAGAATGGAAAAATAGGATGATTTTTGTAAATATTTCGTACTGTAAGATACTAATTTTATTTATTTATTATTTTTATGATGATATCCACTACGGTACTAATAGAGAAGATGTTGATTTTGTTTGATTTTATGTCAATACTCATGACTATTATTAGGTAATAATAAGGTGTTTTACACATGTATCATGTTGAGAAATAGGTAAAAAATAGATTCCGTCTGAACACAGTTTTTTTGTACGGTACATAATTTTCCAGTGATCAAATTGTTTTATTACAAGTGAGAATAGGCTTGATCAGCCAATCTCACCAAAATATTGCTGCGAGGAGATGAATGCGAATTTCTGTATATCTCCTCCAATTCTCCTTGTGTTACAGTTACACATTAGTAAATCAAGTTGTTGTCTTAACTGAGATGACTTATTATGATGAAGATGACTTATTGAAGTGAAGATAACTTAATATTGATGGATAATAATCCTTACAGTAAGCAATAAAAAAAGTTGTAGGACCCGATCGATTAGTTGAGACATGAGGCTTGTGTTCAAGTGCCTTGGTCAATGACCCATCGATAAAAAAACGACAGAAAGGTGAACATAAATTATGAGGCCACTTTATTGACGGCACTATCAAAAAATTCTTCTTCAACCATAATTATATTTTTCCCCGTGTTTACTCCCTGTATACTATCTGTTACCTATCTATCCTTCTGTTACACTTGTTCACTTGCACCTAAATTTATATTCTAAAATGTAAAATATTGTTATTAGTGTAATATTGGAATAAAAATCAATTTTTCATCAAAATTAAACTAGCTGTGTGATTATAGGACTAAATAGGCTAAGTTTAAATAAAAATGAAGTTGTCAGGAAAAGTCAGTTTAAAGCGGTTCAATTCATTAATTTAATAATTATGGTAAATCAATAGTGTGAGCTTTGCGGTAGAAACGCTCACAATACTATAAGTGATGAGATTATTTTATTATTATTACTTTTTTAATTATTTTTCTGACAATCAGTGATAAGATATTTTCGTTTTTGATGAATAGTTTCAACACTACTGATAAGTAGACCCATTGAATTAGGGAATAACAAATTAGTAGTATGGCTTCTAAACATTCAATAAATCATGTAAACAACTATGCTAATGTCTTCAACGTTTATTTTTACGCTCATATGAAATTTTATCATTTTTGTGAGTTATTAGGCTATTAAAAAAATTACATTCTATGTGCAAATATTGTAAATAAAATGAATGTAATATTATTACATTTTGGGAGTTATTCTTTTTAAAAAATTATCAAAAAAGTTAAGCTGACGATGTAAATAACACAACATGCTTCAATAATAGCTTTAATTTTACTGTTCCACTATATCAGTATATCAGGAGATAATATAAGTGTAAAAATAGGAGATCTATGTAGGAGATAATATTAGTGTGCATTTTTTTACAAGAAATGTAGACGATTATCTATGAGAATAACTGTTAGGAATGAAGTTGAATTTGGATAACTCTCCAAATATTTTCAGAAATATATTTCTAAAAAAATACAATAGAAGCATAACATGTGAATTAGATTAATGCAAATTGTTTTCACTTCGTATGAACAATGAGATATATTGTGGTTAAAATCTGGTCACATTCAATTGAATTGCCTCAACAATTATTAAAGTGTTACAAAAATACTTTAATGAATATTTAGATAATATTATCACTACTAATAAGTAATATTTATCGAGATATCCATTAAAGTATTTTTGTGAACACTTTATTCATTGTGTAGAAAATTCGATTGATTGAAACTTAACTTCTGCCTTTCTCTAACGATTGAGCATGCATTTAACTCCTTGAGTGATAAAAGTTATAAGAGATGAGACCTTTTAAGAAAATACCAAGAAATTATAGCCTAATATAATGTACATGGCTGAGCTTTGACTAAAAACAGACATTATTAGTCAGAAAAAAGACTATTCAAAATTAGAATCAATTTTAAAAGAACCAATTATAGATAACGATAGAGAAATTGACAGAAAAATTTGTGTTCGTTTGTATTTCAATGGTTGGTCACGATTCAAGATATTTGAATGGAACCTTAAGAAATGGAACAGAAGATAATAATATATGTCCACTAATAGGTGCTTCAACAATTCAAGCATGAACAGTCAATACAGAAACTGGTATTAATCATTGTATTATGAATACAGAACTAGAAAATATGGCAATTAAAACCAATACATAGTTCATTTTTTTTCTAAAAAGCTTGCTAACTTCTGTGGATTTTATCGCTATTATCCATTACAGTTAAAAATGTTAACGTTTATTCAAAATAATAACTACAGTAACTAATTGTACATATTATTTTTATATTAATTTGATTCGATTAAAGCAAATGGATTGATAAAACAATAGATAAGGCATTAAAACGTATCTTTATGTTGCAAATTCCTAATCATCACTTTATTTATAGTAGAAACCTTCAAGAAAAGACTAATCAAATCGCGAACATGTTATAATAATATTTTCCTTATTATTAATATAAAGAATGACTATAATAGATCTTAATATAAAAGTGGGTGGCTTTTTCCAGATACAATTCAATTATATTTTAGGCGAAATGATTTGCTGAAAATCTTTGATGTATTTTATCATAAAGATCAATAATTTTATTTAATTAATTATCAAAAATAAAACACCAGATAAACCCCAAGCTACTTAACCCATTCACTATTTCTTTTTCCTGTTTCCATATTATTATCATTTTTCAATTCGTAAAATTTTCTACCAAGCGTTGTCTCATCAATTATTCTTATTCAAAATTTTGTTTCCTCACAAATCAGGAAAATACTTGTCTAATGTCATCGCTCAACCAAGGAATTTAATGCTGCTAAGCAAATAATTCAAGAGACACGCGGTTCTAATTTCTATTTATTTCAAAAAAATAAACAAAAAAAAAAATGTTCAATAATCTCATGCTGAATCATTCTACATGAAGTAAATGTAAATTTGGCTCAGGCCTGATAGGATCAACTTCTTCGGCTATCTTTTGCTTGAATTGCTTACTCCCAACACATTGAATTATTCTTGGTCCTCAGTAAACATTTATTTCTGAGTCTCACATCACTATTCCATTGCCTTATATTTCTTAATTGTTTCAAATTTGGTGATAATCATCTCATTGTTTTTATTCCGTCAAATTGATTTAATTTTATAATATATACAGTACTTTAAAGTACACATAAATAACAACATACACAATATAGTCAAATTGCTGTAACAAATGAATATCAGTGAATTGTTATTACTGTATTATTGTGATTATTGTTGAAAAGATAAAAACATCAAGATAATAATATCGTAACACATCAAGAGTCTATAAATAGGCTACCACATCATATCACATAGGTATAAAAGAGTATGTTAGCATAACACATAATATACATACAAAAGAATTAAATAATCCTGTGTTATTTTTTCTTATCTAACTCCTTTATTCGAAAATATACATCTATTTCACTTGAAACCCTTTCCTTTTATTCCGATCAAATAATTTATTGGAATAAAACAAATTACGGCGAGCAAGTTAATTCACATAATTCAGTATTTTATGTTATCGAAACTTTATCAAGTCTATATATTTCTTAATAAAATTATAAAATCAATTCTATTGATGTCTAGTTTTACTCACTACAAGGAAGTTTCGAGCAGATTCCACACAGACTTTCAGCGACCGGTCGAGTGATCTCAGTAGACGCAGATAGTACACTGGTATCAGATGGAGTCACACTGATGCGGTGGCCAGTAGTGTTGTCAGATGAGAACAGGGCAAGATCTACGAGCACTAGCCTTGATCATGCAGCCAATTTCTGTCGAAGAGGTGGAAATGTGTGCTTCTGACGTCAAGGCCAGGCCCATTCGTCAAAATCTTGATTAAGTTACATAGTTACATGTCATTATGAATTTATGAGATTGCTATCACGAGAAAACTAATTTCCTCATCAGTCTGGATCATTGTCAGAGACTGACTCATCCTATTTTCACTGTATGACGAAGTGAACCACATATGTCTAGACAGGAGAATGTTGGATAACTAGGACAGAAACATATTATTGTTTTTTTGTTTCTCTCTTGTGGCCACTGATGCTCATCTGCTTATTGAAAGTTGCACGATTCTCAAATTCATTTTTTTATTTATGTAACTGTCTTATAACAAATATTCTTGTATTCTTGACAACATAAGCAGAATAGTACCTAATCAAACTAATTGAGTAAGAGAGTAATCATAATAATATTATAATACTGTATTACTAGGAGATAAAATAACGTTTCTTCATGGAGATGGATCTTCTGTCTCTTGTAAAATAACATATAGAGGGAAGTTCTAGCAGATCTCCTTGAAAATAGTTCATAAGTCGAACCTTATCATTGTTTTAATAAATTTATAAAAATGGCAATAAAAGCAATTCAACCAAATTATGTTGTGGGGTTCAAAGCATATTCACCTTACTGCATAGATTAAAAGTTTACAAAAAGTATAATTTTGATTATTTTATTGATAGCATGATTTAAAAGATTGGAAAAAGTGCTCCTTTCATGTGAGAAGTTAGCCGATTATTTGAATTAATATTAATAAGCTAGTTATAAGCAAGTAAGCTTATTATTTGAACAATAATTATTTAACTTCTCACATGAGAGGAGTATCCGCCAAGCAAAAATCCATTACTTTTTCCAATATTTTGAATCATGCTACTAGTTAATTGATTAATCAATTAAAGTGATAATTTTATCTTTAAAATAAGTTTTTATTCTTGTATAAGGCTACGGTACATATGAATTTTTTGGCTAGTGCATTTTTCAAATTTCGAAAAGTTTTCACTAATTTATTATTACAACAGCTTTGTACGAAAATTAGGTTGTTAAGCGCTCACTCCCTAAGCTCATTCTTTGTTTCCTTTGTAGCACAGTGTTTTAAATGAGATAGTCAAAAAGTATTTTCGAAAAGTATCAGAAATTATTGCTGTACTATTTATTAGTACTCTTGTGACAATTCTGGAACTACGAGGCAAACAAACTAAAAGCACCGGTTAAAAGATAAAATTTCTTATTATCAGTTTCAACGAACACACCCATTAAGTTGAGGCGCACTCACGCGTGTCTGGTCTCTCTCACTTTGTCAATGCCTCTCCGTCACTCATACACGCACACAGAGACACATTCAATAGTTGTGAAACCGAGGTAGAGATTAGCCTACAAAAACAACATATTGAAAACAGGTACTCAGAATCGACTCCACTGCAAACGAAGTGATTAAACGCACACTTGGCCAGGGCGGAAAACTCTCTCATAGACTATTATTATATCGTTCACGTTCGGTATCGCGAAATGCATGACTATGGATGATTACTTACAGTGCTTCCTTACTGTAGTGCAGTGAAATAAAGAGTTAGTTCTCAGAAGTGCTTTTTTCAAAGTTATTCATAAATGGCGTAGTAAATATCTATATGCCTTGGAAGAAGACATGCAGGTGAGGTTAGTTCTAAATTTTATTTCTATTAAAATACATTATTCAGTTATGTAGCCCAAACTATATTTATTTCATTTTATTTATTTATTTCATATTTCATATATTTCCTCACATGAGCAAAAAAAATGTCTCATCCACAGCAATCAACGCATTACCGTATTCTATAACTATAAGAAAACATAATAAACTGTAAAGAATTAAAATTATTTTGAATGAGTAAGAAAACATAATATACTGTAAAAAATCAAAATTATTTTGAATGAGTGCATAGTAATGTAATTGATAATGATATAGATCTGCGGGACTTGATTTATTTTTATTATATATAATACTTCTTTTAAAAAAATACATTTTATTTTGCGTCTTCACGATAGCTTAGATTAATGAAGTGGTTGATTCAACATGGTAGCTTTTATTAATGGACATTCAATGCAATGACAGAATAAATTTCTTGATTAATTTTGAGTGTAAAAGAATCAAATAATGGTATGCAGGGAAAAATAATTATTCCCAAAATTTGGCACCAACCAAGAAATAAACAACATTTTTTGTTTCTAAAATAGTTTGAATTAGTAATTATCAAGGCAAACTATGAAAGTAATAATTCATTTTCTCCAAAACTTATAAATAATCAAACATTATTTCTTATGTAATGATGTAATAATCGATAAATAATTCAAACAGAAAACACGTTAAATTACGAATGACTTTGAATTTTATAATAGCCTCAAGTTTTGTTTTTTGATTATGAGAGTGATACACTGGAAAACGGTAAAGAGCATCCATATTATTTTGAAATAATTTTTTTAAACATTTTCAATCCGTTGATTATCGCAATAATTACATTTCTGTGAAATCCACTTATCATAACTTGCCAAGTGTAATAACTTGAACCAGGAAATATAGATGATATTATAATTGCACTCTTTCTGTCTGATGAACAATAAATCAAGTAAAAAATATCACAGTGTATAGTTTTAAATATTAAAAGCTCAAATTATTATTTAAATGATTTTTAACCCATTGTACTTTCAATGAATTATCAAATTAATATTTCCACATGGATGAATAATGTACTTAGAATGAATATTCTTAAAACAGACTAATATAGGAACATATTAACTCATCTACAGATTGATGAGAAAATTAAAATATAAGGAGAGAAACTGTGTTAAACTTTAACTCTTGAAATAGCATGTAGGTTATAATTTTATGGATATAATTTTCCATGTAAGTTTACCCAACAATTTTAGTAGTTTAAATTTCATTTCAGAAAATTATAAATATTGCAGTGAGGAAGTTTAAGAACCTTTTTTTATTATAACATTTTCAATCTTCCAATATTTCAATATGGCATCATTCAAGTTCTAGTTCAAATTATATAGAATATCAATCTTGTTCTAAGTATTTTTAATATTTTTAGTGTTTGAAAAAATCACTATTAGATCTATGTTATTTTCTATTCTCATTATAAACCAAGGTAAAAATAATATTATTTACCTATTCTATTTACCTTGTTACACAAACTAGATCAGTTTTAAGGTGTTTTCAATATTAAAAAACACATTCTTTTATAATATTTCAATTTATTGAGCTCTGCAGCTGCTTGATTATTTATTGTTGAATAGACAGATTCACTTGTATCCATACTTTAAATTTTGAATGATGTGAAATATATTATTAAGTATAGTGATATACTGTATCTACTCTACAGTATTTCTTTTCAATTTCGTCTAATTGTTAATATTATAACTACAATAAAAATAAGGATTTCGTTTGTCTCTGAGCATGCTAAATGTAACTTGTAACATTCATATTCAACTGCCCGAATATAAACTTAAATTGACTTGAGCTTTTGTTTCATAATAAATAAATATATAGTGAGTTGAAACATTAATTTATTAAGTACCTTTTATAGGTACCTGCAGTATTATGTGAACTGAATAACTATAAAGTAACTCTATAAAGTTGACTATAAAGTCAACTATAAATCCTTACAGTATAAAATTTAATTTTTATAGCATTAATGTATAAATTTAACTAGTTTCAATGTATAAATTACCAATTTTTTAATTTTTTACGGTCATTCATTATCTTCTTAAAATATCAAATTCTTAGGGTTTTAATAATGTATTTGTTTGTGTTAATTTGCAGCAAGTACTGATAATCACAGCGGTACTAGCAAGCCTGCATGCGACCACGTCAGGATGGCTGGTGTGCCCTCAGTACTGTGTCTGCCAAGCGCATGGCAAAGTCAATTGCAGCCGGCTAGCCCTGCACCAAATGCCCACATACCTTCCAGCTCATGTAAGCCTGTTTTTACACTCTCAATGCCAGTTAGTGCATTTTTTAATAATTTTTCCCCCTTAATTTTGAGACAAAAATAGCAGAGAATATTTCTCACAGTCCACTTTATAACGTTGCATCCTGACTTAGTACACAGAGAGAAAGTATCAACTTTGAGACAAAAAAGCATCAGAGAATATTTTAGCGAACTTTTCTACCGCCTGTAGTACACAGAGGGAAAGAATCTTTAACTTTGAGACAAAAATTAGCAGAGAATATTCTTAGCAAACTTTATAACGTCGCATCCATGGGGTAGAGATTAAATTTCATTTTAGAATCTAGATAAATTTCAGTACAAAAAATGAACACAGCACCCAAGTGCAAACAGCATCCTTCAAATCCCTTACCTTCAAATAATAACAATTTAATACACACATAAAATAGAAAAACCTGGAGGATTAGAAAATTATTACCTACCTCAATAAAATAATAGATGATAACATTTAATGATGTTGTTGTGTAATAATTAGCCTATTATTGATGTATTGTTATATTTAATAATATCTATTGTATGTAACATTATAATATTATCTATTGTATATATAATATATATAACATCTATTGATTTACATAAATTTGTTGGAATAATTTATCGAATCATAGAGCACAACTTTATTTAACGAATGAGGACTAAGTAAAATTAAATGTTGGGGATATGAACTTCAACTTAATTACATCTCGTCTCTTCCAATTATGTAGTAACTTGATAAAATGAATCTCTTCTATTGTAATGTGTATTACAATACGCATTAATATATTACAATACGCGAAGCTTCTGATTCAATTTTTTCAGCATTTTTATCTGCATCATAAGGCCTATATAATATATTTTCAATTCAACAAGGTTATCAAAGGAAAATATACTATAATAGGCTACATTTTGAAAAATTTTAAAAAACCTTATTCAGTAACTATTTGATATTTTACTCTTAGCTGGGGAAGGATAGTCTGAAATCACTATTGAGTCCTCAACATGCATCAAAAACCAGTAATATAGGTATACTTATAATTATAATAGTAGCTATGAAATAAATTTATATCAGTCATAACTTTGTATGACATCACGACATCACAATTAAAGCTATATTGCTAACTTTGTCATCTCCTATTATGAGTGTAAAATAAATTTGGTTAATACTATATTATATTTTTTAAATGTTTGCTGGATCTATTATTATTCAAGATTTTAACTACAAAATTATTGCTAACAGTTTCATATGTTGATTCAGAATATTTTTGCCAGAATTAAACTGATTTTTTTGGGTTGTTATGTTGTTATGGATCCATCCTTTTCTCACTTGATCAAAATATAGACATTAAATTGACTTAGAACGTAAGATTGTACTCACAAATTATGTGTTGATGTACATTTCGCGGTGCTGTGCCGCATCGTCGGAATACGTGTACAGGTGAATTTTTTTAATGGTTACTATAATTTTGCAGATAGAAGAGCTGAGTCTATCAGAAAACAGACTGCAGCAGCTACCCGACCAGTTGTATGTGCCTCAAATGCTGCAGCATTTGGACTTGTCGCGCAACTTGCTGCAGACTCTACCAGAACATGCTATCGGCGACTTGTGGATGCTGACGCATCTTGATCTGTCAGAGAACAGATTGCACAGGATAGCTGACTTAGCACCTGCTGTTCAGAAACTGCGGCGTTTGACGGCGCTGCACATGCGAGCCAATCCATTGGGACGCATTGACGGTCACTGTCATCACAACTCTGTGCGTAAATCACTTCAATACATGCAATATTATAAGCTAGAACTCCTATTTTGGAATAGAAATACCGGGTTATCATAAAAGAATGGTGCGGTTTCAAAAGAATTGGTGCGATTTTGTGACAAACATTTGACGCGGATCAGTTCATGATTCCTGTCTAATTTAGGTTGTTTGGCTTGAACACTTGTTTCTATAAAAATTCAATCTTCGCACCAATCGCACCATTCTTTTATGATAACCCTGTATAATATCTCAGCCAGGATGAGGAAGATACTATC
Source organism: Laodelphax striatellus (assembly GCA_017141395.1). NCBI lineage: Eukaryota > Metazoa > Arthropoda > Insecta > Hemiptera > Delphacidae > Laodelphax > Laodelphax striatellus. The sequence continues at coordinate 35,163,863 of CM029530.1, read as the reverse complement.
AATATAGAAACTGTCACCACAACTCTGTGCATATGTCTTTCCAATAATACACTCAATGAAACTCCAATTTATTCTTCCCACTTTGAAATAGAAAAATAATTTCTCATCCAAGCTGAGATAGATACTATAAATTTAATTTAATAATTACTTCAGAGCTGATTGGAATGTTGTTATTCATATCCATATGCCTCATAATTATATTTGTTGAATTTTGGAAAGAAATAGTTATTTAATAAGAGGTGTTTAAATAAGTCACTGTTGTTCCCCTCCAACCATTGTTATTTCTGCATTAATAATCAATACTGCGTGAATCTGATAGGAAAGTATAGAATGAATAAAAAAAGGTTATTGGTAGATGTAGTATATTTTGAAATGTTATTTCTGCATCAATAGTAAATAATGCGCGAATCTGATAGGAGAATATAGAATGAATACAAAAAGGTTATTGCGGTATAGATGTAATATATTTTTAAATGTTGAGGATTTGCTGAATTTAGGACAATTTTTTTTTAGAATGAGCGGTTGATGAAGTATGAGTTACAAACTAGAAATTATTGGGAAGAAAAGGAGTTGCCAAAAACTAACTTGATTGGATTTAATGTCCTCAATTTCCTTTGTTTCTATCCAAGATCCAAGAATAAAAATCATAGTAGGTATTATGATTCAATTAACTTATCAGAAATCAGCTGTCCAGTAATAATTAAAATGCTGAATCTCGCAGATTATTGAAAAGGTCTTTTAAAAACTTTAAAGGTCTTTAAGACTTTCAAACCTTTTGATTATTGTGTCGAAATCACTGTTTAATAATTACTGGATCAGCTGATTTATGACAAGTTAATTGGCTCCTGCTATATTATGATTTTAAAAAATATATAAATAAATATTGGATGTAGTCATTTTCTGGTCACACAGTCATTTATTTCAAATAATCTTATAATATTAAGCTTATATAGAATAACAGAGAAATAATGTTGTAATAGTTAATGACATAATTTTGTAAACATTATTGAATAATCAGTTGTAATTTTAAAAATGTTGGCAATAGATATGTAAATGTTTCAGGCAGCTGTAGGTACGAACAGTGTAGTGCTGCGCAGTGCTAGCCTGTCTGAGCTGAACGTGGCTGACTGCGGCCTGAGTCAGATCGAGCGCTGTGCGTTTGTCGGCCTCACCAACCTGACACGACTGACGCTCGCTGACAATCCTCTCGAGCACTTCAACGGCCTCGTCTCGTCCACACTGCGACAGCTCGACATATCCAACTGTCGACTGACTGTTGTCGCCAGTGACGCCTTCTTGCACACACCTGCTTTAATGTAAGACCAATAGAAAGCACTTAGCAAATAGGATAGGAGAGATTCACTCATTAGCCTACTCATTAAAGTAGGTTTTTGCTTCTGCGGCTGAGCACCAGATTCCGGCTACCGTTAGTCAAAATAGCTACTAATTTTAACTAACTTTTAACTAATTTTAACTAATTCTAACTAACTTTTAATTAACTTGAAATGAAAATTTACTAGAATAACCATGCAAAAATAGGAACCATTTAGTATGAATATCGTTAATTCACTGAATTTATTAATATTCAGTATTTAATATACGAGTAGGCACAATTTTTTGTTTGAAAAAGTTGCTATTTTGACTAAAGGTAGCCGGAGTCTGCCGCTCAGCCGCAGAAGCGAAAACCAACTTTAAGAAAAGCTTCAAATGTCTGTTTAAATATAACTTATACTGTATAAGACATCAAAAAGTACTTTTGATTGAGAATAGGAATGATATTTCTGCATACACCAGCTTCATTTCAAGATTCGGTATCCTAGAACAATCTAAAAATAAAAATAAGCTATAAGTGTGCTACTGTGAGAACCTTCACTTTTTTTAAATCAATAAACTTAATAACATTGATGAATGTTTAATGAGCTTAGTTAGAAATTAGAAATTGTACTATGAATTGACTATTTTTATTTATTATAATATTACTGCACATGCGTCCTACCTTATTATTCATAAATTTAAAAAAATCAGAGAGATATTGTATGAATAATGGATATGAAATACCGGTAGGCCTATATCAAATAGAAATAGTCAATATTCATTTTGAAATTTCTATGATACTATGAAGCTTTTCAACTCAAAATTTCAAAATAAAGATTCAAGAAGTATCTAAGAGAATAGTCTATCTTTTATTGATTGGAGAACATTAATTTTCAATAGAGTATTAAAAGTAGGTCATGCACAGTACTATTATATAAAAAATTTAAAAAAATCATCAATAAATGTCTACTTTACAATCAAGCTCATCAGATTGCTCTATGAACTGTTGAACTCTAGATTTATTTTAATGAAAAATTCAAGAATATTACTTTGAAATAAAAATGACAATAATAGAATGGATAAAAATAACTACTATAATTCAGATCAGATAGCAATATTCATCTTTAAAATTCAAGTAAAGTTCATCAGATTGCTTTATCAACTTCAGATTATTCCTAGATGAGGATGTTGATTTTTGAACATCTATTCAAGATGCAAACAATATTATTTTTTAAATTACAAAAATCGTGGAATAATAATAATCATGAGGATAAAATTTTGGAAAAACTCACTTTTTGTAATTGCTGTATGTAAAAAATAAATACTATTGAGGACGCCATTGGATGCATTCCATATTGACTTTCTTAGTACTGTATACCGTCCATTCTATTATATACATTTCAATTATTTTCTCTAAAAATAATAATTAATTATTATTAATTTTTAATTTCATTGGTTTCAGGTACATGGACATATCTCGAAATCCAAGAGCTAATCTCTTACCTAGCACAAAAAACAGAGAGGATTCTCCCACCATCATCAACTACATGTCAACATCACTGGTCCACTTGGATGCATCAGGCTGCAGCATGACCGATATCCCAGTGACAATTTTCCCCAATTTGAAACAAATATCGCTCAGAGCCAATGTTATGAGAGAGCTGCCATCGAGGACCTTCTACCGCGCCAGGCATTTGCTGGCCATTGATCTGTCTCGAAATCAGCTGACAGAGATTGGAGACTCCACTTTTTTAGGAGCAGAATCGCTGACTGTGCTGAATCTCTCAGAGAACTTTATTATCAGTGTTGATGCAGCTGCTTTTTTACAAATGGTTGACTTGGTGTATCTGGACCTGAGCCACAATCAACTTAGACACTTGACTAATATCAGTGCACCAGCCATGACTCGACTCATCCTCAGCCATTGTGCAATTGAGGAGCTGCCCAGTGTTTTACCACATTCAATATCACTTGACATCTCTAACAACCCCATTTCCATTCTACCAGATCACCTGTTTTCTTTTCATATTCAGGAATTGGACCTCAGTTACTGTCGCTTATCCTCAATACATAAATCAACTTTTGAAGGGATGATCGCTCTGAAAAAATTGGATCTGCGTGGTAATCGTCTCACTCTGCCCTTTGACATAGGAGTTCTATCATCATTGAAGCAGTTGAAAGCCCTGAGTGTAACTGACAATCCTTGGCAATGTGCTTGTGATAAAAATGTCTCAGGAACAACAAAAATAGAGAACTTTTTGAAATTTATGATCGAGCTAAGCTTGAAAACAAATGTGGATGAGAATAGTAACAATATTAATGAAAACAGAAATTACTGGAGGTTTTTTAATAATGATGAAAAGTATAAGAATGAGAATATTGAATTGATCTATGAAAATCGAAATACTTCAAAGGTAGACGAGATGGGAAGGCATTTGAAGTGTCGTCCATCCAATTCTAATGCGGAAATATTGTGGTCTCAAGCTTGCCAAGCACCAACAACCACAGAAAAGCCACGGCGAAGGAATCCTGAGCGACAGTGGATGGCTTTCATTGTGACCTTTGCAGTTGTCTCATCGATTCTCATAGTTCTTCTTGTGCTGCGTCAAAATCTGGTTGAAGAGAGCCGGCTGAGAAGAAGAGCTCGAGAAGAGAGAGCCAACAGCAATTTGGAAGAAACAATGATAGCCTCAACCACACTGAGTGAGGGCGCCCCTTTGGCAGTGAGGCCAGTGCGATCACCAATTGCTGATATCTTGCAACTTCCTACTTATGAGGAGGCCATTCTGCTTCCCAAACCGATACCTGATGATTTCGGTGTTGAATCAAACAGTACAAGAGAGGTTGCCACTTGGATATCTCAAGAGAATAGTCTCGATGATGACGATGATGATAATGATGATCAGAATCAAATTGATGAGAATCATTGTTCAAACTTAAATCACAACTCAGAATCTACTACCTCTCTATGAGAAAAAGTTTATTATATTTGATTAAAGGTTTAAAAGAATATTTTCAAAAAAAATAGCAGGGTGATAAATTGATTTAAATTGAATTTTTTTAAAAGCTGCAATGAGTCCATACATGGATATTTTTAGAAACAGACTTTGTTATACTTTAGATGGTAATTTATATAAGGTACAGTCGTTGTACAATATACCTGAATTATGTATATGGAGTGCAGTTTCATGTAAGTCGAGTGCACATTTTTGTCAGTGGGGCTTTCTGTAGAGGTAGAGTCCAATAGTCAGTAGTAGTATGAATTTAGATGAAAGCTTTTCGCCTTCATCCATGTGTCATCTCGAATTAGAAAATCCAGTAGGAGAAATAATCAATTTTAAAGAGATCGTAGCCGTTTGGTTTTCATATATTATTGGCTCTTTATCATTTTAGAATTTTGCAAATTCAATTGAATTAGTAAAAATGAAAAGTTTTAGTCGAAGCTCACTACAATGGATGATTGTATCATCATGTTAGTTACATCTTAACTAACACTCAATACGTCAACCTTTTAACCTTTCATGTTGGAAGCTTTTATGGCAGCTATTTTGATTCTCTCTGCATCCACTGGTTCTTTATCTACTTATAGTTATCATTACCATATTTACCATATTATTATCGTTACATAATGTTTTGTGTCTATTAATACAAAAATCTATACCTGTATAGATTTATTATATAATTTTATTATATTCAGTGAATTACATTTGTTAGCTAACTTGCGTTTTTGTTGAAAATTATGCCTCAGCTTGACGTTGTCTCAAAAAATTCTTCACGAATTTTGGTGGAGAAAATTCCACTCACTAATACTTTTTAGTTTATCAGATTGCATGGTAGACGTGTCAGTATTTTTGTATGAGAAGAGTGAGCCTATTACTGTAATAATAAATAAATATAGATAATGTGATATTTGTAGACTGATAATTAAATAATTTTCTTGGATAATTAATATATCTCATTCAAGAGTGTGGAATACAATAATATTATTATTGGATTTATTGTACATATTTCAATAAGAATATTGTCATATTGTATTAGATTTTGTTTGCTAGGGGATGCCCACATTAAGCTCTAAGCTTGTGCGTGGGTAATGGGTATGATAATAAATTATGAAAATATAATAGAAATTATTATAATAAATTATTGAATCCAAATAATGAATATGTTCCTCATCTTTATAAACCTTTCTGTCTTGAGATATTTAAAAGATTGTCACACAATATTTACCACACAAAATTCACCAAACCCAACATACCATATTTATTTTAATATAATAAATTTATATCGGTTTCAAAATTTTTCACTTATTTAAGTGGGTTTACAAAGCTGCATGGAGCTGCATCAATGGTCTACATCTACAACGTTGAATTGGTGTTAGGTGACTACCAATATTCAAAAGCTATAAAACGACACACACTTCAAAAAATTCAATTTTTCTAATTGAAACTGGTTCAAATTCAACTATCTAAATCTGAGTAACCAATTTCTGAAATGTTATTGAGAATTGAGATATAACTTTCCCGCATTTGATTGAATCAAACTTGAGGAAATTGATTGTTGCATATTTCTTCAGTATAAAATCGTACTTGTTCAATTTTTTCAACTCGAATAATCTGTAACGTTCCATAATTCAATATAATATTGAACCCTGTATTTTCAGTTGATTTCTAGTTATAAGGATATAAAGCTAGATAATGTTTTCAAGAGCGATAAAATGACTCAAATCCGATTTCTCATTCAAGTCGAAAGTATTCGAATCATTACAATGATTATTGAAAGTGGAGTGTTCCCAAAGAAGTGTCTGGTTACTCTTTTTTAATTTAATTTTTAAACAAATTATTGTTTAAAAATACTAAAACTATCCCAAATATTTTGTCCACCAACTTCCATATCTCACAATCATATCTCCTCATTATAGTGCGTTAGATGGATATACATAATTACATATACATGCTCGAGCTATAAAAAGTTTGACTCCTCGAAATTAGTCCTAATAAGGCAGACTCCTGAGACAATAATCATATAGATTCTCTTTATTTTCCGTACCCTACTACCATAATTAGTTCTGCTTTCTAATAAAATCCCAGTTTCAAAACTTCTACACATTTCATTCTCTTCTCTCATCTTCTTCATCATCATTCTACTTCAATGTCTCTCTCCTCTCTCGATGTACTGCTCTCTCCACTCCTTTATAATTCTCTCAATATTCTCCTTCGTTTCTTTTATTTAGCTTGGTGAAATATTATGTCAAGCAACTTTGACAAAATCAAATGATTATGATGGGTGGAGGGGATCATTATCATCTTTTGTACTCCAATGTCTCTCCCCTCTCTCTCAAAGTACAGCTCTCCTTGTGTATATCATTTCATTTCATTTCATTTATTTACACACAATTTCCAAAAACAATACAATAATACAACGATGTTTTATTTCTCTCCAAATCATCTTCCATATCTCTCAAAATCATTCACTATTTCTTTTATTCAGCTTAGTGAAAAATCATTTCAAGCAGCAACAATGACAAAATCGAGTGAGTGGAGGTGGAGAGTGAATGGATGCGCGGTGTGGATAGGAAGGTGTCGCCGGCCAACTCGCAGAAAGTGGCAATGAACTCTGTGTCGCAGGGTGGGTGCTGTGGGGGGAAGAGGGCATTTATTCACCAGGTGGGCGCGTGCCGAGAGATTGGTGGAGTGGTCAGTCCTCATCGTCAGTCGAGTCGCGACGCGCGCCTCTAGCCTCGCAGCCCCTCAGTTGGCGGCCCGCAGCATCCTTCGCTCAGTGTCATCAGCCTCCAGCGACTGTCGCCGCGATGCTGGCTAGCATTCTGCTCATAGCATCCTCAGCTTTCCTCGTCCTTCCGCTAGTCGACGCCTACCAAGATGCCATTGTCATTGAAGGTAAGAAAAAATTCGACAAATCTCTCCTGAAGAAATCCGTTCGAAAAAATCCTCAAAATGCATTCCGGTCCCTGAGCAGGGCTGTAGTCAGACCGGTTTCACTGGTTATTTTTGTCACAAGTGTGATAACTTTTAAGACAACAAAGTCTGTGAAGCAAGTGTCACATGGTGGACCTAGTTTGCAGAATTTCGCCTCAGTTATTAAAATTTGATTTATTTTTATTATATTATCATTTTTTTTCTATTAGAGGCCTATTTCATAACATTTTTCAATTACTATTCAAAAGAGGAAATGTATACACATAGGCTACTTTTCTTGAATAGGACGACGGACTAAGTAATAAATTCGTACACCTATAATAGTGAGTACTATAGTGAGTACTCGCCTTATTCCAGTATTTCAGGACTCCTTCATTTCTATGTCTCTTCATATTGGTTACGGTTTTCTGCTATTTGGAATTTGTGGAGAAAAGATGACTGACCAAAATCTTGTGAGTTCACTTGAATTCAGCTCAATAATTCTCTGGGTGCATGAAAAACCAAAATAATTATTGGGTATATTCCTATTTATCAAACTCCGAATAAAGGCTACTAGGGATAAAGTTTAGAATTGATATCAAGCTCTATTTCAAGTGGTATTTCTGTGTCTATGTGTGAATACTGTTCAAAAACATAAAATAAAATCATATAAAAATAATAATAATATTTCAAGTGGTGAAATTATTTAAAAATTGTAAATGATTGAAATGATAAAATTCTAATATCATTTTTGAAACTTGAAAGATGGCAACTTATATAGGCCTAAGTTGAAGATGCTATACAAATCAAGTAACAAACACACTTATATTTCCAATCTAAATATGCAAAAATATCTAAGAATATTGTTCAAAGTGATGTAATTCCATACAACATGATATTTGGAAAATTCAAGATAAGTTTCAATAACTTAAAAATTCAATTCAAGAAAGTCTCTAGCTGGAAATCTTGTAACTCACTGATATGAATTTTTTTCAATTAGCTTACATCAATTCGATATAATGCCTGTAATGGATCAGTGTCAATAGAAACATTATATTATACAAATTTCCGTAGTGATAAGTGCCCGGATTTGGAATATTATAGAGCAAAATATTTATCCTGGCCACACAGGCACAGCCTCCACTCTCTGAACACGCAACACGATCGAACAAAACAGCCAGGAAGCTACTGTCGATGAGGTATCAATAATTGATGTCTTCCTGTCAAAATTGACTGTGGAATACCACCAGAAAATTTAAATGAAATGACCGTCAGCACAGGAACAGAAATGCTCTTAAAATTTCAAAATTCGGGACCTCATAGCTTCAAGTTCATGAACATGCTGGGACTGGATTCAATCTTCCATCAAGATTATCTCTCCATAAAAATGTCGTCAATATTCTACTTTTTCATATAAATGTCGTCAAAGAGCCTACTCTTAATGGCCTTGAAACCATGAGATTAAAATGAGAGTGATGGTTGCAGAATCACACATATCAAATGTCTATTTGTCAAAACACTTGAATGCACTGTTAAATGCCTTACGGTATGTCTCAATAGATTTTAAAATGTTTGCAAAATATTGACAGGCCCACTGAACAGTGAACAAGTATTTTATCATAGAAACCATTGGTGTTCCATAAAATGAACTTTCTAAACTATCGTAATATTATTAGCCCATGGAAATAAGGAAAAATATTGAATAAAACAAATGTTCAACCTTATGCGGCTAAATTCCTGAACTCTCCTTTGTATTAGCAATAGTATTCCACATAACTGAATAGAAACTATTCTATCATATTTGTGAATCTACAATAATCTAAGTTATTTGAATCAAAATTCATAAATTAAGCTCCATTTTCCCACAATTGTTAAGAGCTGGAAAATTCTTCACTGATATAAAGGAGAATCATTTTTTGAAACTATCACAAGGAAAACTCATAGAATGAAGAAAGACTAAACGTATCCAAGCAGGTTCGCTTACGTACTTTACAAAACATTGGCTATTGTACAGAATGTGTCATTAGAATTATTTATATTCATTGCGCCTTAACAGGCGAAATATGAGCTGGAATGATTGCATTCACAAAAAATACCAACTTTTAACTTATTCCTCATTTTTCAATGTTAGATGCTCGTCAATTCAATATACATAAATATTGATAAATCTGTATTTCAACCTTTGACAATAATGCAGAGGAGGACTGGACACCGGCTGTTCCCACCCTAAATTAGCCCTTGCCGTGAACGAAGTATTTGATGCAAATAAAGTACAGTTCAAGTCGCAAACGCTTAACCTTACTGTTGAGTAGAACAAGTTTCATACGAAGGGCAGAATTTTCGTGCTCGACTTTTATAAACCGGTTTCATCTTTTGAATATTCTTTGGGCCCGCCTAATTCAACTTCTTCCACATGACATTTAAACAAGTTCAAATAATCTGGCTTGCACTCATTGTTGTTGTTTACGACTCTTTTTGCATTTTTCAATGAACTTGAACTCTGGCTGGATTTAGCCTTTTGTTGGCTCTAGATTGAGGAAAAACCCGAGAGGGACTTTTTCTGGAAAATAATGATTTGAATCTACCAGAGGAATTTGGTGTTATGATGATTCGTAGAAATGATAGGTACACAAAACATTGAAACACAATAAGGAAAATTAGTGGAGACTAGTCAAACTTTTTTGATACCGTTTTTGGTGCCGTTCGATACTCATAAACTAATTCAATCTACTCTACTTACCTAATTGTTTCATTGCATACACCCGCGGAACACATAGATTGAACCAGGGTCGAACCCCTAATTTGTTGGAGGAGGGTAGGATAGTTTTTGGGGGGATATAATCACTGTGGAATGTCTGTATATCTTCTATGACTAGATACTACTATTCCAATATGTTCCTAATTTTCGTGGGAATGTATCCCTTTATCCCCCTGGATGCCCCTGGATTCAACTTCAAAAAACCTACTACCTACAATCATTGTGACGTAGACGAGGATCATAAAGCCCATTGATACGACATTCTGCATGCTTGATTAGATAGCTCATGATGAAAAACTGTAATAAAATATTTTGCGTTGTCACGAAGTAAATTCGTAACGGTTAAATTTTAAGAAGAAGGCGCTCGCCTATCAGGAAATCTCGTGGTCCAACGTCCAATTCAGCCTCTAGCCTACTGCGCCGCCTCTATGCGCAGCCTTTCACCACATCCCACTGCCCCCTTGGGGTGGTCAGAGCGTTATTAGTTGAGTTCATCATTCTCAGTCCTGGTTCCGATCCCGAACAGTCAAGAGGGCACAACAGAGCTTCAGCGGCGAACAGGGCAGGAGTCTCCGGAATCGGCAACGCGTCACCGAGGAGGCAGTTCCCAGCTTGTTCGAGCGTGAAGTATCTTGCAGCCGCTTGTACTTCCGAGTTCTTCCGGCCGAAGGACGGTGCCGGATTATCCATTCCGGCGGGTACGAGTTAGTACCAAAGTTTCTACATAATTTCATAGTCTTGGTTTAGATTCCGAACGGTCAAGTGGGCACAGCAGAGCTTCAGCGGCGAACAGGGCAGGAGTCTCCGGAATCGGCACCGCGTCACCGAGGAGGCAGTTCCCGTGTTCGGGCCGTCTGAGTCCTTCAGGTCCGAAGGACGGTGTCGGATTATCCAATCCGGCTTTAACACTTTACTCTATTCAATTCTTTCTTTACTTATACTTTCTCTTGCTTTGCCTATTACTTTCTTCTTATTCTATTCCTCCTTTTCTATTATTACCTTCTCTTACTTCACTTACTTCTCTTGCTTTTATACTCTATTCTTTCTCTTTAAAACCCCTTTCAATTCCTTTCTCTATCTCGGTCGCTAGACACTAACTTGTTACTAAGCTTCGACGCGAAGGAGGAGCAGTGGCTTACTTGTGAATAGCGATCGTTAACCTTTCCTCTTGATCCTGTCCCGGCTGCTGTGCAATAACAGGCCTCTAGGCGATCTCGCGAAGAGTGCGCAGGGGCGTACCTGACCACAGTATGTTGTATCCGTTTTCCACGCTTGCTAGACCATAGACCAGTGAGTTGGTGGGAGCAATCGGTATCCGAATCCTATATTCCTTCACCATCACTGCCCGAAACCCTTTATATACTTTTATTCTTTATTTCACTTTTCTTCTTTCTTTCTTCTTTCCGGTCCGCAGCGGGCTACTCTGCCCCCGCAGACCGCTTTTCTTCTTACTTTCTTCTTTCCGGTCCGCAGCGGGCTATTCTGCCCCCGCAGGCCACTTTTCTTTCCGGTCCGCAGCGGGCTACTGCCCCGCAGACCGCTTTCTTCTTTCTTCTTTCCGGTCCGCAGCGACCGCCTTTCTTTCTTCTTCTGCAGCGGGCTACTCTGCCCCGCAGACCGCGCTTCTTCCCTTCCGGTCCGCAGCGGGCTATTCTGCCCCGCCGACCGCGCTTCTTCCGGTCCGCAGCGGGCTATTCTGCCCCGCAGACCGCGCTTCTTCTTTCTTTCTTCTTTCCGGTCCGCAGCGGGCTATTCTGCCCCGCAGACCGCGCTTCTTTCTTTTCCGGTCCGCAGCGGGCTATTCTGCCCCGCCGACCACGCTTCTTCTTTCTTGCCGTTCCGCCGCGGGCTATTCTGCCCCCGCAGACCGCGCTTCTCCTTTCTCTCTCCTTTCCGGTCCGCAGCGGGCTATTCTGCTCCTGCAGACCGATCTCATTCTTATCTTCTTCTATATTCTCTGTATTTTCTGAGCTGTCTCCCTATCCCGTTGGCAGTGTGCGACAGCCCGGCCGACCATCCTTTCCTCTTATAAAATATCGGCAGGGGAAAAGGGATTGCTAGCTGCTAGCAGTGGCCATTGAAACGCATAAGCTGCGTCCAAACAGAAGAAGAGGCGACCGCAACCGCCTGTTTCAGCCTGCCAGAAGGAGTCAATTGCGGCCGCAAACCCGCGAAGCGACTCAAACCTCCTTTCCTTGCCCCCCCACTATCCCTTCTGAGACTAGCCGGCCAGGAGCGACACCTGGGCAATCACCTGTGCAGGTAGGCAGCACCAGCATACGTGATAGATTGGCGCCCTCGCGTGGGGCCCGGAAGGAGGACCTTACTGTAAGGAAAATGTCCGATGACGACAGAGATGACCAAGTCCTTGTTCATCTTGATACAGAGGAGGAGCTGCCGGAATCAGCCACCGACCCTAGAGTCTCTTGGGTGTACAAACTCCACAAGGACCAAGCGATTATCCTGCTAAGGAGTTTCGGTCTACCGACGGACGGTACCATGGCCGAGATAAGGAGGACGCTGGTGGAACACCACCGCCAGACGATTGCTCAGACGGCCGCCGACCCGACCACGGATCGAGTCGGAGCAAGGGATGACAATCCAGTTCAAGTTACCGGAGGACGTTCAAACAGGTCCGAAGCCGCCGCGACGAGGCTGACGACGAGTGATACCCATTCAAGCATGATTGAGATGCCTTCAAGAGTACGGCCAGCACCTTATACTAGTTCCTACATGGACCCAGGGGTCGTGTGCGACAAGGTGCGGAGCTGGCGCCTGACATTTGATGGGAGTGGCGATGCACCGAGCTTCATGGAGAGGCTGCAAGAGCTGCAACAGGCCTATGGACTAAGCGGGTCACAGCTGTTCACCGCGCTTCCGGAATTAGTATCTGGCCGGTGTTCTTTGTGGTTGAGGAATCGACGCACACAATGGAGACGATGGGAGGACTTCGTCGCTGATTTTAAAATGAGGTACTACCCTCCGACGTATGAGGAAGACCTCGATAATCAAATTCTCGCGAGGAAACAGCGAGAAGGAGAACTTATAGATGAATATTCCGAAGAGCTACTCACCCTAATGAGGAGGAGAGGCGAATTTTCGGAGGCAGAAAGGGTACAACGATTGTATCGGAACTTATTACCTCGGTATAAGTTATACATCAGACCTTCAGAGGCCAACGACACGGATACGTTACTCCAGTTGGCCCGACAATACGAGAGGATTAAACTCGAAGAGAAGCATGCAAGGCAGTCTTCGGGCGCCCAGGTTGGAGGAGCCAAAGAAGTTCAACCGCCCTCGAACCGACGTGGAACGCGACGCACCAGCGCCGCGGAAAACCGAACCGGCCACCACTGAACAAGTGTGTTGGCAGTGTAAGCAGCCAGGGCATTGGCGATCTCAATGTCCGGAAAACTCACAGTGTAAACGTTGCAGGAAACACCGCAACAATTGTACTTGCGAGAAATCGCCCAGGAGGTCAACAGAGACCGCCGTGGTAAAGTCGTCTACACAAATAGAAACCGAGGTGGAATCTAGAGATGACAACCGGATCTATGTTATTGCTGAAATAGTAGGAAGAAAATATCGAGCGTTACTTGACACCGGCGCTGAATCAAACTACATCAGTAGTGAGGCCTTCAAAAATCTGACGGAGGCAAATATCCTCAAGAAAGTGTCCGCACGTCACAACGCAATATTAGCGGATGGTACACTAGCACAACTAGGAGAGAAAGTTGTAATCAATTTGAAAATCAATCAAATTGTCGTACCAATGACAGTAACTAGTATGGAGGGGCTTTCTCCTGAGTTATTGATTGGCATGCAGTTTATGCGAGAGCACCGCATGAAGATCGACACTCATCGGAGGGAGGTCGAATGGGAACCGCAGTTACCCATTGTTAAATACAAGGGTAGTGTAAACACTGCGGAACCTGTATTTGAAGCTATAAAGCCAGGCTTGGCGACTGTCAAGTCACAGACAGAAGAGAGACAAAGAAAGGAGGAACGCATGTTCATGTATGTACGGGTCAATTCAATTGATCTGAACGCCCTAATAGACACCGGAGCTGAGTGTTCATACATTTCGGAGCTGGTTGCGCGCCGGATTACAGCAGTAAGCGCCTTGAAAAACAAGGCCGTCTCACATCAACCTGCCCTGATTAATGGTGTGAAGCTACCTATAGTAGGAGAACTCCAGTTAGCCGCTGAAATATGTGGGAGAAGAATCCACATGCGAGTCGCGGTGGTGCAATATTTATTGCCTGAGATGATTCTGGGGGTGACTCACCTGCAAAGGATAAGAGCGCGAATTGATACGAGGTCAAGAAGGATGCTCTTACCACCAGCTACTCTTCAAAAAGCGTTGGCCGTGGTGACTGAGAGAGACGACTTCGAGCAGTTTCTCAAAGTTGAACTAGAAAAATTCAGCGAGGTTCAAAGATCCACTCACCTACTGAAACATAGAATAAAATTGAAGGAAGGGGCAGAACCGTTCCGACAACGCCCGTATCCCCGCAACCCCGCCATGCAGAAGGTGATCAATGACGAAGTTGACACAATGCTAGAACAGCGGTGATAGAGCCCAGCAGTAGCGCCTGGAGTTCGCCCATAGTGCTTGTAAGGAAGGCAAATGGAAGCTGAGATTTTGTATTGATTTTCGACAAATCAATGAAATTACACATCGTGATGCATATCCTCTGCCCAATATGACAGGGATATTAGATAGGCTGCGCAACGCCCGCTTCATTTCATCAATAGACTTGAAAAACGGTTATTGGCAAGTACCTTTAGAAGAAGATAGCAAGCCACTAACCGCGTTTACGGTGCCAGGGCGAGGATTATTCCAGTTTAGAGTGATGCCGTTCGGCCTACATTCGGCAGGGGCAACGTTCCAAAGGTTACTAGACCAGGTAATTGGACCAGAGTTGGAACCTTATGCATTCGCCTATCTGGATGATGTGATTGTCCTTGGAGAGACCCTGGAGGCGCACCAACGGAATCTGGCTAAAGTGTTCGACCGGCTAAGAGTAGCAGGGCTAGCGATTAATGTGGAGAAGTGCCAGTTTTTGAAGACTGAACTCCGTTATCTGGGGCATGTTGTCACAGAACAAGGGCTCCGGACGGATCCCGAAACAATCAGAGCGGTCGAAGAATTCCCTTCCCCGAAAAGGATCAAGGCTCTGCGCAGTTTTTTAGGGCTAGCATCCTGGTATAGGAGATTTGTCCCGAACTTCGCTGATCTAGCGACCCCGCTGCACCGATTACTGAAATCGGGGGTGAAGTGGCAATGGGGGGAAGCTGAGGAAGAAGCCTTCAATCAAATTAAGGCAGCCCTCACCAGTTCTCCAATATTGACATATCCACACTTCGAGTTGCCGTTTGTGGTTCAAACCGATGCATCGGAGTACGGCCTAGGGGCCGTGTTAACTCAGGAGATTGGAGGCGAAGAAAAGGTGATTGCTTATGCAAGTCGTGGTCTGAAGGGACCTGAGCTACGGTATAGTACAACCGAGAAGGAGTGTCTAGCCGTAATTTTCGCATTAAGGAAATTCAAGCCTTATATCGAGGGATATGAGATCACGGTACTAACCGATCACCAGTCGCTGAAGTGGTTGCGAGCCGTCCCTAACCCCACAGGCAGGTTGGCTAGATGGGTACTTGAGATGCAGCAATATAACCTGGTAATAAAATACCGGAGGGGAAGCTGAACGTCGTCCCAGACGCACTATCCGCGCCCGCAGAGAGCGCAGGGGAAGGAGAGATGCCTGACCGGTGAACCCAATCACTACCAGACGTGATGACATGCAGGATGATAAATGGGTAAAGAAGATGAAGTGTCATCTCGCCCAACACCCTGAGAAATACCCTGATTACGTGGTACGGAATGGGCTGCTCTATCGCCATATATGGCCTAGGCAACCAATCCACGATAATATGGCAAGCGACGGCTGGAAGTTGTGTATCCCACGGAACGGCCGAAAAGAAATACTCAAACAAAATCACGACGCTCCGATGGCAGGACACCAAGGAATTTTTAAGACCTACAACAAGGTAGCGCGGTTGTACTACTGGCCGAGATGCATGCATGGCGACGTAGCGAAGTACGTGCGTCAGTGTGAGGCCTGTATCCGCCACAAGGTCGAACAAAGAGCCCCGTATGGACAGATGGATAGTCGGCGCAAGGTGACGAGACCCTGGGAAACAGTCAGTACAGACTTAGTTGGTCCCTTACCCCGCTCAAAAAGGGGGTACAGATACCTTGTGGTATTCCAAGATCAATTTACTAAGTGGACAGAAGCGCGCCCCATTTCTCAAGCTGACAGCACGGCCGTTATCAAGGCTCTAAGAGAGCTCATAATCACAAAATTTGGAACGCCAAAATTGTTAATTTGCGACAATGGAACGCAGTATACGAGCCGTTTATTCAAATCTTTCTGTCAAGATAATGGGGTAATTCAATTCTTTACTCCTCCGTATACACCTAGCTGTAATCCTACTGAAAGAGTAAACAGAGTATTGAAAACGATGATTCAATTATATGTGGGTGAACACCACTCAGACTGGGATAGATACATAAACGAATTTTGTTTTGCTATGAACACCTCTGTTCACCAGGGAACCCGGTATACCCCAGCTTATCTAAATTTCGGCCGTGAGCTGAGAACGCCAGGAGAGGCCGCCTGGGAGGACGAAGAGAACCCACGTCTGGAGGAAGAGGCCGATAGCAAGGGCACACAACTCAGACGGCTTAAAGTGTTGGAACAACTGCAAAACTTGTTCTTGATAATTTGGAAGAAGCTCACCAATTTACCAAGAGATTCTATTATTTACGCAGGTCTCCGTTGAAGGTCGTACCAGGGCACCTAGTTTACATAGGCGAGTAGCACCTCTCCCCATGCGTAAATTCCTTTGCAGCGAAGTTAGCAGCAAAATATTCCGGCCCCCACACCGTGATAAAGATGCTGAGCTCATCTGTGGTGAATTACACTATCAAGGATAAAGAAATCAATGTGCATGTTAAGGACATAAGCTCTTGCCGCCCATCCTCGAGGACGAGGAGGAGGACGAGGGAGAAGGAGGACAGGAGTAACACTCAGTAATGGGTGTGTCTGCCAATACGAGATATAGGGGTCCAGTGGGCGCTCTTGGCGCGACCCCTCTGCTCAAAGGTAGAGGAGGGGCAGCGGTGAAAACCCCGCCCGAAGGGGGCAGCGGTGAAAACCCCGCCCCGATGGAGCAGCGGTGAAAACCCCGCTCCGATGTGGCAGTGTGCAAACACGGCTACACAGATGTCAACAAGACATGTAATGAAATGTAATAAGACCTTAAGAATGGAACTCCAATGAGTTGTGTGGAAGAGAATTTCTTTCGAAAGAGGAAAATAAAGGAATAAGAGCATTCCTTACCATAAATAATTTATTTTGATTTTTTGGAGCGCAGATGAACCTCATTAGCTAGCTTCAGAGAAGTGTTGAATTGAAAACATGGCAGTGGCGAAAGCCCGGCCATGA
Organism: Laodelphax striatellus; assembly: GCA_017141395.1. Taxonomy (NCBI): domain Eukaryota; kingdom Metazoa; phylum Arthropoda; class Insecta; order Hemiptera; family Delphacidae; genus Laodelphax; species Laodelphax striatellus. Next base: position 35,146,365 of record CM029530.1, on the reverse strand, counting down.
TTCCCCCTTGAATTCAGCTTCAGAAATCGGAGAAACTGAAAGGTTGTCTTTATCTGCAACTAGAGCAACTAAAGAGTCGGCTGCGACTGGCAACTAAAGAGTCGGCCGTAACGGCAAGCAACAGCAACTAGAAAGTTGGGATGGGCCAGAGAGTGCCGGTAAAATATTAGGAGTGAAACATAAGAATATATTTTTGTTCTTTCTACTCAGCATATGAAGTCTGAAAAATCTCAGAATTTCAAAATTAATTTCAAATAGGACTTTGAAATTAGAAATTAGGCTTGACAGTATGAATCTGGTGAGCACTGGGCCGGAATTTTCGGCATTGTTGGTTGCAGTAGTTAACCTAGAAGGGAGTCGGATACGACTTCAGCAGGGGCGTAAGCCCGGCCAACTCACTACAATTTAAGGTTGTCCGCGGACAGTAAGGTCCGGCAACATAGTACCTACTTGGCCCGGTAGCGTGAAGCTAATTTGGTTCTGTAGCATGAAGCTACTTTGTTTCCAGCCAATCATTCTCTTCCCCAAATAAAACCCTTCCTTCCTCCCTTCCCCCCCCCTTCCCCTAGTAGGACGGGTGTGTCACGAAGTAAATTCGTAACGGTTAAATTTTAAGAAGAAGGCGCTCGCCTATCAGGAAATCTCGTGGTCCAACGTCCAATTCAGCCTCTAGCCTACTGCGCCGCCTCTATGCGCAGCCTTTCCCCACCACCACACCCCGTCCCACTGCCCCCTTGGGGTGGTCAGAGCGTTATTAGTTGAGTTCATCATTCTCAGTCCTGGTTCCGATCCCGAACAGTCAAGAGGGCACAACAGAGCTTCAGCGGCGAACAGGGCAGGAGTCTCCGGAATCGGCAACGCGTCACCGAGGAGGCAGTTCCCAGCTTGTTCGAGCGTGAAGTATCTTGCAGCCGCTTGTACTTCCGAGTTCTTCCGGCCGAAGGACGGTGCCGGATATCCATTCCGGCGGGTGAGTTAGTACCAAAGTTTCTACATAATTTCATAGTCTTGGTTTGGATTCCGAACGGTCAAGTGGGCTGTGAAAGCTTCAGCGGCGAACAGGGCGGAGTCTCCGGAATCGGCACCGCGTCACCGAGGAGGCAGTTCCCAGCGTGTTCGGGCGTGCGGCAGCTTGCGGCCACTTGTACGTCTGAGTCCTTCAGGTCCGAAGGACGGTGTCGGATTATCCAATCCGGCGGGCAGTTAGTACCGAAGTTTTCCACATAACATATTCACTTTCAAACCATTTTCCTGGTTTTCCCGACTTTTCCTACAGCTCTTTAACACTTTACTTTTTCTTGCCCCTATTCAATTCTTTCTTTACTTATACTTTCTCTTGCTTTGCCTATTACTTTCTCTTTCTTATTCTATTCCTCCTTTTCTTATTACCTTCTCTTTACTTCACTTACTTCTCTTGCTTTTTATACTCTATTCTTTCTCTTTTAAAACCCTTTCAATTTCCTTTTCTCTATCTCGGTCGCTAGACACTAACTTGTACTAAGCTTCGACGCGAAGGAGGAGCAGTGGCTTACTGTGAATAGCGATCGTTAACCTTTCCTCTTGATCCTGTCCCGGCTGCTGTGCAGCAACAACAGGCCTCTAGGCGATCTCATGAAGAGTGCGCAGGGGCGTACCTGACCACAGTATGTTGTATCCGTTTTCCACGCTTGCTAGACCATAGACCAGTGAGTTGGTGGGAGCAATCGGTATCCGAATCCTATATTCCTTCACCATCACTGCCCCGAAACCCTTTATATACTTTTATTCTTTATTTCACTTTTCTTCTTTCTTTCTTCTTTCCGGTCCGCAGCAGGCTACTTCTGCCCCGCAGACCGCTTTTCTTCTTACTTCTTCTTTCCGGTCACCAGCGGGCTATTCTGCCCCGCAGTGTCCTTTCTTCTTTCTTTCTTCTTTCCGGTCCGCAGCAGGCTCACTCTGCCCCGCAGACCGCTTTCTTCTTTCTTTCTTCTTTCCGGTCCGCAGCAGGCTACTCTGCCCCGCAGACCTTGCCTCTTTCTTTCTTCTTTCCGGTCTGCAGCGGGCTACTCTGCCCCACCAGACCGCGCTTCTTCTTTCTCTTCCTTCCGGTCCGCAGCGGGCTATTCTGCCCCCCGCAGACCGCCCTTCTTCTTTATTTCCTCTTTCCGGTCCGCAGCGGGCTATTCTGCCCCCGCAGACCGCGCTTCTTCTTTCTTTCTTCTTTCCGGTCCGCAGCGGGCTATTCTGCCCCCGCAGACCGCGCTTCGTCTTTTCTCTTCCTTCCGGTCCGCAGCGGGCTATTCTGCCCCCGCCGACCACGCTTCTTCTTTCTCTTTTCTTTCCGGTCCGCAGCGGGCTATTCTGCCCCCGCAGACCGCGCTTCTCCTTTCTCTCTCCTTTCCGGTCCGCAGCGGGCTATTCTGCTCCTGCAGACCGATCTCATTCTTATCTTCTTCTATATTCTCTGTATTTTCTGAGCTGTCTCCCATCCGTTGGCGGTGTGCGACAGCCCGGCTGACCATCCTTTCCTCTTATAAAATATCGGCAGGGGAAAAGGGATTGCTAGCTGCTAGCAGTGGCCATTGAAACGCATAAGCTGCGTCCAAACAGAAGAAGAGGCGACCGCAACCGCCTGTTTCAGCCTGCCAGAAGAGTCGGTGCGGCCGCAAACCCGCGAAGCGACTCAAACCTCCTTTCCTTGCCCCCCCACTATCCCTTCTGAGACTAGCCGGCCAGGAGCGACACCTGGGCAATCACCTGTGCAGGTAGGCAGCACCAGCATACGTGATAGCGTTAATTATAATATTATAGCCTACTTATTGAAAAAAGTTGTAGCGTTTAAATTTTATCAATATTCTGTCATTTTTCATTCAAAATTCTGAACGAACTGTTTCCGATCCAATGAGAATATAAAAGTTAATACAAGTCTTCCACGAATGAAAAAATATTTATCGCATTCTTCATGATTTTTTAAATAGCAAATGAGGTGAGTTGCTTGTTTTATAGAAGAATGCAATATTATAGAGATGGCTCTGTTTATAGATGTGTGCAAATACGATAACAATTTTAACGGTTGCGTCTATGCAGAGCTTTCTGTTGACAAACATGTGCTAATACAGTAACTACATAGCAAATATAAATACATGAAGAATTTGCATACGAGAAAACGGTTGATGAAGGAGAGGTGGTTTAGAGAGGTGAATGTATTTCTCTGAAAACTCGTTTTTTCACTTGACGTTTTCCTTCCGCTGCCATAAGATTGTATACAAACAGAATGATGACAATCTTGATACGTATATTAAACTAGAGTTTGGAAGCAGTATCCGTTATCAGATTGTGTTACTGTTACACGACGTGATGGCTTGGGCCAACGAATTCCTCTTGCAGACGAGTTCTGTCAGGGTGGGGCAGGCTGAGCTACTGCCGTTTGCTACACGCAATACACTGACTGCCCTTCTGTTCAAGAGTCGAGCTCGGCTTTTCATTATCCTTGTAGGCTGCTACCCGCCCTAACCTAGCAGAACATGGTTTCGAGAGAGGCGTTGCTGAGAATACTGTCGAGAGAAGCGGACGACAGCATTGACCCGGCTGAGGGAGAAGAAGAGGAGGAGGTGGAGGAGGATGTGAGATGCTTACCAGAGGACCTGTTATTGCAACTGGATCGCCTTCCAAAAGATCAAGGCCACTTATGGCCCTCCCCAACCTCAACTTCACACCGGCTGGTGAACGAGACGCGGCTGCCACCAAGGATAGGAATTCGCCGCGGCGCCCTCTTTACTTGGCACTCCGGCTGGCATTGTGGCACAGCCCTCATATCACTCAAAGCCATCATGCACAAATGTCAGCATTCTCTAATTCACACTCCATTCCGAATTTCCATGGAGGACCTTTCTAGGTTTTCACATTGCTTCATTTTCCCAGACATTGGCTATCCATATTTTACTACATAATGAAAACACTATAAGTTTGTATAAAACAAGTTGTCACTTGGCCTGGTCGTCCATTGGAACCGTTTTTGTCAGAGAGCGTCCGATGTCCGAACAGCTAGCCATTTGATTCAATGCTCGAATTTCAGATGATCGGTCGTTTTCTGACAAAAACTGTTCTAGTGGATGACCAGACCAAGTGACAACTTGTTCTATACAAACAGTAAGTAATCAAATATCACTTGTTTACTTATCATAACATGACGTCAACAGACACTGTCAGAAGTCAAACATATTAGATAATGCTTCCAATATGCAACCATGTCGAAGTATCAGTCGCGTATCCCAGCCACTATTTAGATCTAATAAGCACAATCCTAGTCATTCAGATTGAAAAATATTATTACTTAGAAGTGATATACTTGTATATAGACTATATTATTGTGTAAAAGTCGTATTTTCTCAAAATCCCCATCTAGCCTCTATCGTACTAATTAAGATAGTCCTGAATTCAAACTACTGCACACCTTGATCGATGATTAGGCCTGATGAGATATTATTAATATTGTTGTTGTTACTTTTGGAATATTGCTTATATTTCGCATTATTACGACTTGAGCCTGCAAGTGCTGGTCGATAGCATAACAGCTTATAAATCCTATATTCTCCGAAGACTCATCTCTCAGAGAATATGACGTCTGTGACTCCCTTACTCACTTATCTAGCACAAAATCAGTTTCCCTCTGTTTCCAGAAATGATTGTCCTCGGAAATTCATTGCCGTGAGCTTGATAGACATAATAAGCAAAGTGAGGTTGAGGTCAAAGCTTGGAGAGGTCTGAAGAGCATGATGATTCAATTTAAGCTGCGTTTGTCTGTAGTTTTTTACACTTAGAGCTCAAAAATAGTATGAAGACATGTGGGATATGAGAGAGTGCATGTTATTGTAGAGAGATATTTAAACAGGAGGGCAAGTGAGGAGATTCTTTTTCCTGAAATAAAAAAGGGAAATAAAGCTGGATAAATCTAAACATTATTGGTTTATTTACTAAAATTTCAATACATTATTTGGAATGCAAATGCACATATACCCGAATTTCTTTTGAAAATTCTTCTCGTACAAATATTCGAATCGATCCTATTCGTTTATTAATATAGTGGAACATAGACTCAGTTCAAAACCGCTACTTTTCCAAATTTCTTGGAAATATTAAGTATGATCGGTCAAGAAATTTCCTTACAAATCATTATTTAAATTGGATGGTCGATAATCGATATAGCCTGTTCGATAACTGAAAAAAAAGGACGAATTATTTTGTTTTTACCTTTGGATTTCACACAATTCAATCTGGATAGGAGATGAAATAAGGTTGTTTCAAGCATATATTTGAAGTAGAGAGCTGTAGCTCCAGTGAGGGCCAATTGCCAATTTCTTCTGAAAAATGAGAGCAACTGAAGTACCGGGAGAGCTCCACCCAAGGTCACATCACTTATGGTCAACAACCATGGCTGTTGGTCTGATCCTGTTTGATTTATTCGCTGGAAACAAGGAATAAACAACGTATAATGACGCCAACCAGGTGGAGATAACAAAAGAGGGTAATAAGAAAACTCCGAACAAGGAGTCGCAAATTTTCTTTTTTGACATTGGCTTACGTAACTGGGATACTGTAACTTGAATAATTCCAGAGCACGGAGGATTTGCATGTAACTTTCATTAGTAGAAACCATCACGCTTTGTGAAATCATCACGGATATCACATTTGAGATAACTTTTACCATTTGCGCATTGATAGACTAAAATAATAGATTTGTCTATCCACAACAAAGCTAGTGAGTGCTGAACATGATCTGTAGCTTGAAGATTGATAATCACTCTTTTGAAATTCTAGAGGTATTGATATAGTAATAAGGTCCGCGAAGGCGTGAAAAATATTATTCGCGGTGAAAATTCAAAACTTTTACTAATAATAATGAATCATGTGAAATATATGAAGAATTAATATGAGCTGATGCTCGCTCCCAGCGGACAGGATTTTCCTTGCTGGGTGTCGCCAATATAATGTTTTTCTTTCATTTTTGTCTAAGGTTTAAATTAGATTAAACGTAATATTGTTTGTAATAGATGAATCTTATTACTTAAGTTTGATTTGTGCAATGTGATGTTCATTTTGTTTTTTTGGCAATAAATTTCAATTTCAATTTCAATTTGTGACTACTGTAAATCAACGATGGGATTTATGGATTCCGATAAATCTATAATCGACATTTCCATGACGATGCCACTACCCGTACATTATATGAAATGAGATCAAGAATCTCACTCATCACTTGCCTTCCTAATAAATTGGAAGTAGAATGGTCCTATAACTAATAACTAGAATATGAAAGGTCCATTGGTCTATCAGACAGTCAATTCTATTTCTATAGCTACTTAGTTACTGGAATGAAAGTCGCTTCTATAGAAGTCAGTTACGTGAGTAGCACTCTTCTTTTCTATGATTTGTCACGCTTGGACGCTTGTATTGATCAAAAAAGCATCGTTTAATACCAATAAAATTCCTACGCATAGATTATTTTGTATTAGTGTGTATTGAATTTATTCTGACCCAACAATATTTGATGCAACGTTTCTCCAGAATAAAATTAATTAATTAATTAATATTCATTCGCTAATTGGTATTTTATTAAAAAATGTAAAATAATTCGCTTTGGTAATAAAATTAGTTTGACTTACAATGCATGTAAGGAGTGGTCCGTAGCCGAGGGCGATAAGCGCCTGTCTGATAATCCAAAGGTTCCAAGATCGAATAAAATGTCTTCGGAAGCACGAAACGTTTCTTCAAGACTCATATTTTAAATTATACTCTTCAATACTCCAAGTCACAATCCTCCGCTACTTGCCTTAATCATAATACATAGCCTGTGATTACGCATGAATAACTATTGGTGACTATGTTTTCTTTCCTGTAGCTCAACCTTCCGCAAATCCAGTTATCTATCGCGCTTTATTACTCTCTAGAAGTTTATTATGTTCTATTCGTTCATTCAATTAACATAAATTGAATTATCCTCCTTTTGAATTCAAAATCTAAGTATTAATGTTCCAATAGGTGCAATTCACACTGAACGGACGTCGATCTGACACTTAGCGCGGACATAATATATACAAACATAATATAATCCAATGCATAACAAAGAGATGCGGTGCGGGTCTCTTTGGTGTGCATTGGATTATTTGCTTGTACAGAGAAGGCGAAGAGCGGACATAATGTCAGCGGCACGTCAAGTTCACGCCCGACGTAACTTATGTCCTGTGTAAATTGGGCCTAAAAGATGCTTTTCAAATCTCACCATACTTTTTCATCATTTCATTTCCTGACTTCTAAATAACTCACTAAGCTTTCACATGAATTTCAATTTTGAATATTATCAAAGGATAAGATTTGATACTGGTTGATGGCCAAAAGATGGCTTTGTTTGGCAGTGAAGTGGAGTTGTTTTGAGACGGGCACCTAGTGCTGGGTGCGGTCCAAGTTCAGTCTTCGGTGACCTTTGTCTATTGTTCACTCTTTACTATGACGCTCCTTGTCACCGTTGTGACGCTCCATCGATCACGATGATGATAACATCATCACATTTTCACTCTTCGGGTCCGACATAGTTGAAGCAAAACGTGCGCAAAATCCGATCTCTGAGCGATAACCGTCTACAAACCAAAGAGGAAAAGCGAGCAGGGTGCTTAAAGTATTCCAATGAATCACATTTTGTGATTGGCAAGGATCGAGTTCAGGCGATGGAAGTTGCTCGTGGATATCATCAAGATAGGATGGGAAAGTGTTAGCTTGTTTTCATGTATGGAAATGGAAGTAATTCCACCAGTAAAGTTGATATCATTAATTTTGTTATGATTCCAATAAAAAGTATGGAACTCTTACCCATAGCCAAAATTGAATTCCTTATTTTTCTGTATTATTTATTTTTTGGACAGTAATGTTCACTCTACCACTTAACAACGTATAGCTAGCTAGCTTATTTACAGTATTGGAAAACTTATATTGTTCAGGATAATCTGAGTTTTTGATTAATTTAAGTAAGCTTACCTATCACCTATATGCTTTTTTCAACTTCAATTTTGATTCTTGTGAATTTAATTCTTGTGATAAGGAGACTATGAAAGACAGAGAGAGGTTACCGTGCTTACAATTCTCACTCTTCACCAAACATTATACTCTTAACAATCAATGTGATGAAATAATAAATACCTTTGGGAAAGTATTCAAGCTTATTGAAACTGATTAATCGTCTTTTTCAGAAGTTTTAGAATAGAAAATATTAATACTGATGTGTATTATGGTGTCAGCTTATCGCTCATGAATGAAATAAGCATCTAAACCACACACACTCCAGAAAAATCAGTTGAAATAGCATCTTAGTAAGCGAGTATGAAATGAATCCTTCAGTCAAGCACAACGACAGTTCGGCCTACTTTTTGGACGTTCGAAATAAATTTCGGAACGATGACTAATGAAAAAACAGCGTATGCTATCAGTACGCTTTTAACAGTCGTTTTGAACTTTCTTCTCGTTCGTTTGTTTTGCGTGTGTCATCGTTGCGGTCGCGCGCGGATAGTGATCACCCTACCCAGATGATGAATGATGGATGGTTGAGGATTTTGACAGAGAGGGGGGGGAGGTTTCTGAAGGGCCTGGCCACAGTAATCAAGTGACTCATTGCACGCATGATCACCAGTCTTTAGAGGTTGAGCATCTTGTTAACAGCTATTCACGGTCATTCACTCCGCGACCTTGCCCGCTAAAAGCTCTGGCATGTTCTTCATTCGCTCGCCTCTAGACACACACGCATCAACAGCTGCTGACTTGAATCGCGATATCGCGGCCCATTCAGATCAATCTCAGATATCAGTATAGAATTGAGATAGCACGACTGGTAACCGAAAATTTTGTTGTACGTTTTTGGTGGATGAGAGTGACACAGAACACAGATTAATGCCTGGACGTCTGTTGAATAGTTCATGGAGTATTTGAATGAAACTGAATTAATTTTATAGGGCAAGGGAAATATATATTTTTGTTGTGTATGATATCCACAAAAGTATATTATTTGTGCGTGGGTAATGAGAATAAAAGGATGATACAGGAAAAATGCCAGTCGTCAACGGGAATCGAGCCGCGACTGGTGCAGCTAAACTAAGTGGGAACGAGGAAAGTAGAGGAGAATCTTTGAAAAAAGTTCTTTGTACATCTGAAAGGAAATTCTCGATGTTTTGTAGTATATAAGCCTGTTCAAGATACTCTACCAAAAGAGAACTATAAAAACTAAAAAGAAAAATGTTTTAGCAGAATCACTGTAATTAAGACATAGACCGTCTTTCAAATACATCAAATTAGACACTTGACAGATCAAAGTATCAAGATATGTAGTGTAATATGAAGAGGGGGAGAGAATAAAAAGATTTTGATGAAGAATGAACTATCACTCAGTCCAGTAAATTTGATTGTTTTTGGAATGTGATACTGACAAGACAGACAGACAGCGGATACATTGCCCTTTTCGCATCAAAATACATTCACACTCACTCAGCCACAACAAGAACCAGATACTATTGCGTCGTTTCTTTCGTACCTTGCACGAGGCATAAACCCTTGGCAAAAAACCAGTTTCCAAGTTCGTCGAACCTATGTCATCCAGTCTTCATGGAAATATCATCATCATTCAACCCTGTTTCTTTTATTTTTGCGGCACATCATAAGTATCTCAGACTACAACATGCCGATTGAAGAAGCATGATTGTATGCTAATTTTATGTGCCATGAAGTGATCGAATCACGGCAACATTTGCATTCGGACGCTAATAGTTTGCTATTCATTCTAGTTCGATAACAGTAAGTAAGGAATTGAAGAAGCTTGAAATCAGTCGTTTGATGTATATAGTGTTCGCATTCTTTTGAGAAAAGTAGTTAATGCTAACTGGTATTTCATGTAGGTATAGCTAGTTTATCAAGCTATTATCTCAGATAAGATAAACCATTCTATTTTATTAGTCTATTATCTATTATACGTATATTCTTTCCTTTGTAATAAGGAATTATTCTTTCCTTTATGACTAACGAAATTCATACATCCTTCAACATTAATGCATGTTTAGCATGATAACTAGTCAAAGCACAGATAACGTAAGTCAGATTTACGTTATCTGTGGTCAAAGTGTGAAAAATAAAAGTTCTCCTGTCTAATGCCCGGTTTCTCTGTTCAATAAATAGTTTATGGATCAAATAGCAGTATTGAATCAATACCCACGTGTTTTCAAATACAAAAAAATTTATTGATTCAATAGTGTATTGACCAACTGAGAAACCGGGCATTAAGGTGTTAATTGAAATATGCAAGTTGATTATGGAAATTACTGTATGAGGAATTCATAAGTAAATGGTTCCATTATTATAGTCTAGGCTATCTGTTTGATCGTCGGATCGTTGGATGGTAAAAATTATATTTTTATATTCTTATCATCTATTGGTGATGTTAAAATAGCTTAGGAGATAAACTATAGGCTAGTATTGTTTGAGAAATGCATTTTGTTGATCTCCAAGAGCTGGTCTCGTATGCTGGTCGATCGAGTCAAGTGACTGCATTTAGTTAATTCTCTGATTCGTATGAATGTGTTAAGAAGAAAGATGTGTAATTGTGTATCATCATTTTCAATACTGTAATTTTTAATTCTGTCCATCTTGAACTCTGAGTACTTCGGTTAATTGAGTAGATGTAGGAAAATTATCAGCCTATAATAGTACTGCCTACTACCTACTATGATGGGAGTTTGTTGAACAATAAACGTGGGTCGCGAATAATACAGTATTATACTCCTTGATTAGCAGCAGTTGGAAGTGTTATGTGTCTCTTTGTGAATAAAAAGTTGTTAATTCAGGCCTTCATACTTGAAGAAAATACGTGTTCTCTGAAGCTTCATATTGTAAGCTGATGAATTTCCGTTTTCCACCCATGGTCCAATCTCTTACATTCCTTCCGAACCCCAATTTCCACTCGTGTCCCACGTGATATTTAACACCCACGTTCAATCAAAAACCATTCAAAGGCTGAGATTTGATTTAAGATTAACTTTCTTGAAGAACAATACAAAAGTTACTCATAATAGATTTTCCTATTAATGGATTTCAATAAATTTCCACATTGTAAGAAACATCATGCTGATGAACTAACATGCTTTGTAATTATTTCTTGAATTGTTGATGATATTCAATCAATCAATCAATATTTTATTGCCAAAAATAAAAATAAAATAAATAATATTTTTTTTAAAAGAAAACAATACAAAAGTAAATCGGTATAACACTAGAATAAAATACAAATTTCGCCAATTCACTTCTATTGATACAGTTTTATTGCAGGAAAACTAATTGTTTCATATTTTATTATATTCAGCCTACGTATATATTAGTGTTGCATTCTTCTTCCTGTTAATGACCACGTAAGTCATGGGCTTGACCGAGGGTAATGAGGTTGGGAATGACACATTAAATATATCAAGTAGAATGGGAGTCGAACCAATGACTGGAGCAGCGTCAGCAGACAGAAATTGCGACGCTCTAGATTGATGCTAGATAGATGCTACATAGTGAGTTTTATTGTTAATTCAATATGTGTATTTTGCTGCTGCAACCAACGATCACAAGGTACCAAATTTGTACTTTATGTACTTTTACTGAAGCACTGTTTGTACTATGTATACTATTTGTACTATATGTTGTGGCTGGCTGTAACAGCTTTGTAAGCGGTTGGATTGTTTTTCCCTGTAATAAATTTCTATTCCATTCTACAGTACACAGGTATGAATTCATGACTCAAATAAAAAACAAGGTAGTCTAGCCATTGTATTTTTTCTGGTAATAAATTTCAATTTATTCATTCTTTTTCGAATAGATTCCAGACAAAACCGCAGAGAAACCTGTTTAGACTGTACTCGATTCAATGTTTTCCGAGTATCAATGTCGATAACCTAAGTGCATATTATTTATTAACATTCGGCATGCGACGCTGCAACGATCAGGTACCCAGAGAGCGTTGTTGCTAGTTCACGAGGGCGGCGTGCGTTCACACGTATAGTTTATGTTGTTAACGCGACTCGACTTATTAATTTCACCTATCAAACAGCCACTGAATATGAATGCACTTCGACTTTCCTCTGCAACAAAAATATTGTCCGCTCTCTCCAGACGTAAACAATGGCTAAATAAACACAGTGAACTTGATAGTCTCGTACCAGAGAGTCTAGAATAATTTTTGAGAATTTTGAGCTGTTTATAGTGTTGATTAGTTTATAGCTGTTTATAATGTCAATTAGTTTTCCTGCAATAATACTGTTTCAATAGAAGTGAATTGGCGAATATGATACTATGAAATATAAATGAGTTATTAAATAATGAATATTCACATTTCAATGTGAGAGGGAGGAAGTAAAATCTTGAAAGCTTTTACTAGATCCAAACTCATCGGATTCAATGCACTACAACATTGATGTCCAAATCAATGGTCAAAATCAACCTTGATGCTCAAAATAACATTATCTATTTCAATAATTCTATTCTCATCTTCAAATTATTGTTCATATTAATTATTGTGCTGGTAATGCTGAATACCGTGGGATATCCCAATTTTCATCTCCATTATCGATTTTATGAACTGTTTTAGTATTAGAAGTGATGAATAAATAATAGTTTTTAAGAACTATTATAATAATAATCCTGTTATCCTTCAAGATTTGAATTAAATATACGATGAAAATAATATGATAATAAACAACGTTAGTTGATTGGAATGAACACCGGTTTAAATTTAATGGCGTCTATCCGGACTATTTGGATCATCTTCGAGATTGAGTGATTTTTATATTAACTCATCAAACTAGTCACATTTTTTGCATACTATCGAGATTGAGTTTCACATATCGATGAAGTATCGCATATCACAACTGCTGGAGAAAATTATTGTGTTCAAATTAAGTTGCGGAAAATTGTTTCGGCTGTTAGTTCATCACTGTCATTTTACAATTAATTTTAATAGACGTTTTAGTTGCCTCTGGTTGAGAAGCGATACTCATCATGAAGTTTGAAATGTTTACGGCTGCCTTAAAATAACATAGCATTAGCATCGAAATTATTATTCTGCCGACGGCAATAACCAGTTGCTATAAAAACGACCAGGACTAGTGCTTCTTTCCTAGCGGAGCACTGCTTGTTGCATACCATTTCTCCACGGGCGCCAATGTTCTTCTTGTATTGAAACCTATCTGTGCGTAATAATTATATTCTAATCATCAAATCTGATAGTCATCGAACTCCACTAGATAGAACGGTGTTCAGTATTTTAATAGTATTTTGATTTCATGGAAGTATTCTTTATGCATTCTAATCTCCCGCTCTCAATTTTTTAGGCCGACACCCTCAGCCTTCTGAGAATAATCCATCAATTGAGACAAAAAATGAATCATCGAAGAGGATGATCCTCTCTGTCTAATGCACTTGAATTTGATTTAATTATTCTATAATCCTTTCTTCGTTATGATGGATACATTTCTTCCTATATTATAGAGTTTTACTAACTATTAATGATGACTCATAGAAGATGACTCTCATTAACTATGTTTCGGCTTTTATTTCTTCAACTATATTAACATTCTTTCTTAATATTCTGGTTCCTATCGTCGGTTAGTTTGTATTCCAGTCTATGCTTGCTAGATATTCAATCAAGATCATTCTTGTCAAAAGAATATTACTGATAAATAGGATTTTTAGAAATATGTTGCTTTACAGTCGATTATTCTTCACGCTCTCAGTTAATCCTGATTAATTTCATTAATTGGATGAGAATTTTTGTTGGGTTGTATTAAGTCCTTTCACATGAAACCATCTTTTGTATTAATCAGATCATTGATTAACGGTATTTATACTTAAGAACTAGTATTAATCATACCTCCCGTATTAATTATCATCCAGTCTATTAAATTATTCATAAATCCATTCATTTGATTAAATACAGTTACTCACTTTTCAAAGTGATTAATATCAAATTGGCCTTTCTTTAATTTGTTTTCATTGTAAGGCAAAACACAATCCTCTACAAGAACTAGTCAGTCATATTCCAAAATGAAAGCATTTCTGTTAATCAGACGCTAAGTTTCCTCCGATATTTTGATACTCTTCAAGGTATTATTTTTTCAACTTTGATTGGAAACTCAGCCTGTGAATCACAGTGAGCCTTCTGAGAATAGTCAATCCTTTGAGGCAAAAAATGAATCATCAATTCGGAATCGGAAAGGATGATCTTCTCCAGCTCTCTCCAACTCCGAGAGTCAAGAATGTCGCTCTTAAAAGCAACACAATAATTAAAAAGAGAGATTATTGCAACCAATGTAGGTCCTCTTCTCATCTCAGCGACCTGTGACTGTTTTCAAAACGGTTTTAACAAGAGTGAGACGAATTGGATTTTGCAGAATGCTTCTTCAAACCGGTTCTTAACAAGTAACTACCTACGAAATTCGCGGAATATTAGGTCTGTTCCATTTATCATCCTACAGATACTTCAGGATTTAGATAAATGGCATTTGCTCCAGCTCCATGGCAGAGTGAGTGCAATGTCAGAAGCCTCCAAGTATGATTTATCACCGGACAAGATTGCCGGCTTTGATTCTTTCTAATGGACTGTTGTGGGTGGTTGGGTGGATATCGGTTAGGGATTAGCGTGAATTTATGGGGCCAATTGTTCTTGGAAGTATGATTTTGGGCATGATCAAAACAAACTGAACTGTTTATAAACAGTTTTGGACTGAACTGAATAACCGTATTGAATTGAGCATAATAATCATCACTACCAAAAAGGCCATCATTACATGTCTTTTTTTTAGCTGAAAATACACAGCAACAATCACCTTTTTTAACAGGATAAAGTCAGTGCTATCTGCTCATATTTTTGTATAGTCTTGTTTCAAGAACACTCTTGATCATCACTCAACCGCTATAATTTCGTAGTAGGCCTATTGATGATTGTATATTAACCGAATTCTTTATAGCTGGATTAGTTTATTTCCAGTTAAATCTATGTAAATAGCTTGAAATGAATCCCGCAATACAAAATTATCCGTATAACGGAGTTATACAGTTAAGAGTATCCAGAGTGAAACGCTGGTGATTTGAGATGTAAATTTCCCGGATGTGTTACAAAGTTCCACTCACTGGTTTGCTAGTAGAATATCACAATGTAAACCTTATGTAACTTTCTTTAATTAATAACGTTTAACACAGATTAAGGATTCAATTTTATACTATCAAATAATACTCATCAATTTTATAAAATCAACTATTTTACAACACGAAATCCTGTTATGGAAGCAATCTTATTTCGAAGAGATTAGATCACGTGAGTTGTCTGTAGGTTATTTCCGGATTTACAGGTGAATTTTCAATTATTGACCATGTTAAACTGTAGTGAAGGACTAGGGTGCACAGGTGGCACATGAGCATGTAATTACTCAATAGGAACAATAGTATTCTAGTGCAGAGTCAGCAATCACATAATTTGTATTCAAATTATAATTTACGGTATATAATAAAATGATGTGGTCGCTGTACTGACCAGTATCATCCAATTCACAGTGTTCTTCAAGTTCACATATATTAGGCCCGTATTATACTAGGATGCTGGCGTCCCTAGTCTAAACGCTCCCACATGATTTAATGCCCCGGTAACCTGGATGCTGGCATCCCTAGTCTAATCGCTCCCATTTGATTTAATGCCCCGGTAGCCTCGCAAATTTAAGTTTCAGAAATGATGACATAGGCCTAATAATATTATAGACCAACCAAATAATATCATCTCTGGACATAACTGAATGGATATCTCTGATAATATGTGGTTTGAAAGCTGTTTATAGAGTTAATAGAAAGTTTTATAGAGCGACTGATGTAATTGAATAGCAATCGTTTTCTCTCTTGAAATATCTATGATTATGTTATTTGTTTGTTTTGTGTTGTAGCGGCGAGCAACGCAAGTTCACGCGACAAACGGCAGGGCGGCGGCTTCTGGAGTAACGGCCTTGTTCCGATCGGGCCCTGCTTCAACAGCAAAGGCGACTTCGGCCAATGCACCAGCTTCCGCCAGTGCTACCCCTACTTCAAGCTGCCTGATCTCTCCACCTGGGATGCGTGGGTGCTTGGTCTCTATGACACCTGCACCTACTTCAGCCCCTCGGGCAAACAGGCAAGTCTGCATCCCTCGAATAGCAGTAAGAACAATATACATCAACTCATTGTAAACTGTAAACTTACTAAAATTTCTGAGCCAGAATCATTGAGATATTAATCCTAGATAACTTATTTGTGAGGGTCCCTCCGAAAGAAGAAAAAACTACCAAGACTCGAAAGACTACCGAACTACCAAGTAATCTCTCCATTATTTTAGAAATGTGAGTTCCCTAAAATTTGTGAGTGTAAGCGTTTTTTAAACGCTATAATTAAAGAAAATAAAATTAATAAATGTGAGTGGTTTATTGAATTTAATGTTCTGACTTCAAGTCTTTTATTCAGTACGGTTTATTGACTATTGAACTGACATTAAAATATATTATAATTGAATAACATTATTGTGACATATAGTGTTAAAATAAAGTAATATAATGTCAAATCTTGGAAAAATTGCTTAAGGATCAATATTTCTGTATGATTTTGCAGATGTTCGGTGTGTGCTGCACATCGATGAGACCAGTGGCTCCCAGTCCACCGGTAGGGGGACCGCCGCCAGAGGTGGAGGAAGCCGAAATGGGTGGAGGCGGCGCTCCCAAGCCAGGGCCCACAGTGCCCAGTTGGCCCCCACCCCTGCCCACACACCCCCCTGACCACACCATTCCCCCCCTTCCCACCCATCCGCCGTCCCCAGGATGGCCTCAAGCACCCGATGCCACAACACCCGAACCAACCCTAAAGCCGACAAAACCCACTAAACCACCCACTTTCAAACCGAAACCACCGCAAACCATCAAACCGCCACAAACTGTGAAACCACCGCAGACTGTGAAACCCCCCAGCTGGCCTCCATCATTGCCCACACACCCTCCCATCCCCACACAAAAGCCACCCCCCACTGTACAGCCCATCACTGACGCACCTCCCACTGTCATATCTGACGCATCATGCGGCGCCAAAAATGGTTACCAGGATCAGGAGAGAATTGTTGGCGGACAAAATGCTGACCCCGACGAGTGGCCGTGGATGGTAACTAGAACATACTCACATATCAATAATAATAATAATGGTTTGGCTCTCCAACACCAGGCCTCTCCAACAATCTCTGTCTGCTACTCTTGCTCTCCATCCTCTCTCTCCCATAAGATACAATAACACAAATAATATGTGACTAGACTAAGACTAGACACCGCAAAGAGCGTCGCTTACTTTGTTGAAATTCGCCGCCACCTTATTCAATAGGTACTCTATCTAGCACACACGTCAAAGCACTTCCGGCAAAAATCGAGAAAGTTTATTTTAGATTTTTTACCCATGAAAAGTAGCCTATTTTTACAAAACACAAATTAAAATTGCACATCAAATACCGCTAACCATTGTTTTGACGCAAACCGCATTTAAATTGGCCCAATCTAACAGTTACATAATATAAGGACGATACAGGAAAATCAGTCAACTAAATAGGCTCAAGATAAAAAATTCCTCTTCAAAAACTGCATAATGATAATAAAATATTTCCTATTTTTATGGGAGGAGATTTACTGAATGAATTCAATTTACGAATTCAAATATAAATGTTATTTTTTCTTCTTCAGTAATGCGATGGTAATTGCTGACAAATAATTACAATATATACTTTGTATTAATAGTTTATTGAGGCTTTCTATAGAATATAATATTAAAGTATATTTTAATCCATTTGAAAACAGAATGTATACAGTCAACAGAGTTTATTATCAAATGAACTGTTCTGGAAAAAGTTCCAGAATCATGAGAAATCAAATTGATATATGATGATACCTATATATTGTTTTTATTTTTGGCATGAAGAAAGTTCTAACAAAAATACTGGAGAGATTGCCTCCTATGAATTGTATTTTGTAAAATAGCATCAGAATCAAAATTTAGTATAGGAGAGTTAATGACGAAATTCGATCTAGTATGTATAGTTATCCAATTTTGATTAAATTGGTGATTGAGTGATCATCATAATTTTTCATGAAATTTATTAACTGAAATGTTCCCTGTGACACGGTAATGTATTTTGTCAATGCATAAGCTAATTCATAGTATTTGTTTCAAATTCCAAAACGTTTACAGAATAATTTTGTGTTGAATTATTTGTTTGACAGGCAGCTCTGTTCAACGGAAATAGACAGTTCTGTGGCGGATCTCTGATTGACAATACGCATATTCTCACAGCCGCTCATTGCGTCGCTCAGTAAGTACAAACAGAGACAATCCAAATCTTTATATTAGTCCAAATATTTGGTTGTGTATGGTACAAGTCATTAGCTTTCTCATGACAAAAATTTCATAATTTCAATACAGCCTAAATTATTCAGGTCATTAAATTGAGGGTTGAATATTCTTATTCATAGAGCTCATTCACTTTTCTAAAGCGGCCCATACAGTACTCGTGCATTGAACGTCGTGCCATTTTTTTCATATTGGCTTTTATATCTATTTAGCACCTATATAGATATAGAAGCCAATATGAAAAAAATATGCCAATATGCACGATCAGTGTATGGGCCGCTTAAGACATCTGGACTGAAAAAGAATTATTCTCTCCTCATTACATACAACTCATTACTGCTTTTAAACAAGTGCATAAGATTTCATCCTCTATTTTAGAGAGGCTTTATACAATATTAATACGGCTCCATTATAATTCATGAATTCTTATAAACTTTTTCAGTTTTAGAAAACTGTAAGAAAGTGATTTATTGTCAGTTCAGGTGCCTTAGCAAAGTGCATGCACTGTAACTGTGTATAACTTTATGGGAACTGATAATATGCGAATTCTTTCGGTTGTGATATCTTATTCTTTTTTATACAAAGTTTTCTCTGTACTTATGATTGTTATATGTAAATGTTGTCATTCAATGTTTAAAAAATATCAATATCAATATGCATAAATGTCAACCAGTAGACTATAGTAATTATACATAATTTAGATACTTGATTGCAATAATAAATAATCATTATACTCTTATTAGAACAATAATATTCTAAAAACCTAAATTGTAATTAACGACTTGATGTGAAGCTCATCATACAAAATTGTAGTAAACTATTTATTTGAAAATGAAAGAGGATATGAGAAATTTAAATTGGAAAAAAATCCATTGTTATAATAGGAAATAGCTTTTTCACCAAAACATTTGAAGAAGATTGAATAAGCTAATCAAAATCGCATTCTTACCAATAATAAATCTATTGCAGCATGACATCGTGGGATGTAGCTCGAGTTACAGTAAGGCTAGCTGATTACAACATAAAAACCACATCAGAAACGAAACACATCGAGAAAAAAGTAAAAAGGGTCGTTAGACATAAGGGCTTCGACTCAAGAACTTTGGTAAGAAGTTTTCTTTTCCATAATTTTTTAGAACATAATGTATAAAGGCTATAATATACATAATATACTATATTTAGCCTATATATTATAGCCTACTATAATAGACATTATAGTAGGCTATAATGTCTTATTTTGCAAGTAAGAAAACATTAGGGTACACCAGCACTATAATTATAGTCCTAGTCAAAAATAATTTATGGTAAAATAAATCAAATATGGTGTTATTTATAGCCTACTAGAGCAATCTATTTCATACTATGAATGGAAATTAGTGGCGAAGCGTGGTATACTTATTTGGTCATCATCGGGTATATTTCCTATAGGATCGGCCCTTCTGAGAATAAATAATACTTCACTGCCATAAGACTATCTATATGTATAATTTATGTCTACAGTTGTCTTCCATATTTCCAAGTAGGAAATATGTAAATAGTACACCAAGTAGTACACCAAATAGTATTACATACCAAGTAGGAAATATGTAAATAGGTATCGATAAATAACTTCAAAGCGACTACAGGGAATAATCATAATGACAGTGGCGAATTTTCCGAGCATGCTAGGTATGCGCCGCATGGCAAACAAATAACAGAAAAATGAAATACTGTATAGAATATAATTGTCAAATAGTTGAAAAATCTTCAAATACGTAGTACAATATTGTAATCGATAATGAGTACCCACATCTGAATTACATAGTTTGAGTATTATTGAATGCGTAGGATGAATATTTTCTCTTGATAATTTGCAAATTGTTGATACTGTACTGTGAACTCAACTGCAGTAGGTACCGTATCTACTGTAGTAGGCTTTATTCTATTTCACAGTAGATTTTGTCCAGTACATATTCGACGATATCATGAACATTGAATCAACTACAATAGAATAAAAAAACAAGATATTTTGCTCCGTGTGAGCAAAGACAATTAGAATACTTATGTATTAATAGTAACCTATCGTCTTTGGTGTGAGTGATCAAAAGTCTAAGTGACATACTCTCAAAAGATTATCTGCTTTTATCCTATTTGAAACTCAGAATAAAACATGGTGGCATGTTGCAATTTTTCTACAGAAGTTTACTCATTTACAAAACTTAAGGTGCCTCCGTGACTATTGATCACATCACCTATCGAATTTTTCTATTGATAAATCGCATTTTTCCAGTACAATGATATCGCCATACTCACTATGGACTCGCCGGTTTCATTCAGTCGAACGGTGAGATCGATTTGTCTTCCCTCGGGCACAGCGCGATATGACGGCAAAGATGCAACTGTCATTGGATGGGGAAGTTTGCGGGAAGGTAAGAACATAAGCTCTATTTTGCAACAGTGGTTTTTCAATGTTAAACATATACGGCAAGGTGGAACAACCTTCGTTCTCCCCACCGACAAAAGTCATAGCTACGCTAAAATAATCAATGTTTATAAACTCGAATTTCGGATTATTTCATCGGATAAGATTTGTCTGTGTGATCTCACGAATTCAACAACGTCATCACTTCATTTTAATAGAAAATAATGTTTTCTGATTGTGATTATTTATATTTGTCCATGAATGATTGTGATGGGAAGTAGAGAGATATAACGTCCCACACCTGATACGTTATATAAGAATATGGCATTGTCATACTATAAATAATTAAAAGACGATTTTTTTATATTCTGCTCGATGAATTTACAAATTTCAATTTATTTAATTTTTATTCTTTAAAATGAAATAAATGAATAAATACGGTACACTTGAAATATTATCATTATCAAAACAAAAGCCTCTCATATACAAGGTACAGTGTAGGTATCTTGCGGAAAAATTATTGTTTATTTCTAGGGATAAAAACCACCTAGTTAAAGCACATGATCAAAATTTTTGTAGAAATATAGTATGATTTTTTCAGATTGCGCCTGAACAAAGCTATAGCGTAGTGGGGGAAATAGTCACAAGAATGTTTGTTTGTGAAATACGCTGTAATATTAGCTGTTCTGCTATATGTTTTTCAAATAGACTGCACATGTCATCAGGATAAGAAAAAACTATTTCATTCAAATACATTATTCTGCAAATGACTCATGAATGAATGGAAGTTGGAAAAATCCTCCACTTGAGCTTCAAAATATGAAACATATCTATTGTATAATAAAGAGGGAATCGATATTCTTCGTTTTCAGGTGGATCTCAGCCAAGTGTTCTGCAGGAAGTCAACATTCCCATTTGGAGAAACGATGAATGCAAAGCCAAGTACGGAGCTGCAGCTCCAGGAGGCATCATTGATTCCTTCCTTTGTGCAGGCAGAGCGGCTAAAGACTCTTGCAGTGTCAGTATTTCAATATTCATTTCAACTTTGATATCATAATTTTCGACGAAAAACTCATTAAGGAAAAGCAAGTTAGAACTTCTCAATACACAAAACACGTTTCATGTATTAACCCCTCATTTCTAAACATTTAACTTGTAAACATTTACTGTATTAACTTGTTTGTTTTAATATCCTGTTCTTTTGAAATCATAATTTATATGACAATAGTTTTCAACCTAATGTCATCAAGAAATTCAACTCAATTTTTTAATTAATCTCAAAAAAATTAAATCAATCAACTCTTATTTAACTAAATTGGGATTGAGCTTATTTTAGAAAAAAAATTAAACCTCATCCAACTTAATTAGATTTTTGTTTAATTGCAATATCAACTCATTATAATGGTACTCATCAACTCATAATAATAACACGCAATTGGGTTCTAACTAAATGATTATTGAATATTCAATTAGTAAAAGGCTATTACAACTTACTATTTATGGGTTGATTTATGTCTTCAAAATAGAAAATGAAAGTCACCTCGTTCAAGAGCTGGATAAATAATAAGAATCTGTATAAATACAAAATAGGAGACTTTCAGACTTTATCTCGATGTTTTATGTTCTTTCAAATCCTCTCGTTCGAAATGTTCAAATAGTTTTGAAATAATTTAAGGTATTCCTACCTAAATTCAAAAGATGAAAGCCTCATTTTTTTTGAATTGTTACAGGGGGACAGCGGTGGACCTTTGATGGTGAATTCTGGAAAATGGATGCAAGTCGGCATTGTAAGCTGGGGAATCGGATGTGGAAAAGGCCAATATCCAGGCGTCTACACAAGAGTCACATCGTTCAAGAGCTGGATAAATAAGAATCTCAAATAGTTGACATCAGGATAGTGAGCAAAGCATTAGGATTCAAATTACAGTAACTTACTGTTCAAGTTTCAAGAAATTAAATTATATTTTGACAGGAACATTTCTGTAGAAAAATTATTAGAAGAAAAATTTCACCGAAATGTTGAATAACTGCTTAATCGGGCTCTATCAAGACTTTAAAGTTCTTAAATTGAAGGGTATTGCAGTACACGAGGGTGTGCATGTAATTAGAATAGAAAGGATGTTA
This sequence comes from Laodelphax striatellus, assembly GCA_017141395.1. Lineage (NCBI taxonomy): Eukaryota > Metazoa > Arthropoda > Insecta > Hemiptera > Delphacidae > Laodelphax > Laodelphax striatellus. The sequence continues at coordinate 35,123,402 of CM029530.1, read as the reverse complement.
CATTCAATCATATTTCCAATACAAAGAAAAATCAAAGTTTTAATAGTATGGATTACAGGAGGAATCTAGTAACAAAAACAGGACAAATTATTGTTCCTAGTAGTGAAAAATCTCATCAGCATACAAAATACAATATTATAATTTGCGTTTCAATTTTGCTTGATAATATTTTCCACAATTACCTAGAACAAAAATTCGCTTTTTTAGCCTAATCTTATGAAAAATCAATTTGATTCACTAAATTCAGATAAGACTCAAATTGTCTGATCTATTAAAACTGTTTCTTGTTTTGCAACAATAAATCAAAAGAGGTTTTGATTAGCTAGGCCTAGTTAATTTTGTGTAACTCAATACCTCAAACACGTTTTTGAGCCATATAATTTATATTACTTGATTGATGATGAGTAACAGCAATAAGATGTCAAACAGTTCGCTATTGTTAAGCTCAAGTATTTTAATGTTATTCACAGTTCGCTTCATATAAAAATTTGACTCAAGCTGTGTCAGTTGAACGAACAATTAAGTACTGTACATGTAAAAAAGGAGTTGAAGCAGAACAATCATAGAGTTCAATTCAATGTGATAAATGTTTGTAAATTTAAGGAATGATAGTGGAATAGAATGTTTGTATTGATAAAATAAATTTATTAACTTATTCGAATGACTCTCTTTTCCATCAGAGCACTACTGTAGTACTAATCTATCAGAATCACGTGTATTGTTCCTCACACATATACAAACGAAGGATCGGTGTGGTCAAGGAAAATGTAATATATGTTTTCAATTATCTTGGCTGGGGTGATGTAGAGCGGTTCTGTAACAAAATCGCTGCACAAATGGTTGAAAAGATTTATTCGTTCACGTTCACTTTTTTACTCTGTTCACGCCACCAAACCTTCGTTTATATGATGGTCCAGGCGCTGGCTTATATTGAGTATGCATGAAAGAGGTATAGAGTTTGACTTCGGATTATTATTTAGGGGTCCTTGGTGTATATGAAACCACATGTCGTCGCGTTAAATTAGTAATTTAATAGTTAGTATAATTATTATGAAATTTAAACAACAAGAGATTTAATTAAGCATCATTATTGAATGCTATGAAAAATTTAGTATATTACCAGAAATAAATTCGTCTGCTAGTGAAAGATTCAGTTTAGTCAGCTCAGCACACTGGGACACTCTATTGGTTCAGTTTTTAAACGACTGAAAATTTTTGTTGACAACTGAATTTTTACGACTGCACACCGAAGTTGTTTCTGTTTCAATACCTTGTACAAGATTGCAAATATGGAGCATGCATGAAAAAATTAATTGCAACTTCTTGACAAATGGTAGCATAAACTGTGGACCTGCAATGGATTCATAATTCATTCAACTTGAATGAGTCAGTTCCCAATTATTTATTTCATGTTCCTTGCTATTTGTGTTGATGGGAGTTCAATGGATGAAATGAAGCATAATTTATTATAACAAAATATGGGTTTTATTTATAAAATATAAAAACTTCAACAAATCAATAGTAGAATACGTTAGTATTAATCTACACTATAATTGACATATACAACACACAATTTTTAGTTGAAATATTTACAGTAATAATATTACAATCAGTTTTATGGAGAATGAGATATTCAGAAATTTGAAGTCACAAAGAAGGTAATATAGGTACGAGTATTTCAAATTTGGTCAAGATAAAAAGTAAGGAATCTTCACTAAAAATATTACTCTTTTCCATCAGAGATATTTGAATTGATTTGGATTCCATCAGATTGGAGTGTAAATCAGAATTATACAGTGTGAATCAGATAAGTTGACCATTCTCAAGAATACAACTACAAAAAAGATTTATTAAATTATGATTGCCCAGGAATAGAGGGCTCTAATTGGATATTTTGGTCAGATGGATTTTATTGTAACAGTAATTGAGACTTATTTTAATCAATAGATCGAGTTTTCAATTTTATTGTTGACATTATAAAATATTGACATATTTAACCAATTAAAGCCGGAAAACGCCTTTCAAAATTGCATAACAAGTCACAATTGCAATCAATCTAATATTCAGCTTTAAACTTGCAATTCGGTAGATTCAAAGAAAAATCTTCAGCCTTTTTTCTTTTTCATTCCCATTTGGATATCAAAGAATCTTTTCAAGTTCATCGACAGTTTTTTGAAAACATGCACTGGATTGATGATAAACACTTCTTTTAAAGAATTTTTTACTTTTCAACATACTCTGTACATATTTTTTGCTAGTGATGATGCCCACATATGCTCTAGGCTTGTGCGTGGGTAATGGGAAGGATGATGATGATGTGAGATGTATACCAAAATAAGGTAATAATTTCTCAAAACAACACAAAGGTTTAAGAAAAACTCGAATATTTTACACAATTTCATCATAAGAATTTTGTTATTTTACTTTCAAACACAGTACAGTAGTACTTGAAAAATTAGTTTTTATGTAGGACAAGAAATAGTAATATAATGCTTCAGTTTAAATATATAATCTAATTTCATTTTTTTAAATGGAAATACAATGTAACTGTTCATCCAAATGAAATGAGAAAAATAACCCATTCTATATCACAAAGGTCGATAAAATATGATTTATATGTATAACAACGTGATGAGAAAACATGAAAATATTTTTTAATAACATCTTAAGTTTTAAAAATAATACAGTAGACCCCCGCTTAACCGGACCCGGATCAACAACATCCTGGGTTAACTGGAAGCGTCAACGGAATTTTTTTATCTAGATTGGATAAAATGGAAATCCAAAGACATATACAACACACAAGTACATCATCATACATCATCAAATGATTATTTCAATAAATAACTGTTTTAGTGCATATTTATAGATGTATTATATGTCATTGAATTTATGTTAAGATAACCCAATATATATGGGTATTTTTTTCAATCAAACTTAAAAATAATAAACAATTAATTATCTGGAACGGCCTTGCCCCCATTATTCCTGTTAATCAGGGTTCTACTGTATTCATGAATTAATTATTCTCTTTCCATCTAATCTTTCCAAGACAGTGGTGTTCATCATGGTATATTTGAAAAGGAATTAGGTGTCACACGCATAGTTGGGTAAAGTTGTTGGTATCGCTGAAGATTTTCAATTTTCAATCATCCATTTTACAAAATGAATTGAATAGATTTGTTTTCAGGTGAGAAAACTCTTGCTGTAGGCTATGACTTCGTCCAGCTAACTGACACATACATTTCATGACATCTACCATGTACTCCTATAAACCGTGTTACTTATGAACTTATGACTCAAATTATTACAAAAAGTAAAAAACTTACAAATGATCAAATTTCTTGGACTTGAAAAAAATTCTAGTAAGAAGTTGATAACTAATGTAAAGTATAGAACTCCAGAAAACGTTGAGCTTCAAGACACATACATTGTAGAATGTGAAGCACCAATAGGAATAGTGTTTTATTCTGATATTTTCAAATCAAGCCAAAATGTGGATTTGTAGTAACAGTATTTTTATGCAACTGATGGAACAGGACAAGATTCCTTCAAGTCCCAGAAGCACCTTCTAGCTCTTTATCTTCCTTCAAGATTTGACTGCAAGCAAGGCAAAGGATGAAGACTTATCAATGTTAGGGATAAACGTTCTACACGTGGCTAGGAATAAAAGTTCATGAGGATCTTTCTATTCCAACATCATTTAACTTTATTCATCTTGGAGTGTGAATTGAATGATACATAAATGTACTGAAATTAATGTAATTTTTCCTCAATTTAAAAAAAATTGAAAACCTGTGAATAAAAATTTACAATTTAATATTATCTCATAATAGGAGATTGGTATGGCTGCAACTCAAAACAACTCTTCAGGGCTGCAATTCATAAAGTAGGAATTGCCATGATGATTTCCAACCTCCAATGGAAGACGGAACCAGAAGAACAAGGACAAGAAATGTTCTTTTAGAGCCTATTATGAAGGAAGTTGAAATAGCCAAACAAACATCAATTGATTGGGGGTTATTCTGCTGAGAAGTGGCATTTGATGCCATCCTCCCAAACAACAACCAGAAAATGGTGGGCCAGGCCACACAGTCCAAATAGATGAGAGCAAGTTTGGAAAGAGAAAATACAACTGAGAAAAGAGAGTTGAGGGGCAGTAGGTGTTTGGTGGTATTGACATTACAACTATGCAATATTACTGGAGAAGTATGTCCTGCCAGGCACCACTGTTGATCCGACCTGCGGTAGGCATATGATTGCCTGGGGAGGAGGTGTTTCACACACCTGACAGTCAACCATAGCATAACTTTCAAAGACCCCATCACCAATGCATTACTAATAACATAGAGGCAACATGGAATGCTGTTAAGACCAACTCCCAAGGTTCCAGGCATTTTCCCTGGGTATTTGGAAAAATTGCTTTTTATAAAGAGCTGCAAAAGCCAAGAAAAATGCCTTCTGAGGAGTTCTGCAGGGCGGCAGGAAAGTTGTACAAACCTTCCAACTGTGAAATCAACGAAGACATTGAGATTGCTGTGCCACCCTGAGCAGAGCCCAGCTTATACAACTGCTCAATGGAGAGGATTGGCTGGCGGTGACGCGGTACTGCAGAGTGGCGTGGAGATACAGGTACGAGCTTGTCAGAGAGTTCAACTATTAGGAGGCTGCTGGAGGAATCCGAATACGAAAAGGCTGCCAACCCCCCAATATCTCAGACGGTCAACAATAGCCCATGAGTAATTGTCTGCATTAAATTATAATGAAAATATGGAAAATTCGAATATTCAATTATCTAAAATGTATATCATTATAGCTGCAATGTATTTCTTTCTGTCTGTATTTGATAATGTTTTCAATAAAGACACTATTCTATTCTAAAGAGCTGCAAAAGCAAAGAAAAATGTCTTCTGAGGAGTTCTGCAGGGCAGCAGGAAAGTTGTACAAACCTTCCAACTGTGAAATCAACTTAGAAATTGAGATCATTGAAGATCTTTTTTAGATCTTCCACCTTCTATTGTCATCATGTCAAGCAACCAAAGAGGTAATAGAAGTGTCTCAAAATGCTTCCAATCTTATAATTTTCTGCAGATGATTGTCCCTAATTTCCTTTAGATAATAGTAAACTAAAAATAATGAACTCAATCACATAATATTCAAACAATAAAACGTGAATTCTTCCCCATATAGGAATATATTTTTGTACAATTTGAAATGAATAGGTAGCTGTTTTCAAAAATATTAATGAATACATTCAAGTTATCTAATCAAACACAGCATAGTATCAATACTTCTCACGTTTTAATGCTAAGTCAGCAATTGTAACTAGGCAGTAGTATCTTAGTAATAAGTTAAGTTCACAAATAATAATTTTTACAGTTGATATCAAATTTAATTTCGAATCTAATATTATTCTAGGAAGAATTTCCTAATATTACTTTAAAAATTAAATTACAGTTCCTGACATGAATAATTGAATAACATCAAAATCTGTTGCAAAAAGAAAGTAGCCAAAACCGAGATTCGAACCCCGGAACTTGGGCTCCATAGCGTGCACAGTACAGTTGGAGGCTACTTACTTAATCCACAGATAAGGTAGATTACTACCTTATCTGTGCTTCATCTATGAAGATATTATATTCCAAATCTCAAAAGTGTACGATCTTCCGTTCGTTAGTTATCGTGTGGACAGACGTACACCAGTACGATCGCATTAAGAACCCTATCGGGTCCTTAATAATAAATTGAAATATTTTTAAAAAGTATTTCGTTCATTGAAAAACCATAAATGGCGCAGTCGGTAGGACGACTCCAGGATTAATGCAGATAATTCGTCGGTTTCAACCGTTAAGGAGTCGTCATCACACGAGAGAACATCGTGACCTTCATTGTGATAAGTGAAAATTACCACAGTGAATCAAAAGAATAGTGATAAGTGAATTTTACGAAGAATTAATTGTGCATTATGAAATTGAATATTACTGTGATACTGTTCTTCGGAGCGGCCCATGCCAGAGACACACCCGAAATAACAAATATCACTGAAAACGTAGGTGTTCTTCCAATTAGATTGGGAGCCGACAAGCTGATCAATTCTAAGCACACTTTTGTGCATTACTATGAAATAGATGGGATATTTCAACATGTAAATAATTTAGATTTGTTTCATAATAGGGCAGTTGAAATCGTCAATACTAGAATAAGTAACTCTAGTGATAAGATTGAATATGTAACCGATAATAGTAGTAAATTGAGAGATATTGTGAATTTTATAAGATTTATTAATCATTCAAGAGAAATGATAATAGATAAATTAGAAATAATTAATGTGAACAATGAATATGTTCCAAGAGTAAAAAGAGGATTAATTAATGGCCTTGGTTCAGCAATTGAAGTTATAACTGGAAATTTAGACGCCTAAATTTATTTCTTTATACTATGATGAAATATTAGAGAATTTGAAAAGTAATGAAAATGGAATAGAAAGACAAATACCATAGCAATATTCAATGAATATGAATATTATTAAATAATATAATAGAACTTTGAATGTTAAGTGAGAGACAAAATATTACAAAATTTCAACCTTCTAGAAATATTGTAAGTGAACAGAACTTTTATCCTTGTGGTCTGATATCTATTGTACCTGTGCGAAGACGACGACCTACTGTAGCTATTGAATCGGCGAAACTTAGAGACGTTTCATGAAATGGGTTGGAGGTTTCAGAAAATAATAATAGATCCCCAAAACAATATTTATGCACATTCTTGTATATCACTTCACCAGATATGCATGGATATACCATATACAACTAAGGGGCAGAGCGCTAAAGACTTCATAAACTTACTTAATCCAATTATTAAGAAAAATAAAAGTTCAATACTATTAGCTGATCAACACACAGGCATTAATTCAACAGATTTTCTTGAATATTTGAAGAGACCTGGGATTCAGATCGTTTTCACATGCATTGATCATCCAGAATCTAATGGGTTAAACGAACGACTTACGTTAGTAAATCGCCTACGATGCAAAATAAATGATAATACTACTAAAGCATGGACATTTGGACAACCTTAGTAGAAGAATGTGTTAAGGAGTATAATGATACTATGGAGGGTGATACGAGAAATAACTGAAGTCTAGCGACCGAAAACACAAATCAAACAACTGAATGTTCAAGGGAGAGAATTGAAATCAGGAGAGAATGATGAAGAAATTGCTACATCTTTCAACGAATTCTTCAAAAAAATTGGATCTGAGCTAGCACAAAATATATTAAATAGTCAACAGCATGCAAATGAACCTATATTCACCAATAATAGAGTATGTCAATCAATATTTCTCACACCAGTAGATGAAGAAGAAGTAATAAAAATAATCACTAGCCTTTTGAAGTGTGTAATTTCAATAATATACTCAAGAATGTACGGTGGCCTGAAGGTGACTGTCTAACCTAGAATTCTACGGCGTGTCTGCATACGCTTGTGGGTGTGACTGTAAAAACTACTGTGGCCAATGTGGTCATTGTTCAGTTTATGCTTCGATACTTGAAAACTATCCTGTAAAATGAAGTTTTGACTGTAACACTTTGACTGCCGTATGCATCATATCTGATTCACAATAATATTTTTCATTAGGCCATGTGCATCATATGCGATCACACGTTGAGCTCTGGTATTTGCCTTCGTGCATCGTATACAACCACAACAGAACAGAAAATTTCTGCTCTGAGTGAAAGTGATTCTGAGTTTCAAGTGTCAAGTGATGAATCTTCAGGTGAGTCAGATTCTCCAGCTGCATTTCATCAACCGGGTCCCAGTGGACAAAGACCAACAAAACTTAAACGACCTAGTTTTGATAAAAATAATACATATAACTGGAAAAATGAGGTCACATATAAGCCAAAGCTACATGATTTCATTGACAATGACTCTGGTATAAATCCCACTCTAGGTTTGACTGACGATTCACTTGAACTTGACTATTTTTTGTTATTTTTTGATGAGGTACTAATTGAATTCATAGTCAATCAAACAAATTTATACTACAGATATCTTGTTGAGAAAGAAATAATAACATCCAGGAGTATTACACAGAAGTGGAAAGACACTACAGTACGTGAAATATTTACCTTTTTAGGAGTGTTTTGTTTGATGGCTCATGTAAAAAAAATCGAATAAGGGATTATTGGTCAACTAACCCATTGATTGAGACAACAATTTTTGGAAAAGTAATGTCACGAGATAGATTTATTTTATTGCTGAGAACATTACATTTTAGTGACCCATGCACTGCTTCTAACGAAAGACTCTACAAAATAAGATTTGTCATTGACCATTTACGCCAGAAATTCAAGTTTGCTTTTACTCCTTTCAAAGACCTTTGCATTGATGAGTCCTTGATGCTGTGGAAAGGTAGGCTAGTGTTCAAGCAGTACATTCCCAGTAAAAGACATCGTTTTGGAATAAAGTTATTCATATTATGTGATGTTGAAACTGGATATGTTAGTGATTTCATTGTTTACACAGGAAGTGAGACTGAAATAAATATAATTGAAAATTTAGGTATTTCAGGTTCAGTTGTAACAACTCTTCTGGAACCATATCTGAACAAGGGGCATACACTTTTTTGTGATAATTGGTACAGCAGTCCACATCTATTCCAATACCTGCATGACAGAAAAACCGGAGCTTGCGGTACTGTACGACCAAATAGATTAGGTTTCCCAAAAGACTTTTCACAGAAAATGAAGAAAGGGGATCTTGAATCAAGAAACTCAGACACAATGTTGGCTATAAAATTTTTTGATAAAAGGCCAGTTCACATACTGTCTACAGTGCATGAGAATAAGATTGAAGCCTCTGAAAAAATTGACAGGGAGACAGGTGAAGTGATAAAGAAGCACACAGCAACAATAGAGTACACAAAGAAGATGGGTTCTGTTGACAAATCTGACATGCAAATCAGTTCTTTGGAGTGTGCCAGAAAATCTATGAAATGGTACATAAAATTTTTCATGCACTTATTGGATATTGCAATGTTGAATTCATATGTACTATTTCAGATGAAGACTGGGAAAAAGCCCCAAATGTTGGATTTCAGACAGAGAGTGATCAATCAAATTTTTGAGAAGTTTGCTGAGCCAAAATCAAGCAGCAGGGGAGGTCGTCCTTCTTCTCAAGAAAGTCCCTTGCGCCTCACCCAACGTCATTTTCCTGAGCCAGTTCCTCAAACTGTAGGGAAAGGGTCAAGAAGCCAGCGACAATGCCATGTATGTAAACATACAAAAAAACGCGAATCAAAGAGGAAAGACACCAGGTTCTACTGCAAAGACTGCAACGTAGCTTTGTGCGTGTACCCTTGTTTTATGGAGTACCACACTCTACTCCATTTTTAGTTCAACACTGTAGAATAAATTAGAAGAAAATAGTTTAGATGTATATATTAGTTAGATTTTATGTGTATAAGCCTAGTATGAGAATCTGACTCAGAAAAGACTACAGTGTGCATAACTACATTTCACCACACCACAACAGGATGCAGAATAAGGTATGTTTTATGAAGTATACTGAATCCATGCATGAAAAATATTCATTTTGGGGGTTGATTTTTGCTGTATCTACTCACATAATGGAGCTTATAAGTAATATTTTTGTGCAGGAATAAGTCAATTATATATTTATAAACTCCTCAAGAAAATACATGCAGCTTCAGTCTAGATAAAAAAAATATTGGTCTAATAATAATTGGAAAATATTCAGTCTAGATAAACCCCCCCCCTTGGTCGCAATTGGGCTGTGCTGCATGGTTTAAGTGTTGGTTGGATATTTCTAACTACAGAGGAGGTGATATAATCATATTGCATGTGAATAATATCAACAAAACCTGAATAAGCAATTCATTTTGAAAACTGCAAAAAAAAACCAGGCTGTGGGTATAAGAGCACGCGGAAAAACGTAGGAGTTGAAGGGTTAAGATTGTGTTGATTCTAAAATCAATCATGGAGGTTCACCCAACACTTGAAAGAATAACCATGAAATATCTGTATCCTGGGCATAGTTTTCTATTTAACGACAGTGATTTTGGTGATATTGAATCAGCCCTCAAATTCCAGGAGCGGATATACAGCCCTGAGGACTACATGTCAGTGATGAAAAAATGCAGGAAGAAGAATCCGTTGATTGTTCATCGCATGAGCCAATGTGACTTTGTGGGAACATCAGAAATGGAGAAGAACATTACTAATCGTAAAAAAGATTTAGAAAAACAACCAGTTAGCTGGCTCAGAACTCGATTGATTGAAGTAAAAAAAACTAAACTAGCCTAGTTTAAACAAGAGATAAAAGTGAAGTTTTATTCCTTACAACCAAACATGATCCTCAGCTTATTGAAGTAAATACAAGACGGGGACCAGTTTTGAAACCAAATGCCATTGTTGACTATAACAAAGCCAAGACATACATCGATTTATCCGATCAAAGAAAGTCTTATTCAAGCCCAATCAGAAAAAGCATTAGGTGGTATAGGAAGGTAGGAATAGAACTACTGTGCAATACTGCGTTGGTGAATGCTCATTATCTATATGAAAAAGTTACGGGAAAGAAAATGAAGATAATAAAGTTTAGGGAATCTGTAACACTTGCTTTACTCCACATGGAAGAAACTGCACCTACTCTACCAATATCAGAGCATAGGATTGTTGAAACAGAAAATAGACGTCGTTGTAATTCATGATACACAAAATTGTCCAAAGCCTATGGACGCGGAAATGCTATAAAGAATATCAAACAGGTGTCTCTGAAATGCATTGCATGTCCTCAAAATTATATGTGTATCGATTGCTTCTTTGAACTTCACAAAAGTACACCAATGAAATAATACATAAACATGAACTATATCTTTTACTTATGAACTGTGACTAATGTTCAATTATTTTTACATTTTGACAAGACATTTCTTATGTATTTTTTTGCTTTCAATTTTTTACTGATACATTATATTCCATTGGACCACTAAATCTGTATTTTATTGTCTATCACCTAGATGCATGTGTGAATTGAAATCAATTAGAATATCATTTTAGAGTTGTGCATCACATTCAATGCACATGGCCTTTGATGAAGATTCCACTTTTTTTCAACAAGCCATGTGCATCATATAAGATCACTGCTTTAAAATGAAAGAAAATGGTGAAGTATGAGTAATGATGAAATATAATATAGTAATATTAGCCAATTTTGAGGGTACTAAGCCAAAAAAAATGACCTTGGCCAATATCAAGATTCTTCAGAAACATGCATGGCAGTCAAAGTGTAAATGTTTCAACACCCTGATCAATTTCAATTGACTGGTAATCTAGCGGAAAATTGGACTAAGTGGTACCAGAAGTTCACACTTTACCTGAAAGCTGCTGCATTGGATACTAAAAGTGATGAACGTTTAATATCTATTCTATTGACTTGTTTGGGTGAAGAGTGTATTGAAATATATAACAGCTTCGTTTTTGAACAAGAGGACTCAAGAACTAAGTAAACGGAAGTGATAAAAAATTTTGAGAACTATTTCGTACCTAAGAAAAACAAAACCTTTTTTCGACACCAGTTCTTCACGCGTAATCAACAATCTGGTGAAACTATTGATCAATTTGTGACTGATTTGAAAAATAAAAGTAAAGACTGTGCATTTGGGACATTACGTGAAGAGTTAATCAAAGACAGACTGGTTTGTGGTATATTGGATACACACATGAAAGAACGTTTACTACGAGTGGATGATTTAACATTGGATCCTGCTTTGGACATAATATGTTGTGAGAAAGAGAAAGAATTGTCCAGATTGGAGAAACTCAAAGATGTTGAGAAGGAGGAAAATATTCAATCAGTGTTGACATTTGATTTACAAGCTGTACTGCCTGTCCCATGTGGCGAGAACTCCATGTTGTACTACCGAAGAAAGTTGTCATGCTACAACTTTACTGTATACAACATAATTGATAAGAAGGGGTACTCCTACTTTTGGCATGAAGAATTGGGAAGACGAGGAGCAAATGAAATTGGCAGCTGCGTTTACAATTTCCTAAAGGAAGAAAGTGCCAATCTGAAAGAAGATGTAGTATTCTATTCAGATAATTGTGTAGGGCAGAATAAGAATAAATTCCTTTTTTCTCTATACGTACATTGTGTGATGAATTTGAAATACAATTCAATCACTCACAAATACTTGGTTGCTGGTCATACCCAGAATGAGGGCGACCATATGCACTCCTTGATAGAGAGAGAGAAGAAGCTGATGATGAACAGAGGACCCATTGTACATCCATCCCAATGGACTACAATTATTCAGTTGTCCAAGAAGACAGGACAACCTTTCAAGGTGAAAGAGATTGACACATCAGACATTTTTAATTTGAAATTGCTAACTAAAAAGATTGGAACAAACTTTACCATGAATGAGGAGAAGGAGAAAGTGCTTTGGCACGACGTTTGTTGTGTAAGAGTGGAGAAAGAATGTCCAAGCATTATCTTGTACAAAACTTCTTATGAGCAAGAAGGCTGGATGAGATTGAACATCATGGGGAGAGCCAGGAGGTTGGATCGAAGAACGAATTGTGAATTGGTGCCTGCTTATGCAGACCGACCAGGAATTCCAGTTTGTAAAACAAAAGATTTACTGGATCTCTGCGATGCTCATGTCATTCCTCGAGTGCACTTGGACTTCTTCAAAAACTTGAAAGTCAATGAGTCAAATTTGAATGTGGAAGATGATGAATTTTAGCTTAAAATCTCTTTTCTGTCAATATTCTCCTATCTCATGTTTTATTTAATTTATATTTCCTTGAATTCAATGTAGATAATTGAATTATAATATACATTTTTGACTGTTTTTATGTGTTGGTTCCATTTGAATTGTTCTCTCAAATTCTACCGAAATTTTCCTATCTGATCTGCCCTAACTCTGATATTGAAATAAATTGCATCACCTCATCATTCAATATTATTTATGAAATGATCATATAAACTTGAACTCATTTATTGGAAGATTATGAAAATTACTATTGGAGTTCACTTTTATTTCTTGATACAGACTTTGTCAATACAACTGTCATGGAAGCTGACGCCAAAAAGTTAGGTGGTTTCATCGGTGGTTTGTGATCTAAAACAGCTGATATAGATAATTAGAGTTATAATCTAGCTATGCCCTGGAAATGATTTTAAAATCAAAAGGAATCATTGATGCTTTACATCAGCTTTTGTCAGCGAGGAAACTGCCTAAATTTTTGGCGTCAACCCAACCAGTAAATACTAGTAAATTTCAATTCTTGGAGTATAATTTTACTCCAGGGTAAGTGTGAAACCGCTTAAAAACATTGATTACATGAATTATAAACCATCAATTAGTTGAGAAGCTAAGGAGAATAGAGCTTCAAGTGAAAATTATGAATGTCAAGTTGAAAAACTGACCAATTCTAAACAACACTAACTCAAAAAATGGCGATTATCTCACCAAATAATTATTAAATCAATTTTTTGAAATCACCAAGTGATTATTTCAGATATAATACTTCTACATGGAAGGAATCAACCCTCCAGAAGCAATGGGCAAGTCATAGTAATAATTTCAGATATTACATAATTTTAAATTGCCTTCTTCTCAAAACTTTGATTTTTGAGTTGTAGCACTGTTGAACTGGGCCAACGATATGTCATGCTGCAGAAATATCTATTCAACGATTTAGGAAGTGATTCCCAGTTATTGTTGCACAATTACCAGATGAATTTAACTTTGAAGATTCATTTAACTAAGCCACTAACCGATATACAAGATAATAGTTTTCTATAAAACAGTTTGAAATCTTTGACAGCGTTTTTTTTCAAAAACATGGTTTTTGCACAAGGGCCCTTCTTCCACCAAACTCTTCAATTGCGTTAGGCTATAAATTTATTATTTTTTGTTTTGTGAAGGTGATTGAAGGTTTTCCATATTGAAGGAGATGGAAGGATATTTCCAGCATTGTGTAATCAGTGATAAAATCACGATGACAGATTTGAAACAAATCACGCGAACTCCTTGATTTCATTGAACTCTTGTTGAGCAGTTACAAATGGGGGAAATCGGACGTCAAATCGTACTAGTGAGACACAGGAACTTTATAGGATGGTTATGTAGATGAAGACGGTAGATGTCATAAAATGTAGTCTACTAACTCAAATTTCAAACTCCTTTTAACACAGTCATCTATTCAATTAATTTTGTAAAATAGATTATTAAAAGAATTTAATGGTGTCAATGACACTAAATATTTAACCCAATCATGCGCGAGACAGTTGCAGCTTTTCTACGCATTGTGCTGCTTAGTATTGCCTAAAATTCCATTGAAAAAATGTAGTAAATATGAAATAAATATTACATTAATTAATATTCAAACTCTAATGTAGGCTTGGAAAATTTATAGAATGCTAACTATTAAGCAGTTTAAATTTTCAAAAATTAATAGACTTCTAATTATCAAGTTTTAACAGTTTAAATTTTCAAAATTTTCCTAATGTTTCACGTTATCAATTTTATTTACAATATATTCTTTTTATAATATAGAATAACGTCTGGAATTCAATTAATAATGACATTTGTATATTATCGAATATAGAATATTTATTTTCTTAATTTATATTATCTCAACCATACCAATCAAGGTCTACTATTATATAAAACAATATGGAACCAACTACCATTTGATATTTACGACAATTGGAATAGAAGACCAATATTGGAGTAAATAAGATTTGGATTCCATACTTCAATATTATAACATTGAATTACGCCAGAATTTCATCATTCTGGGACAAAGCCTTGGGTATCAAGAGACAGCTGTTTCACCAAGTCAATTCCACCAAAAAAAACTTACATGAGTATTGTAAATTTGTTGTGAATTCTTGAAGACTGTCAAAATGGACTTCATGAAATTTACCATATTTCCGCTTTTAAATTTAAAATGAACATTCTGTAAGCTTGTATAACTTTTTTACTCTAAAACAATATGCTTTAGATACTTGGTTCCTTATTGCATAAATTTGTTCAATTGAATTTCAAGTTGCTGAGATAACGAATACGCCTCCACGCAAGAAATCAAAGCTTGAAGCACCTATCACAGGGGATTTAAAATTATTTGCTGACCTTCAAATAATCTACAACATTAATTTACATTATGTTTAACACAGTGAAAAATGATAATACTTAACGACATCAGTCAAACTTTGAGCTTCTTTCAATCGTCGCATTCTCTAATGCAGTTCTCCACCATTTCTCTGAGATTCGGATTCTCCATTGCTGCAGCTACTCGTTCCTTATCATTGACTTGTTTGTTGACTGTAACATATGAGAGATCAGAATTGAGCGAACATTTCACTAGTCCTCACCTATGAGTAAAATGAAATGGTAAGAACAATAACTAATGAAATAAAGTATGGAGGAACAAGTAATAAATCCTCATTCAAATTTGGCGTTATCAGAAAGTCATGATATTTTACTTAGCAAACCTGACAGAAAATTATAATTCAATTAGCATGTATGTTATCCACGTGCAATCGACCACGCCGACTTGGAACAGTTCTCTGCCTATGAGCACTCATGGATGAATTATTGATTAGTTTTATTAGATGATTTTGTTTTTAAATTTTTCTACAATTTCTGACAGGTTCGTTGTGTCGTATCTGCCGGGCGTCAATAGGTGTGAATTGGGCTCATCTGTTGACTTTCAGAGCTAAATAGACTATTGACTTGACTTCATAAAAGGATAAAATAGATCAATTCAAACCATAAAACGTTACTAGCCTTCAACAAGATTAGATAGCCTAGTTCAACCAACTGTCAATTGTTGTTCTGAATTATAGATACGTCAAGTTCTCAAAGTATATGGACTGACGTTACACTTTTTCATATAAAATGTTAGATCAAGTGTTATTGAAATCAAGAAAATTAAGTGGTAGACTCCGCTAAACATCATTTATGAGCTTGAAGTAACTTCCGGTGGTTCGGAACGACCGACCATTAGTTGCAGGTTATCATCATCCTTCCTATTACCTACGCAAAGCCTGAGATTATGTGAGCATTACACTGAGCTACAGATAGATGGAAAAACTATCTACAACTGATTGAAGTTGCATTGGAAGTGGTTTGACATTCATATAAATTGATGTGTTATTTCAGCCACATCATTTATAATCTGAGAATGAGTGAACCGACTACAACTAAGATTTGTTGGATTGGTCACCTCAACAGCTTTTAAAATAATGAAACGTAGGATATTGAACTGAAACAGTCAAAATTTGACATTTGACTGGCGTTACGGAGTCGGGCAGCTATTTTATAATGATATTACGATATTGATCAATAAGAAGATTGTGCTCGCAACAAATGCATTCCAATAATTTTCATTTGAAAGTATTTAATTTTCATACTGCCTGCAATATTCAAGAAGCTACTTCCAAAGCAGATAACATCTCAGCAGCAAGTAGATTTAATCATAATTATTGTATGAACTATCTTGAATAATAATAAATAAGTCTTGAGCATTTCAACTCAGCATCACTATCAAAACATTCGATAATTTTAATTGTTCTCCCTCTTCAAGCTAGATAATGGTTATAACGATTAATACTAGCCTAAAAATTTACTATTAATAATGCTTGATACAAAATGTCCATTTAGATTATTACTTACTTTCATCTTCTGTGTCATGAGCGCCTTTCTTTATGGTTATATCAACCTTGATTGCCTGAAGCAAAGTTCTCTGTAATTTGATTCTCATGCAGAGACCAATCAGTGTTGCCAAACTGCAGTGAGGCACTGTCGGGTTGAATTCAACGTGAATTACGCTCGGTGAGTTTGCACCACCAAGGGATTTCACCTAGAAAAGGCAACAGTTACGGTTGATGATAATAATAATTATTAAATGTAATAACTGCCTCAGAATTGACAAATTTTTCAAAATAAGGAAAGTTTACTCTCAATTAACATTGACATTTGAATAACATTTCTATTTAATTTCACATGTGCTGCTAGTTGCAAGGAAGGTTAATCTTCTTTGAAATAAAGCAGCTTGTTTCTCAAATAAATTATCACTGAAAAAGTATGTTATCATTGGAAAATTGTATACTAGTCTACCTGATAATTAATCACGATGAAGACATTCTTGCAAGTATTTACAGTTCTTGATTTGAAATAATTTTGCTTTCAGCTGCGTCTTTCAATACATCCAAACAAATTACTTAGAATCAAAATACAGAGTGATTCAAAAAGAATACCACAACTTTAAAACTTTGTATTTAATGAAAGAAATATAATAGAACCTTCTATTATACATTATTTCAAAGAGTAATTAAAGAAGTTTTTTTCACTCACAAAGAAGTTCAGAGATGTTCATAATGACCCCTCCAGACACTCGAGCAATATCAACCCAAAACCTCCCTCAAACTCTTTCCACTCTCACTGTAGCATATCAGGTGTAACAGTTTGATAATGTGCTGTTATTTCTTGTTTCAAATCTTCAATATCCATCCACCATTGATGATTTGAAACAAGAAATAACAGCAGCCATCCAAACTGTTACGCCTGACATTCTAGTCAGACAGATTCTATATCCTGACAGATAGTGTGGAACAAGTTTGAGGGAGGTTTTGGATTGATATTGCTCGAGTGTCCAGTGTCTGGAGGGGTCATATGGAACATCTCTCAACTTGTTTGTGAGTGAAAAAAACTTCTTTAAATACTCTTTGTAAAGATGTATAACAGAAGTTTCTATGATGTTTCTTTTATAACATACAAATTTTTAAAGTTGTGGTATTCTTTTTGAATCACCCAGTATTCGATAAGTTTGAATTCTCTAATTTTTAATTCTTTAGGGCAAACCTCTCTAGGAATATTCAATAGCACACTGAATCCACTCTAGCTCAAACTTAGAATACTGTAAATCTTTATCTGGAAAAAAATAATTTTCATAATTATTATGTTGCTAAAAAAATGCAAGAATGTGTTGTAAGATAGATGAGAGATTTAATTAAGCAATTCAATTTCATTACGGTTAGATTTTTACTGAAAATTTCAAAGAATTTAAAAAACAAAACACTTGTTCTTGTTGACCTCACCTGTATTCCATCTTCGTAGACAACTTCTAGATCTTCGAGTGTAGATGGTTTTTCTGGGTCTTTAATTGTCCGAATGCAATCTGTTGAGAATCGTATGAAAAGTATTACTCATTCAATATTTATTAGATGTACTGACAGATTCAGCAAAGGCTAGTCAGAGAATAGAGGTACAATCTGTGCTGGAATTAGTTCTACTCCCACCCCAAACAAACCAGCGATTGGCTTCTTTGATAAATAAAAAAAATGAGTAGCCAATTTAACCCAAATCTAGATGTAGGCTAAGTTAGAAAGTTTAATTATGAATCATGAATGAAATAGTTGATTCACGAAAAGCGAATTCAACTAATATCACTAGCATTGTTGATATGAACCAGAAAAAAATGTTACTAAAGCGCCAAAACCATCCTTAAACGTTTGCAACTACAGTGAAAAGTTACCCGAAGATATCTCATAAAATAGTAAGTTTTGGGTTAAAATCTGAGTTTTTAATCCAGTCAATAACAGTAAGTTACTTGACAAAAATATTTTCCCGAAGAGTGGGTAATGATGAATAAAATTGTAAGGTTATGACCCAAATAAAATAAATTGGTAAAATTGGTAAAGCCACATTTTAAATGCTCCAACACAACAACTGAGCTCAAAACTCATTACAAAGTTATCTTCCATTGACAAGCTCAAATGAATCATCATAGGCTAATCAATCCAAAATAAAGAAATTTAAATAAGAGCAAGGGATGCAATATTTGATTGTGAATTGAATTCTAATACGATTGCGAGTTGAAAACTAGGTTAGCTTCTACGCTTCAGCCTGAGGCGGTTCCAGTTTGTTATTAAACTTCAGTTAGCCGTAATATCTGATACCTATATGAATAATACAGTTAAATTTCAACATTCTTGTCCCCATTTCAATATGCAAATACAATATTATAAATTTTAAATTGTGCTGGAGCGTCTTATTGTCTCTAGATTCGTTTTATCATTTTAAATTTGGGGTGATATCTTCAAAAATAGACTAGAAAAATTGTGCCAAATAACTTCAATAAATTTAGCCCCTTGGGGTTAAAGAGATTCTAGTCAAAAAAACCCTAACTAGTCTAGTTTATGCTATCCTGAATCCAGCATGTTCATAATTAATATTCTTACCATAGACTTGGTCCTTTAAGTCTTGCTTCCGTTTTGAAATTGACTCCTCATCTAACTCATCCATTTCTTGATTCAAAAAGTTTGAAGGTCGTTGTAAAGCTCTGTTTACATTATCAATGAGATCCCCATGAACCATAACCTCATTCATACCTACAAACGTTTTTGTTTTGTTGAGTAGCAGAGCCAACATATTACTTGTCAATTTTAAAGCTATACAAAGAAAAATGGATTTTACTTTGAAAATTAGAAACTTTCAGAAATTGAAACAAACATCATGAAACTAAAATACGACAATATTGCAATAATCACATGATGAGCAACTTTCTTTACGATCGCACACAACTCACAACTGCCAACTGACAAGTGACAACAGCAACTGCAAACGAGAGTGTGCAAAACACAAACAAATCCCAGTGTTGCCACTTGCCATTTGGATGTAAATAGTTGAAAAACAAAAAACTGAGATTGATGCAGATATGAATGGAATATCATTATTAGTTCTATGTTGAAAAATTAATTTTTATAGAATTAACATTTTTATTCATGGAGTCCACTTTTTAGTTTTGCTGATGGCGGCAAGCTCAAATTTTCAAATATAATTGATGATGAGCTGGTAGACCATCAGCGCGCTATGATTTATCTTCTTGCCATAAAAAAAACTTATGGTCTACCAGCTCATCGTAAATAGATTCCAACAGAAACTAGTAAGAAGGTGAACGTACAATATTATAATTTTTTGAGGGTGATGCCCACTGGCTTGTGCGTGGGTAATGAGATGGGTGATGATGAGGGATGACGACTGTTTTTAGGCAGTCGGGACCGACGGCTTTTCGTCTCCTCCGAAAGACGGGAGTGGCTGTTTCTGTCAAAATCCGTTCCGGCAACTGTATTCGATCTTGGAACCTTTGGATTATCAGACAGGCGCTTATCGCCCTCGGCTACGGACCACTAGAATTATGCTGAAGAAAATGCCTCCAATTAACACAACAATTATGAAACACTTGAGTGTCACTAATAATATTTACCATTGTATATAGCAACATTATTGACCGAACTTAGTGATGTCCATGATTTATCTCGTCTGTATTTATTTTTGGCGTCTGTAAAGCACTTCAAAAGCGAAACAATAATACACTTCCATGATATTTGGAAGGATTCACGCACATTGGAAAAAATTGTACTCATTCAGATAAGGCTTATAATATATTTATTACTCTCTTCAATTTGAAGAAAAACCAATCAACTCTTCAATATTAATTAATTCTCTTCTATTCCACTTTCCTTCACGATCTGCTAATTTATGATTCACTTAAAGATAATTTTAAACAACATAGCAGTCAATAATATTTGTGTATTATAGTTAAACTATTACTCACATGGTGGAACGCTTTCGGACTTTACGTCCATCAACACAGTTCACCACGCACCACCACGTGAGTAATAGTTTTAACTTAATAAATAATTAATAGTTCTTAATAGAACACAATAGATACTTGGAAAACACAATACTTAGAAATACACACTAGAAAAAATAAATAAATACTTAATAATTCACAAATATATTATTGACTGCTGTCGTTTAAAATTATATTTAAGTGAATTACTAATCAATTCTGACTAGTCATGTCAAGATTGTGTTCTATTTATCACTTTAATAAGACAGAAGGTATTCTACTTGTTTATCATTTTGTAATTACATTGTAAATAAACGTTTCATTTTGTTTACAAAGATTAATCATTACAACCGCTATGATATGAATCAAGAGAATGTATTTTATTCTTTTCTCAACAATGATATGCTACATCATTGACCCAAAAATAGGCCTATTTTAAAAGGCCTATTAAGAGAAATCAATATTGGCAAATCAATAATAACGGGTGTTTAATTAAGGACGCAACCCAAAGTTCAGGAAGATAGTAGTAATTGTAAGTGAATTATAAGTCCCCAAATTTGTATGATGGCAATAGTATATTTGAAGGCCAAATGCAAGAGAGTTCATTCATTGGTGCTGTTTATCTGTCATACTGTTACGCTGGGTCAGAAATGGTTTTTTCCAAGGATGAACACGTGTTTATTTTAGAGACTTATATTGTGTGTAAATCTTACAAATCTGTGTAAGATAAGTTTCGAATGGAGTTTCCCCATACTTCAGTTCCTAATAAGTCGACAATAATGCGGTTGATCAATGAATTTTGTACAATTGGGAGTGTAAAAGATGAAAAGAAGCTAACTCGCCGGCCAACAAAGTTAACCGCGGAAGGTATTGGAGATCTGAACAATCGTTTGTTGCAGTCACCTAAAACGTCGCTGAGAAGGTTATCACAAGCTGGAGTGTCATTAAATACAGCAAAAAAAATCATGTATACCTATATGTAGTGCAATAAATGGTGTAATTCAACTTTGGGTTGCGTCCTTTATTTGACAAACTAAACAAAATCTATATGAAAAATTCAAGAAAAGCTCAATTTTATGCTGATCAACAATACATATCTAAATGACTAGCCTAATAATTCATTCACAATAAGAGGATATAATAGAAATGACAGATAAAATACGTGTAAAAGCTTTTTAATAACAATTTTGAACTAATACTGTATCACAATAATATTATTCTAGAGAATAATACGAGTATATCAAATGCTGACTGAAAAGTCTCTTACTTTCATAAATAAGTAAAACTGATAGTATTGAAATACATATTAAGGAAACATTCTATTGTTCTTCAAAGGAATTTTCATTTCAAAAATTGATGGCAATAATTATCTTTATTACAACAACTGAATCTTGAACCATAATGGAATTAAACTGCAATTAGATTCCAGCAGGACGCTTGTCAATCCATTCCTTTATTTTGGGGATGGCAGAGACTTTTTCACAAAGAGCCTTTATATTTTCATATTTGTCTGACATATTGAATCCCAACATATGATTGACGTAACCACTAACAGCTACAAAGAAGATATCACCCCAGGAGAGCTGAAAAAATTTAGAGATAATGATTGAAACATGGGAACATTAACATTATTCATATTCTTAATATAGATTTAGAAGACAGCGCAAATTTTTTTAGTGTGGAAAATAAACCAGAAAAAAATTAATTACCTAGAGGTAAATACACTATGACTGGAGACAATACACCCAGTCTGTGGTACTTATGTTCGCATAATTCGACAATATTTTTTGGCATAAAATGTTATTTGGAAGAAAAATGACTGATGAAAGAAAAAATGTTTCATGAATAATATTAGTAAATAAATAATTTAAAAAAACTTTGTACAGTTGCCAATGATGGTACAACAGCCAAAGATCTTGTTAAAATTATATTTATATTTCTCATGAAACATTGACTGCTTGTTCTTAATTTCTATTAAAAAAATGGATTAAAATCATCTTAGAAATTCAAATCTAGGGTGTTTTTATGAACGTTACTTGAACCTACACTTAGGCCTATATTATCAATCACAGTTTAAAAGTCGTTTAACTAAAACTACCTTTGATCCTTGATACACGACCGGAATCAATTTTCCTGCGCATGCGTTAATGACACTTGACCAATCACAGATTATCAAAGTACTCTGTGATTGGCCTGGTGTTCAAGAACCACTCACTAGAATCATTTTTGTCAGAAAGCGTCCGATGTCCGAACAGCTGACCATTTGATTCAATGTTAGCATTTCAGATGATCGGTGGTTTTCTGACAAAAAAGGTTCTAGTGAGTGACCAGGCCAAGTGACAACTTGTTTTATTCAAACTATGGACTGTCCCCAGATATTAAATAAAAACATAGGTAAAATGTATAACACAGAAAATACATAATTTGTCCTGAATTAGGCCACCAGCAAGTAGTGCCAATTTACATGACACGGCAATTTATTATTTATTGAATATAACATATAACGCAAAGCCGTTGAGCCTACCTTGCCATTAGCCAAGAAACCACCATTCTCTTTGATTGTAGAGTCAAATTTCTCCAAATAGAACGGCACAGTCGTTTCGAAAAGAGGTATCTCGAGCTTCTTCTTTGCAGCTTCATCGCTTTCATAGAACCACTTGCCAACGGCTGGAAAAACAAGACAATTATAATATTCGAGAATTGACTGTTCTTTTGAGAATAATCAAAAAGTCAAGTTTCCTAGGATAATGATTGCTAGGATGTAATAAATTATACAGCTACGGTATTTCAATTATTGAAAAAAGATGGATTACAATGAAAATTATCAAAGGATAAAAATGTGACAGTTACAGTTTATGGATTTTACAGATCCATAAGAGACGAATGTTAGTAAATATTTCAATGTTACAAGTAATTTATACACTTTGTTTGAGACGAATGTAGAAAGCAAATGGAAATATAGAGCTAAGGCATAAACGTTTCTGAATTTGGAATCTTTCATACAAATATAGCCTCCTCGTATGAAACTGTTAATTCTTCTGCCTTCAACAATATTATTGACTCACTTTTTCCAATTTTTTCCGACTAAAATGAGTTCATCAATTATTAAAGTAAGTGAATAGAAGTAGGAAACATTAGTCATTTCCAACATCATTGATCAATAATTACAACATACGTCTCAAATATTTTGCATCCACAAGACAATACCAAATTTTATTGAATTATACTGTTCTAATGATTGAAAATATTAGAACAAAATTTATATTTATTCCTCAAATAAACATATTTAATAATTTTGTCACTGAATAACAACTTCTATTTACTAAATCTACTGATTGAATTTACAAAGAAAAGCAGCATGAGTAATGAAAAACATCCATGAGTAAGTTCATAACGTCAAAGCACCTTATGTTTGAAGTAGATACTACACTTTTTCAAAAATAATTGGATTAGGTGAAACGTGCAACATTACACATAGCTGTAAATTGATCATTCCAGATATATTTAAATCCTAGTATTCTCACACTTGAGAATTCCATTAAGAAAATTCAATACATTTTACGATAATTTCATAAATTTGTACTCCAAGGAACGTTTATTTGAAAAATTTGATTTGGCATTTGACCTGTCACATCTACATGAATGTATAATTATTTTTTCGAATGAATTAAGATAGAACAAAAATGAGAAATATCTCTTCCCATCTTCCCACCACCCAAAAAAATAAACTCACCAATTGGACTGTGCCAATTGGAGAATTCCCATGAGAAATATCTGAAATATTATGAGAAATACCTCTTCCCATCTACCCAAAAAAATAAACTCACCAAACTGTGCCAATTGGAGAATTCCCTTTTTCAAAAACTCTAATAACATAAATATTATTTTTAAATGAAATTGTATTCTTCGAACAAATGAAATAATCCACCACAAAAATAAAATACAATTGAAAAGAATACATAAAAAAAATTACCCATGCGGAAATCTGTGAAAGTATCCACAATTACGTCAATCATCAAAGCTTCCCATTCATCCTTTCCAGCGAGATCAGCTTTCTTTCCAAAGTACCTAGAAATGGCGACTGATTGCCACACTACTTTTCCATCGATTTCCAAAACAGGCACTTGTCCGAATGGCGTTGCTTGAAAACAAAATTGAAGTAATTATTATTGAGAGATATTTCTAGCATGGTACAGATTAATCCAGCCAAATAGGATCGAATAGTATGAAGTATCGTGAAGTTTATAGGATTCAGATAAAAATTTAAGAGCTAAAAATATTAATATCCTTGACGCATAATAGCCCAGTAAAATTGTCATCAAAAATAGGGTCTACCTTGCATGAAATAGGGTTGTCCGTTTTTTATTCATGTTTGAATTGTTCAACAAATTTGGTATCAAATTTAAGGTACAGTAATTTAATCAGCTTTGAAAACTATGTTGGATGTCCTATATGAAAAAGTGATTCTTCAGGGTCATAATTGAACAAATTTAAAAAAAAATGAAAAAATCAACAATTTGATGAACTTTGAAGCCCTACATCTCGCAAACTATTGGGCCTACAATAACCAATTTGGTCTCAAATTGCAGCTTTTTCAATTATCTTTGCTTCACAGTCAAAATTCACCAAATGTAAAAACAAGTGAAAAATTTGATGAACTTTGAAGATCTGTATCTCGCAAACGGTTGGGCCTACAATAACCAATCAAAAAGGTAAAATGTTCTGTTTTACTGGGCTATAAAATAATATTAAAGTTGAAGGGAGATGCAGTATTAGTATTGGATCATTTGAGAATTCAATCTACAGACTCAGTTGTATGAATATTTTTTTTTAATAAGTTATTGATACTTATTCATTAGAGTTTATTCTCAAATCCATATTGATCGGGAATCCAAAAAGTCATTTAAAAAAGTAATTATTTATAATAATGCTATTCCACAATCATTATCATATCTGAGGCATTCCCAAGATCAATTTATTAGTTTTTGAGATTCAATAAGGCAATATTTTACTATTGATATTAGTGCCAGGTATGACAGTAAACTGCAAGCAATAATGATTTTATAACTATTTTCAGTCAAATGTTCATAGCTGTTTTTCTTTCCCGTTTGTTGATATTTTCTTTTTCAACTGAATTGAATGGCTTCTTAATTAATTTATTCATTTCATACACAGAAAGTTCATTCTTAAATCCATTTCGTAACAGAAAAGCTCACAGACATAAAGTCCATTATCACACGTATAAACAAAATTAATTAATACATACAATTATGCAAATCAATTCCAGATTATTGTGCATGAGAATAGAAAAATAGTAATAGAAAACAACATGAACGATTTTTGTATGCAGCAGTATATTACCGGATCGTTTTATCTTAATTGTTATTCAAAACGGAAAATCACTTGTCATGATTTTAATTTCAGCTCCACAGCTCAATAAAATTTCCACTGCCTTTTGAAACAAAAAGCTGGACAAGGTGGTTGGAGTTCTTATGTAACTGTGACTATTATGCAACTGCAACTGATATGAAATGTGACTTGAGATAAAAATAGCTTTCATATTTCTTCAACCAAACTATGAGAAAAGCTCATAAAACTTCAAATGAGATGGGGTTAGCTACATAATTTTTCAAGCCTCCTCTTAGTAAATGTAGCAAAGCAAATCTGTTTTATTTCGTTAAGAATTCTATAATAAGCCTTTTTTGACTTGTGATAATTCAAGTAAGCTAATATCAATCAGAAACTAAGGAAAAAGATACAGTATTTTTATTGCTTTTGCGATCACTGACTTTGAAGCAGAAAAAAAGGTAGAGTTGGACAAGATAATTATGTTCAGATATAATAGTACCAGCCATATCCTGCATATGGGATAAGTGCAGCGGTTACATTTAATGCAAGTTGATATGAGTTGCGATCAAAAGGTATCTAACCACCAAACAAACCTATCTCGAAAAGAAAAAGTATTTAAAGGTAAAAATATATTAAGAATATAACTATAAGATAAAATACAAAATGATGAGATAATAATATATATGGAGTGATTATGTTGTGAACTGAAAGCGGAAAATATTTTAATGATGAATAATTATTTACTTGGTTTGATTGATGGCCATTGCTCTCTTTCAAATCGGTAATCCTCAAATTTAATATCCAGGTAAGACAACAACCATCTAATTGGTTCTCCCAGAGCGGTGACAGGAAAATAAGTAAGCTTGTATGCAGACATCTTTAGCAGTGCTGTATAATAAAAAAGACACAATAAGATCAAAAAGTTGGAACTACTGCTACAATATAGGGTTCCCTCGAGTAAATTATCATAACTTAAGTAACAAGCTTAAGTTATAACTCAAGTAACTTGATAACTCAAGTATCAAGTAACTTAATGATAATAAACGAAAAGCTAGCTAGATTTTAGAAAATACTTTCTTAAAAATTTTTTACATAAGCACAATAGATTTTACAATAAGTTATTAGAAATTAGGTTTACATTTTCAGTGATATAGCAGGATCCTTTTAACTTGTCAGAAATCAGCTGCTTCGGTAATAATTAAACAGTGATTTCGACACAATAATCAAAAGGCTTAAAAGTCTTTAAAATACCTTTCCAATCATCTGCGAGATTCAGCATTTGTAGGTTAAGTATTGTAATATTGCTCGTAAAAACATTTATGTTTTCTGACAAGTTAAAAGGACCCTGCTAGGCCTATATAAGTTTAATTCTATTCTCTTTCATGCTACTATTTAAAGAGCTACCGGACACAGAAATTCATAAGGACAGAGATTGAGTAAAATTTATGTTGAGGAGAAAATGTTGTTTATTGAAGAAAGCCTGAGAAATTTGTAATTTATAAAGAATACCTACCTACAATGTGTCATTGAAGTTGACGGAATAATATTTTCATTTGATCACTGTTTTTGACAATGATCTCTGGACATAGTCTACTATGATTCAAAACATTTTCTCTCTTAACGAGTTTCATGAACTTCAAATAATAATTTTCTAAACAATATTGTCACAATAAAAATTGCTTTATAAATGAATTATGCTATTGCTCAGTTCACCATATCATCCAAGAATTAAACAGCAAGAGCAAATAGAATTTAGCCTACAGATAGTATTTTAGTTAGCCTATTAGAACTTTTTATACAAATTAAAATATCTCCAGACCATCCAGAGACTACACAAGAATAATAGGGTAGGCCTACTAAGTTAGTACATTATTACTTAACATTTCAACTTTTGGGTTCGGAAAAATTTTATGGGCGTTTAGGTTCTAGTTCTATAATGAATATTTTGAATAAGTTACTGTATTAGCCAGAAAACAGGCTGTTGTTAATAATGAGAGAATCTCTTCATTGAAACTTGGCAAATCGTTGCTAGAAATAAGAAATTGATAAAACTCAACTGGACTGTTCTTCGCAAACTCTGTCTTCAAGACCTAGACATGATGCAGACCTAAACTACTGATGCAAAGATTCTTTTATTATAAAAAATTGTATAAGAATAAGCATATTCAAGTTATACTTTACAAGCCCGGTTAGTTGTGATCACACAAATTCCTGGCTACTACCAATCGACTTTTGGTATGGTAAAGTTAAAGCACAGATAACGTAAATCTGTGATTAAAGGCAAAGAAAGTATTTACCAATTGGGCCAATAATTCCTAACAGCAGAACTGATTCAATTCAGTTTATTGAATAATTATAATTTAAAAAATATAATTATTATTCATTTCAATCTAGGCCTGAAGCCGGTATTGGGTGGACTAGGTTATAACTCACCGTTTCGATTCAGTCCAAAATCTAATCTTCACCAACCAGAATAACTTGATTACCAGTCGGGGTGCAACACTCTACTAACGTAATAAAGCTTAAAACGTTTGAGGATAGAAAGATAATTATATAATGTGGAAGATATTAGAGTAAACAGTGCTAGGAGATAATGAAAAGTAAGCAACAAAACAAACACGAAGTGTCAAGTGGAAGTGGTGGTTTGTGCTTGTGTGTGTTCTGTTGAAGTGATGACTGACTGATGACGTCTACAAAAAAAGAGCGTGCCTGAATGAGGCGTGATTACACTACACAAACTGCCTGTGGCCGGAAGGAGGGGAACGCCTACTGACCCTGAGCTCTTGTCCAGCAGCATCCAGCATGCAATGCATTTTGTTTGTGTTTAATTCAAGTTCATCTTCATATAGGCTGATTAAAGCCCGGTCTAGACGCTAGGACTTGTTGTAGGAATTATTAAGACTTGTTAAGTCCTAGGACTTGTTGTACAAGTCCTAACTTAAATACTAAATACAAGTCCTAAGTATTTAAAATTTAGTAAATACTAGGCTACATACTAGGACTTGTACAACAAGTCCTAGGACTTATGAATGAATTGCATCGCGTCTACACGTATGTGTTTTACAAGTCCTAGGACTTATGCCATCTATACACGCTAGGACTTGTTGTACAACTTAAGTACTAGGACTTGAGTCCTACAACAAGTCCTAGCGTCTAGACCGGGCTTTAGATACAATGCTATTTATCTCATTCAACAATATGATTCTGACAGGGACAGCTGAATAGGCTTATGATATGATAGGCCTCCGTCATACAATATTACTACATTTTTTGCTGTAGTGATGTGATTTCACAACTATTATAAATTATGCTCTTGGATTAGCCTATGCGTGAGTAGCCTAATGGGAAGGATTATAGCGAGATTCGAATGGACCAATAGTTCATGGTGGGTTCCGAACCAACGGGAACGAATTATTAAAGATAACCAGCGGAGAAGGTCTTGACGGTTCAAAACTGGTTACCCTTAAGGGGGCCATACACTATGCGATTCCCTGCAGGCCGTCGCCTCAACAGGCGATCGTAAGACCAATATCGCCGAGTTCCATACACTAGCAGTCAACCGCCTGCAGGCGGACGCACTGAACTGCAGATGATGGCCTGAAGATAGCACACACTACAGTCCGGTACCTGCAGGCGGACTGTCGGTCAATGAATCAGGACTGCAG